>JAHTLZ010000015.1:50398239-50461339 GCA_023846285.1 Phrynocephalus versicolor
GGAGGAGGAGGAGGAGGAGGAGGAGGAGGAGGAGGAGGAGGAGGAGGGATGCCACTGAAGGTGGGGGGGGGAGGCGCACAGACGCTCGATCCTCGGTGGCCATCGCCTGCTGATGGAGGCGGAGGCAGAGAGCGCAGGGGTAGGTTGGCTGTCAAAGGCAGCTGGATCGAGCGCACGTGCCACCTGATGTGCGAGCCCTCCTCTGCTGCGGAAAGAAGCCCGGCTTCTTCGGGGCCACGTGTGTGCACCCCCCCTCCTGTGCGCCACGGTTAGGAGAGATAAAAGAGCACCCTCTACCTCTCAAGCCCAGGGCATCCCGCCGCCCCTTTCCCGGGACGCCCTCGGAGGGAATGAACTTTCGATGTCGGAACCGGGGAGGGTTAGTTAGGGGAAAGACACTGCAATGGGAGCTGCGTTGGGCGCCCGTGGTGGTAAGGTGCTTCCAGCACTCATTGTCACACCCCTCGTGTCGTGGGGACCCTTCTTAACAAAGCCCCCCCCCCCGGGCGCCGCTCCTCTTGCCACGCGTGGTTCCTGATCGCCGGCGCGAGGAAGGCGGCTGGAGAGCAGGTTTCCCAAAGATCGTGGCCCAGATGCTGCGGATGGGACGAGGGAGGCGCTCCGCTGCACGCTGGAGCCTCTGGCTGGGCACAAGCCGCCCATCATCCCCTGTCTGGTCCTCGTCGTCCTCTCCACTCCTCACCCAACCCCGCCCCCCAAGCACCGCGATCCACCCCCAGCGGGTCTGACACCCCCAACTCTCTCGCGCTGCTGTTTGGAAAGCTTCCCCTCCTGCCCCCACCCCGCGCGCGGCTCCAACTCGCACCCTGGCGCTCATTTCCATGACAACAAGGAATGTCACAACACCCGCTTCTGTCTTAATTGCGGGTTTCGGCAGGGAGGGGGAGTTGGGCCCGGGTGGAGGAGGGCGGACTTTCACGCCTCGATTCCGATCCAGTCTCAAGACGCCCCCTTAGGGGCGGTCATGCCACCGAGCAGCACGGCGGGGGGCTCTGGGCGTGTGTTTGTGTGTATGTGTGCAGAGAGAGAGAGAGAGAGAGAGAGAGAGAGGAAGAATCATAAGTTTCTGGCAGGTTTTGGCGCCTAGGGAGGAAGGACGGCGATCGCCCGCCTTCCCCCCCCCCCTTTGCCTCAGACCTGCTGGTGGCCGTGGGCGTCGGAGTCTCGTCCCCCATCGGCTGCGGCCTTGCGCCTCTCCTGGCCGGGATCCCGAGGACGCGAGAGCGCTGCCAGACTCGCCCTAGTTTGCAAAGGGGCCGCGTGAAGCGCCCGAGTTTCTGCTATAGGGCATCGACTCAGCGCTTGGCCGGCTGGCATATCCCCGTCATGGCCCGATCAACTCGGGCCCTGCTGCAGGCAAGAGAGCAGACTGCAGGCAAGCAGCTGAAACATCTCTCAATAGCAGAGTTGTGATCTTTTTGAAGCACTTCAAGTTCCCCATGAAAGGGGCCGGGGTTTTTTTTTGGCTAAGGCTTAAACGCGTGCAGATCAAGGGGCCCAGCCCTAAGTGGAAGCAGCAAGCAGTGTGATAACAATACTGGGAAAGCGGCAGGAGCGGAGCAGTGGAGGGGGGGGCTTGTGAAAAGGGAAGAGGGAAAAAAATCCCTTTGCATTTTGGTAGCGCTTGAAATCACAACTGCATTGACTTCAATCTTATTTGCATTCATGCATAGGTGAAAAGCCCAGCATTTGGTTCATAAACATTCAGAAAGGCTTTAACTGGCCCTTAGGCCTGCAGCTTATTTTGGCTTTTCAGGACCTGTTGATACTTGGCTGCAGTCATTTCTTTAGTTTAAAAATAGGGTGCTGTGAAAGGCAGTGTTGGGCTGGAGAAAGGGAAGGCCTGGAGGAGACAGTGCCAGGCGTTCCCTGGAGCAAAGAACAACACCTGCAAAAGGATATAAGGCAGTGTGGGGTGTGTGTGTGGGGGGGGGGTGTTGGTCCCTTTCTCCTCCGAATTCCAGTTGGGCTTTGCCACCGTGTCATCAGTTTTGGACAACAGGGAAGGGAAGGAGCCTGCCTTTGCACCCTCCCGGCCTGTTGGAGCAATATTGTAGTCCTCTCATTGAGCCCTGGCACTCAGGGCTGGTCAGAACGGTTAGTCCCCAGAGGTTTGGGCTCACCGACACTCTGAATCGCAACAAGGACATGTGGCAAAGGCAGCTGTCCTTTATCAGCAGAGCGGTGAACCAATTTGAACCAATTAGTTGACTGATTGTTTGCTTTCTAATTAGCAGATTAATCAGTTCAATGTGAATACATTTGCCTGTTACCAAAACATTGTAACTGACAGGACGCTTTTGCCGTCACTTCCAATCTAATTAGCAAAAAAGTCTTCTTAAACGGAAAGGCCATTTTTCATCTCTCCTTTCGGAGTCCCTGTCGGTGCTACAGGCCAGACCCAAAATATTCTTTAAAATAAAAGTAGACAGGAGTGTCCTTAATCTGAAATCCACTGATTAAACATAATCCCTCCCTGAGTACAATTGGCTTCTCAAAACTCTAGTTTGTCTCCTTATGTCTTGATGGTTCGGTAATGGCTTCTTCTTTAGTTCGAGAAAGCTCACCAGTGCCGCCTGTTCCCTCCTCAGTTCCCTGCAGAGCACTTTGGCCCTCCTTGTTGTCCACTTGCCACGGAGATATTTTAGATTTACTGCTTCCATAGCCAAATGGACCAAGGAGTTATTGCCACCCCATTTCGTTTGTCAGAAAACATAAAAAGCCTTAAGTGTAAAAGATAGATAGATAGATAGATAGATAGATAGATAGATAGATAGATAGATAGATAGATAGATAGATAGATAGATAGATAGATAGATAGATAGATAGATAGATAGATAGATAGATAGATAGCCAACAGGAGGAACCTATAAGGTAGGTCAGACTGAAGAAGAGAGTGATTGGTCCAAAGACGCCCAGGAGATTTCATGGTTCATTGAGCACTAGAACCCCTGTCCCTCTCAGCCCAGTCCTTCAACCTCTATGCTACCAGTGGCTCTCTAGAAATCTCATTCATAGAATTGGCGCCACAGTTATTTGATTGCATGTCCCTATCTGCCCACCCCCTGGCACTTTCCAGTATATTTCTGTGGGGACAGAACAGTTTGTTTGCTTTTTCTCCTATTATTTATAGAACAAAAAGTGCTTCTCAGAATTCATGGGAGTAGAATCTGCCCAAAATGTGCTCCTATTTAGACGTGGAAATAGTTACAGTTTGGATTACACATCCCAGAATCCCCAGTCAGAATGACCACCAGCTGGCCAGGGTTCGAGGGGAGAGTGTTTGGTAGTTCTGGTCCAAAAACAATCTTTCCCAAGCCCTGATTCCTGTTCATATATTAGTCCAGGAATTACAGATTAGGTTAATTCACATAAACATACAGACCAAGTTCATGGGGTTTTCATGTGGACAGGTTGCACTGCTGACACAGTAGAAGGAGGACACTTCATATGCTGCAAAAGGGAAGGAGGGCTTCTCTCTCTCTCTCTCTCTCTCTCTCTCTCTCTCTCTCTCTCTCTCTCTCTCTCTCTCTCTCTCTCTGCTTTTCTTTGAAATCCAAATCCATCCCTCTGATCCTGGCATATTTTTTCATGGCACTATGGTGTCTTGCACCAGGGCCCTTCCGAGCAGCTGTGCATTGTGGATCTCTAGATGCCTCGACCAAGTTCCTCCTACAGCTGGTAAAGAAATCCAGGCTGGAGCCAGGAAAGTTATTCCTTTCTCCAGACCACTGAAAGAGGTCTGAAGAAGAAATGGCTACTTCTGTCACATACATTCATCCCATTTTTGCCTGCCGTAGGTCGGTTGGTGCAGTTGCAAAATATCTTTGACCAAGAACTAGAGTGGATGAAAATAAGGCATGAGCAATGTGTGGTGGGTGCAGAATGCCGAAAGCAATGCCTCTCTGTGCTCCCCTCAAGCCTGTTGCTTTCCTTACAGCCTCGGTGGGATTCTCAGCATTGCAGTTTGCAGTTCAAGTAAGCAAGCACGAACGAGAGAGAGAGAGAGCACATTTTGAATCTGTTTTAGAAAGAAGCTGTGTGTGTGTGTGTTGTGTCATTACAGTCGTGACCGGCCCTTCGTGACCCCATGTCCATGGAGTTTTCTTGGCAGGAATACTGGAGTGGCTTGCCAGTTCCTACTCCAGGCGCCTACAGCACCTGGTATTCCCTGGTGGTCTCCCATTCCAAGTACTAACCAGGGCCGACCCTGCTTAGCTTCCGAAATCAGGTGAGATTGGATGTGCTTAGGGCATCTAGGCAGCTATAGAAGCTGTACCTGTTGTATTTCCTGTGGGGAAGAGAGGTGCCCCAGCAGAGGGAACCATTTCACTTCTGTGTTTCCACGTTTACCTGAGGGAACTGTAGCTTCATCCACAGATGATCACGGCCGCTCTCTCGTGGGCAGTTTAGTTGTCGGGGCTGCTTCAGGCTCTTCCTTCTGGTGATGGGGCCTTTGTATAATAAGACAGACCCGTTCCCTGCCTCTACGGACTAACCTGAGAATGGGAACAAATGTAAAGAAACAATTTAAGAAGGTTTGTTTATACAATGCACTTACAGTATATATCAAACTGGCCTGCGCTGCATTTTCTTGCCTATGGAGAGGGATCAACGACCAGAAGAATCCAAGTAGACTGCCTGGGCTAGGAGACAATGAGACAATACATGCTGTGGTAGCATCTGTTTGTTTCCAGTGATTCAGGGCGGATATCCAGCAGTTGCAGAAAAGGTGCTTTGGCTTCATGTCGGCTCCGAGTTCAGCCAGCTGGGATTCTCCATTTCATTAGTGTGCATGTATATTTCCCCATAATTCTCATTCTCTCTTCCATGTCTGACCTCCAGGCCAGCCCTCGCTTCGTTAAGCTAACCTTTTAGCTTGGAAGGCCATCTCCTGCCTGAAAACATAGAGCTAAGAACTCGAGGTGTGTTTGTAGTGGAGTAAAATCTGTTCTCCGTGGCAGTCCTACTGGGAGAGAAGCTGAATCCAGGTCCCCTGGACTGGCAGATTTATAAATAAGGCTTCAAAAGGAGGCAACATGATCGTAGCTCAGTTTATACGGGGTTGATTATCATGGAAAGAAGGGCCATTTGGATTTCCTACTAGGCAGCAAAAGGTTGGGTCTTCTCTCTGCCTGTCATGTTCCAAGTCGCCTTGTGTAGGGGCATCTCATGGGCATTTCATAAACAAAGAGTACAGTGGACCCTTGTATAACAAACAGCTTGTATAACATAAAATTTGGAGAACATAAAATATTCCTGAGATAGGGGAAATTTGCTTAACAAAATCACCTATGGGGAAAATCCGTACAACATAAAAATGAGATTACTCTATTTTCAATGCATTCCTATGGGAAATTTATATAAAGGAAAATTTGCTTAACATAATTTCATTTGGAACTAATTAATTCCTTTCTGTAAGGTACCACTGTAATTGTTTTAGAGCCAGATGGGGTGTTGGAAGACTGTGTTGTCCAGGATCCTCCAGATGTTTCGGAAGATGCAACTCCTATCAGCCCTGGCTGAAATGGCCAGTGAAAATGGCTCAGGGATGCTCAAGGCCAAGATATTTGAAGAGCGCCAGGTTTGGGGAAGGCTGATCAAATCCTGATTTGCACAAATCCCTTACACCTACAGCCACCGTAACAGGGTGCCTGCAGTCTGTGTAATCCTTGTGCCAACCTCAGCTTTGGCAAAAGCTCTGGCTATAAGGGTTACAGCTCCTGTCATGTAGTCTTGCACTTAAATGAATTACAGTCCATCACATATACAGGGCATCAGCACTGGGGAAGACTGGACTGCATCAAAGGCACTGGTATGCTATAGAGGGAGAGTGTGTCTTCCGCTCTCAGCTTGCTAGAACAAATCTGCTCTGTGTAACACTAGAGGGATAGCCATAATTACTCTCTACCAGAAGAACAAACGTGGCATTCTAAATGCTAGCAGATAACGTATAATTAAATAGCCTAGCATTGTGGTATCGTTTTTTTTTGGGGGGGGGAGAATTCACATATAATTGAATAATCCCAAGTTGTCAGGGCTGCCCCTCCCCCCTTCCTCCTTCCGGGTAGCCACTGATGCATGACGGGACAATTCTGACTCCAGAACTTGCTTTAAAGTTTTATTTGTTATCAATAACAGAACAAGCCTCATCAAGGACAGATCAATGGCTCTGTCTCAGAACAGTGATCCTCTATTTTTGCCCATAAGGAACTTCGGGCCCAACAGTCCAACACGAAACAGGTAGAATCCCCTCAACATTGTAGCCCGGGCTTACTATCAACCCAGCCATGCCTTCTGAGGGAAGAGCACGAGTCTCAGAAACGTGGTCCCGAGTCCTTCGGTGCAAGGCGAGGAGGGAAGACCTCTTCTTCTTCAGTCCATCCTCATGGATAAAGAGACATTTTCTCCTCTCTCAATTCCTTCTGCATCCCTCACCTCCTCACTCCCCTCTCAAAGAACTCCCGATCCCTCTTTCTCCTCTCGCGATCCTCCGTCTGCCCCCAATATGGCGGTTTTTACCGCCTTTCTTTCCTTCCTTTCTCACTCCGCCGCCTCTCACGGGAGTTTGAATGTTACCCACCCCCTGGTCCAGGGATCTTCCTTGACTATTTCTATCAGCTCCTCTTGATCTCTTCCCCTAGAATCTGCCTCCCATCCACCTCGTACATTTTCTTCCCCTACTCCATTACCTTTTTCTCCCTCCTCCTCCCCCTTCCCAGCCTCCTCTGGTCCTCTTTCGCCACTTTCTAACAAGGATTCCTGGTTCTCCCCCTGAGGATTGTTGTTTTCCGTGTCAGTCGCCCCTTTTGAAGAGGACGGCGCACCTCCTTTCTCACACAAGCGTGTTGAGTACATAGACACCCCAGCAGTATGGAGAGTGTATTGTGCTATGTGCTAACGGCACAGAGGCTAATACATGATGGTCAGACTTTTTGGAAGCAATCTAACAGGAAAAATACTATTTTCTTGCTCGATTTAGTCTTGTAAAATGGTTATTCCAAGGCGTGGCCTGCACTTGTTTAGAACAGTTCTTCAAGAGGACGTCTGAGAAGATTGGCCAAGAATTTTGCCTCTGTAAATCTAGTCAAAGAAATTTCAAGGAAGTAATACTTGCCAATGTTATGCTTTTTGTTTGTTTTTAAAAGCAATAAATAAATAAATAAATAAATAAATAAATAAATAAATAAATAAATAAATAAATAAATAAATAGCCTAAAATGGCTTCTGTTTCTCTCTTGGGAAAAGATAACTGATCAGCGGGGCTGAAGATCAAACGTGTTATCCAGCATATGATCTCTGGGAAAATATCCCCCTGAGAGCCACTTTATGAGTTGCTCGGCCATTAAATGTGATCAAAGGCAACATATTGGCATAATGAGCGATACAGATGTTAGCAAAGTCTTCATTCTTCTAAGAAATCTTTGATGAGCAAACAGAAAGTAAGCAGGAGCCGCTGCCACATAATAGGTCCATAACTTTCCCCCCCACACATCTAGAACCTTCTCTGCTCAAGGTTTGAAAGACAGCGGATTCATTAGTTTATTCCAAAGCGTTGCTTGACCTGCTAGTATACTGGTTCTTGGAACGTGGACATTTGTTTTCTTTCTGGTCTTTCATGTTCAGTCTCGACATGCCAATTACTCTTTTTCAAACTCATTTATTCTCTTGAGGTGCGTGATTCAGGAGGAAGGATGCTGGTTTGCCCACTTTGCTATCGTTCGTCATTATCAGACAGTTGCCATGGTTTTATCTGGTGTTCTATTTCTATGCTGAACCCTCTGCTTCAACTTACCTTAGAGCCAGTGTGGCTGAGCCTTCCTTAGTCGTGAAGGTCACTGGATAACTTCAGGCTAGGCACCACTACTATTGCATATCGATACCGATTTAACTCAGAGTTTGGAAAAATCTCTTTTGGGGTCCGTACGTTACTTCCCCAAAATGTTCAAGGCAGCATGGCCAGCAGGAGCTGAAAGTCTTTTAAACAGAAACATTTCCAGCTCTGGGTTAAACTGCTATGGGTTTTCCCCTCCAAAATAAATTTGGAAATTGTTAAGTTGAGGAAGGATTGAGTCAGAGCGGAAAGCTGCAAATTATCGTCCCAGAGGCCTTGGAGGCTAAAGGAAGATGTTTGTTCTTTCCTAGACTCTCTTATTCTTCCTTGGACAATGAGGCCTCTTTTCATAGGCACTCCTCAAGATCTTCCACTGAGTAACCTCTATGCCTCTTTGGTGGAAGTTTATAGGGGGTTCCGGTTTATCCCTCCCTCATGTTTTTTTGCCACCTCTTCCAGTGTTTTTCTTAAAACGTGCACACCTAAGAAGCAAAATATGGAAGGTCTGCTCTATATCTTTGGACGAGTGCTATCAAGTCACCTCCATACCTCTGGAAACGCCTCAAGGCACAACAATGAGAGCTGATGGAGGATAAGGACTAAATGTTGCCTTCCCCTCATGAGGTTTTTGGCATTCTTGCACAACGTCTTGGCACGCTGGCACTAAGTAGTGTGTGTAGGTGGTGTGTTATGTCTCCCACTTCCCACCACAGGAAAAAGTGGTACCCAATCCTACTCATGTAATAGGTGTAATATTTACATTAGGTTCTTGCGGGATGCAGCGTGGGTGGAAATTATTTGTCTGCTAGGGCAGACAGATCCTGTGAGAAGCAAAACTTAAGAAGGAAAACTTCTGAATGCCCAGCGTGGCCAGTCTTGAAGACAAAGTCTAGCCATTTTTCATCAAAGCCCTGGCATGAGAGGATCAAGTTATTAGTTCGCCCAACTGAGCAGCCATAATACTTGAGGGGAGACACTATGGAAACCACGGGCAATATGTCTGTTTCAATACTGTCGGCGTCAAACAGGATATATTTCTACAGAGCAGTGAAAAATATACACTTATGCACATTACATTCAGAAATGCGGGAGAGGAAAATGAAAAACCTCACAGAAGACTTATCTAGAGCAAATGTCATGTGGCAACATTTCATATCGCTTTCCACACCAGTGCTAAATTCTGTACGCATAACATTTAGACCCAGTTGGCTGGAAATGAATGTCTGCAGAACTGAAGGAACATGAGCAGAGGGCTTTCCTTTTTAAAATTGATTAATTAATCAACTATGCTTCATGCCCAAACTGTTAGGAATCAGGGCCGTATCCTAAACAGCAGTTCCTGGGTGGTCCATCTTTTGCCTGATCTTTGCATGGTGAGGTGGTGGATAATGGGGACCATAAAGAAGGCAAAGCCTAGAGAGGATTCTCCCAGTATCTATGAGAACCAAGGAGGATAATCTCTTCTTTGCCCTCTGGTGGCCTAGCATTTTAGGGTAGGGGAATGATATGAGACACACGCCACCTGGATAAAAGCTGGCTTAGATGTACAGTCCTGTTGCCCTTGGCTATTCCAAAGGCTTGGAGCCAGTGAGAAAGGGCTCTTGTCGATGGTGTCAGCCTATCCTGAGCCAGCATTTCACAAAGGAGAGGTGCCACATTCCTTCTGTAAGCAATCCCCTGTATCCACATTTGCTCTGATGATTCTTGGCATTTCTGTTGCTTTGCTCCAGCTTGCTCCCGCAATGCAAAGCCCAAGAGAACAGGAGGGAAAAGAAACCTCTGATTTATACAAGCGCATCTCTCCTGCTATCGTTCTCTTTAATGCTTCCCAGCCCTTGACTTCATTTCTTTTCCGTGGTGCAGTTCAGATTGATGTTAGCCATGCCATTAGATTCAGTGCAGGTGGTTCTTAAGGAGATTGTGTATGTTCTTTACCCGCCATCTGTTAATTGTTATTTTTTATTGTGTTCTGTTTGATTATTCCTGTTTTTAAATTGTTTATTTGTTGTTTGTTTCTGTTTATATTCCTGTTGTTGTAAACCGCCTGGAGTTTCCCCGGGAAGATGGGCGGTATATAAGCTCAAAAAAATAAATGAATGAATAAATAAAATTCTTCTGCCTCTCTTCCCAAATTTTTCTCTGAGCTCTCAAGCAAAACGTGGGCCACCTTATGAGGCTGGTGTTTGAGATGAATACTGCAAACACAATTAGAGATCTGTAAGCATTTTTCAGACTGGCACCAAAACAGTGGCAGTATAAACACATCCAGGACTGGATCATACCTCCTTTGACTTCCTTGCACCTACAAAGCAGTAGTAAGGTTGTTCTTTGAAAACACAACCATCAAAATCTCTTTGCCCTTAGAAGTCAGGGAATCATTTCTGAGACCTTCTCTTATGTGTAGTCCAATGCACAAAGGCTAGTTATTCTAACAAGATGCATTTTAAAACTCCAGGAATTAAATGCAAAAATAATACATAATGTTCATTCCAAAGACACTGCCTAACTCAAGGTGAATTATGCTTAAATCCCTTCTTCCCTATGGAAGAACAATGCCATTCCTCTCCAGCGCTTTTCTCCTCTAAAGCACAGACCCATATTGACGGGTCCCCAATCCTAGAATTTAACTGACAAGTTTATAGGGATTATACTGGTGCCACTGTGGATGGAAGACTCAGGAGATTATCCTATAGAGCAGTCATGTCCAAAGTCAGGCCCGGGGGCCAAATGTGGCCAATTTTCAAATTTCAAGCAGCCCACGGCCTCTTCTCCCTGCCGGCTCAGCCTGTCATGCATCCCCACCAGCTGGCCCCTCCCCATACCAGATGGAGAGGTCAACTTGCAGTTTTACAGTTTGCCTGTCCTCCCTGCCTACATCTGTCCCCCCCACCCCAGCCACCTGCCCAGCCTACTTGCCCCCGGCTCCGTTGCTGCAGCGTCCTCCCCGCCTCCTTGCATGTCCTAGAGCAGTGGTGGTGGTGGACCTTCGGCCCTCCAGATGTTTTGGACCACAACTCCCACAGTCCTTTGTCATTGGCAGCACAGGCTTGGAATTCTGGGAGTTGTGGTCCAAAACATCTGGAGTGCCAAAGGTTCACCACTGCTATCCTAGAGGCTTTTGAAAAGTCCGGCCCAGGGGCCAAATGCAGCTGAATGGCTGCCCCCACACACACACATTTTCACCTCACCAGTCCTGGCCTTCCTTGCAAAAAGTTTGGACCCCCCTGCTATAGAGCAGTGGTTCCCAGCCTTGAGTTTCCAAATGTTCTTGGACTAAAATTCCCAGAAGCCTTTGCCACTAGCTGTGCTGGTCAGGATTTCTGGGAGTTATAGTCCAAAAACAGCTGGGGACCCAAGGATGGGAACCACTGCCATTGAAGCTCGTCTAATATGCGGCCTAGTTGCCCTCATCATCCGAGCAGTGTGCCAAACTCATGGTTTGTGCAACAACAGATGCAATATACAGAGCATATGACTTCCAGTAACCAGTATCTTTGGCTACAAAAGCCCATTGGTTTCATTGGGCAGGTTGACCTGGGCGATGCCGAGAGTTGCAATCCAAATTAAGAACTTTTCCAGGCACTGGTTTTTTGCCTCTCTTGGGAGCCAGGGAAATGGATGAAAGGCTTGATGGATAAGAGGCAAAATTTGAAAGGAGCCAGAGGTACTTGTGGAGGAAGTCCCAGGCTAAGGAGTAGCAAGAGTAGGAGAAAAGGCAGTGTGGTATGAGGAGGAAGAGAGACCTTGGGCATCTGAGACTGCTGCAGCTCCTGGAGGTAACTAGGAAGTTGTGCAGTAGAGTCATATTCTTTGTGAGATGTTCCACCCATTGCTACAGTGAGAGTCCCCCTCTTGCAAACATTTTGTCTGGGTTTCTGGCATCACTGACAGATTTTATTGCATTGTCTTTAAGGTTATCGAGCTATCAGTGGTGGCTCACCAGTCTAAGGCTCTGAAAACTGTCGACTGCAAAGTCAGCAGCTCGGTGGTTCGAATCCTGGGTGCCACACAGTGGAGCGAGCTCCCACTGATAACCCCAGCTCCTGCCAACCCAGCACTTCAAAAGCATGTAAATGCAAGTAGATAAATAGGTAAAACAGTGTTCCTTGCAGCCATGCCGGCCACATGGCCACGGACTTGCACAACACTGGCTCTTCGGCTTGAATACGGAGATGAGCACCGCCTCTAGAGTTGGACACGACTAGCACACATGTGCAGGGGGAACCTTTACATTTACCTAAGTTTATCAGAGTCTTGGCAAAGCATACCCAGTGCAAGAGCCTTAGCTACGTGTACTGAGGGGCTGTGGCTTCTCACAGTGGGAGCAAAACTACACAAGGGGTTACTTTTCTTTTCTTTTTTTTCAGCCATTTTTCACTTCTGGAAATGAAGGCGGAGGATTTTGGCTTTTGAAAAAGAAAGGATTCTAACTAGTGGCAGCCAATTATTAGCACATCACCACCAGTAGTGTGACCAGCAATGGGTGGGTGGGTGACTGACTGAAGCAGCAGATCCCAAGCTTCTAAAGAAAACCAGAGAAAAGTAGAGAGAAGGTGCTAACAAACCAGTGAAACTGTACAGCAAGCCATAGTTTCAAGGAGGGTGGAATGATCTCCCCTTTGAGTAGCCAACTTTATTTCTTATTTAAATCCTTGTCACCCACCATTTGTGTTCAGGTTTACAAATCAATAACATGTACTCATTGTTTCTTTACAGTTTCCTTAAGCCATCAGTAATAATTCAGTCTAAATCAAAAATTCCCCCCTACTTAAGAATATTGGAAATATCGTTCTGGCTTCAACATCTAGCCCAGCATTGCTTTGCCACAAGCCCCAAACCCATTAGAACACCATCATAAAATGGCAGTTGACGCATACACTAGATGACATTTTGGGGCCCTATTGGTTTTAGGGTATTGATGTTAAAGCCTAAATAAATATGGTTGTGGAAGTGTTTACTCGGAACTAGAATCTTCAGGCAGCGAACATTCTTAGCTCTGCATCATTTCATCATATCAGTCATCCCCCCTACTTTTGTACCATTATCTGCCTTACTTACTTGTTAAACTGTAATAGGATGGTAATGAGATGAAAAGGACAGTTGGTGGCAGGGCTTGGGGACATACCCATACTGTTTTCTGTAGCCATTATATGAATGTACAAGTTTTCTGCACAGTGACAGCCAATTTTGTGGGTCTGTAGCCCTCCCATCATCCCCAGAAAACATGCACAATGGTCAGGCGTGGTGGAAAGTGGAGACCTTGAAAGGAAAAGGTTGTCCCCACCTGTTTCCTCCCCCAAGGCTTCAGGGGCTGAAGTATTGATCCTCAAAAAGGCCTTTCAAAAGGGAAAAGAGGTGACTTTGTTACACTAGCTTACCAGCAAGTACATCCAAAGTAGAAAGTATGTGAAATCAAGGTGAACTATAAAATGGAAGAGTCGTCAATGCCACTAACCTTCCTCAGAAAAGAAGTCCAGTTGCCATGACTCAATTTCCAGGTTTATTTCTTATGAACTAACAGCTGTAATTGTAATCTGTCTCATGTTAGGTCTTCCTTTCTTCCCACTGCCCCCCATACACACACAGCTTTGTTTGGGTGAGAAATTGTTAATTGATAAAAAAAGAGTTGGCTTTTGGGATTTTCCATTGCTTGGAACCACTCTGTGAATGGTAGTAAGCACAAGAGGGCATCATCCAGGCATGTCCAACCTTCGGCCCTCCTGATATTTTGGACCACAACTCCCAGAATTCCAAGCCTGTATTTCCAATGATAAAGGACTGTGGGAGTTGTGGTCCAAAGCATCTGGAGGGCCGAAGTTTGGACATGCATTGTAGACCATCTTGACTGCTGCCATTGGTGTCAACATTTAAGCTGACCTTTGGTATGTAAAACTTGGCATCCATTCTCCTGCTGGCAATGCAGGCATGATACTGTGCAGCGATATAGGACAATTTCCTATCATTTTGAATTGTGGGTATAGAAGCATAGTATCCCACATTCATAAAATGGATTTTTTTGGGGGGAGAATTGAATTTTCTTTTGAATGCCTGCATTGTTGCAATGCTCACCACCTCTCAAGGTAGTTTGTTCCATACAGTTAAGGGGTTTTTCCTGATATTCAGCCTAAATCTAGCTTTCTATAACTTGAGCCCATTATTATGTGTCCTGCATTCTGGGATGATCCAGAACAGATCCTGCCCCTTTTCTGTATAGCAGCCTTTCAAGCATTTGAAGAGTGCTATCACACATTCCCTTAGTCCTTTGAGTCTCTCCTAACAGGACTTGGGGTATTTGTACACGACCCCTAAACTCCGCCACAAATGGCTCCCAGCTCCGGAGCTTAAAATTGTTTCCCCACCAGCTCCGGAGTTTACAGATAATTAAGTGTGACCACGCCCACCTAAGCGCGTCCCAGCGCACTTTTCAGGTACCTGCTCTTGGAGGGTGATAATCCCAGATCCGGATGTAAAGGAGTGAGTGCCCGGCTCTCCTCGTTTCTGTTTGATGTTTTTTTTGTTGCCTCCCACCCCTTTAAGAGAAGGAATCAGGACGATGACGGGGCGGGGAGGCTTGGAACGGCAAACGGAGGTGAGCCTGCATTCTTTTGTCCCCTTTTTTCTCCCTCTCCTCACGCAGACAGGATCAAGGAAGTGCAGAGGGGTGGGGACACAGGAAGAGCAACGAACCCCCAAGACCTCTGGTCCGAATTTAAGTGGCCAGCGGATCTTAGGGGTCGTGTGAAAAGGCCCTTGGTTTCTAGTTCCCTGATCATCCTTGTGGCCCTCCTATGGACTTGTTCCATTTTGTCTGAATTCTCCTTAACGTGGTGTCATACCCGCCTTCAGGTAGTTCATGAAGATACAAAATAGGCTGTGGCATAACCTCCATCTGTAGTAAGATTTTTTTTCTTTAATCTGATGTATACATTGACTATCCTGTAACCAGGAGGGCTTTTCTTCGAGCCATTTCTGGGTTCAGTAGAAGCAGGAAGCACTAACCACTTAGCAGAAAGTAGCATGATTGATGGAACCTTCTGGAGGCACTCTCCCTGAGCCAACACCATGCACTTCAAACATATGCACAACACAGTAGTACACTGTTTAGTTCCTACTCAGGTGCTGATTCTATAATTAAAGGAAAATAAAAGTGGTCAAAACCTTTGCCAAGATTCCTTCCCAATAATCCATTTGTGGTCCTTCTGGTTTACGATTTCATCATCTTGTAACACTTCAGAGTGAGAGGTTCTTGTCTCAATGTGCATTCAATAAGGTTAATGTGTTAAATTTGCAGGGCAGCCATGGTCAAGATCAGTGTCAAGTTTCAGGCCAAAAAAAAAAAAATCAATACTGTGCTTGCTCAGATCTGAGCTTCTCATCCTTAACGAAGTCTCCCTGGGAGAGGAAAAAACAGAATGTGAAAAGTGATCCCTTTCTGAATAATATCTCAGGGCTGTAATGCAGGTGTTTGCTCTTGATACCCAGGGTGCTGACATTTCAGTGAGGTCCAGGGACTAGAATGTGGAAAGTATATTGTACTAATGTATCCTGCATTCTGGGATGATCCAGAACAGATCCAGCAAAAAAAAAAAAGGGGGGGGGAGGAGAACTTAAGAACATAAGAACATAAGAACAGCCTTGCTGGAACAGGCCACAGCCCATCCAGTCCAGTATTCTGTCTCACACAGCGGCTCACCATTTGCTTCAGGGTATTCACAAGCAGGTGATTCCCTGCAAATGGCATTGAGAGATATCCTGCCTATCTCTCCAACCCAGAGGCTGTCCTTAGGCATCCATAATGATAGCCATTGATACCCTTGTTCTCCATGAACTTGTCCAATCCTTTCTTAAAGCTGTCAAGGCTAACAGCTGTCACCACTTCTTCTAGCAGGGAGTCCCATAGACCAGTGATCCTCTAGGTGAAAAAGTACTTGCTCTTGTTTTTGAGATCTAGCACCCAAAAGTTTCATGGAGTGCCCCCTAGTTCTAGTGTTGTGTGATAGGGAAAACAGTGTTTCCTTATATACTTTGTCCACGCCATGTATGATTTGATAAACTTCAATCAGGTCACCTCTTAGGCGCCATTGTTCAAGAGTGAAGAGGTGCAGCCGTTGCCACCTCAGATGGTAAGGAAGGTGTTCTGGTCCCCTAATCATTCTGGTTGCCCTCCTCTGCACTTTTTCATTTCCATACTATGCTTCTGGGCGTATGGTGACCAGAACTGTACACAATACTCCAGATGGGGCCTAACCATAGATTTATAAAGAGGCAAAATGACTTTTGCTGATTTATTTTCTATACACTTCCTAATAATCCCTGTTTGAATTTGCTTTTTTCACTGCTGCAGCACATTGGGTTGACACCTTCATTGAGCTGCCCACCATGGCACTAAGCTGCCTTTCCTGGTTTGTTGTAGAGAATTCTGACCGCATCAGTTTACAAATGTAATTGGTTTTTGTTTTGCCCCAACGTGCATCACTCTGCAATTACTAATGTTTAAACTCATTTGCCACTGGTTTGCCCACTTCCCCAGTGTCAAGAGATCCCTCTGGAGTTCCTCACAATCTCTCTTAGTTTTTACTACCCTGTATAATGTAGTGTCGCCGGCAAATTTAGCTACCTTGCTGTTTACTTTAGCTACCTTGCTGTTTACATTTATGAAGAGGTTGAAAAGCAGGGGTCCCTGTACTGAACCTTGCGGGACCCCACTCTTTACCTCCCTCCACTTGGAGAAGTGTCAGTTTAGTGCTACTTTCTGTTTCCTGTCCCTTAGCTAGTTGCTGATTCAGGACAAGACCTGTCCCTTGATTCCATGGCTGGCAAGTTTATTCAAGAGCCTTTGGTACGGAACCTTGTCAAAAGCCTTCTGAAAGTCCAGATAAACAATGTCCACTGGATCTCCCTTATCCACATGCTTGTTGAAACTCTCAAAAAAATCCAACAGATTAGTGAGGCATGATTTCCCTTGCAAAAGCCATGTTGGCTCTCCAGCAGTGCCTTTTATGTGCTTATTAATTTTATCTTTTAGAATGGATAGGACCTCAGCAATTTCATCTTTAAATTCTTTGAGAACCCATGGATGGATGCCATCTGGCCCTGATGATTTGTTAGCATTTAGTTTAACAAAACATGCAATACCTCCTCCCTGGTTATTTCTATATTAATTCTTTGGTTTCCCTCCCTAAGGAGATAGGCTCTGTTTTGGGCATGTAGTCTCTGTCTTCTTCAGGGAATACTGAAACAAAGAATTAATTGAGTCTTTCTGCAATCTCTGTTTCCCCTTTAATAGTCCCTTGCCTTCCATTGTCTTCTAATGGTGCAATGGCCTTTCTAGTTGGGTTCTAACTTCTAATGTACTTAAAGAAGTCCTTGTTATTTCTTTGAGTGTTTTTAGCTATTTGCTCTTCCAAGTCTTGCTTGGCTTTCCTGATTGTTGCCTTGCATCTGTTCTGCCAAAATTTATGTTTCTGCCTGTTGTCCTCATTTGGACAAGCCTTCATTGTTCTAGTTGAACTCATCCCTCCTGAACAGGTTTGGCTTGTCCCAAAATGTTATCCAGTTCCTGACAAATCTGAAACCTTGCTCTCAACACCATTGCCTCATCCATGCTTTGAGGCTTCTGAGCTCTGCCTGCCTGGTGGGTCCTGCGCGAGGAACAGGCAGCACTTCTGAAAATGCAACCTTGGAAGTCCGGAACTTCAGTCTTCTTCCTAACAACCTGAATTTGGGTTACAGGACTGACTGCTTTGCCTTCCCAGCATCATTGACCACTGGCTCCTTCCCAGCTGTCTCTAACAAACTATTTAGATTTCTTCTGATGTGTGCAACCTTTGCACCTGGCAGGCAAGTCACCATACAATTATCATGCACATCTCAAATCCATCCCTCTGTATTTCTAATAACTGAATCCCCTAGTACAGCCTGTTCATCTACACAATCACTTCATCAACTATATTAAGGGAGGGGTGTTCAGTTTGTTCCTGTTGTTCGCCTTCCTGTATCTCATCAAGTGTGATGAGGGAGAGATCCTCAGGTGGAACCATTTATTCCTCTGTGCATTCCTTGTGAGGTGTGATGAGGGAAAGAGCCTCAAATTGATTCTATAATTTCAGACTCTCGGAGTGATCTACTTCTTCGAGTCACATTCCTTCATGCATCTACCTTCTGAGTTGGTGAAGTGACTTCTTCCTCAGAACTGTGCCCTGTCTCTTCTTTGTCCAGGATAGTCCGCTCCGCTCTGTCCAAGAACAGCTCAAGCTCCTTAATTTATTGCTAGTTAGATATGTGGTTCTTTAGCTGCTGGTTGCTTGTATCTGGTTACTAATTTTTATATCTGCTCCTTTTAAATTTTAGCTGAACACCACATATAGAGTGTTGTAGGAGCTAGCAGGAGAAAAATCTGCATGGTATTCTGTCTGTATCTGCTTACTGAAAACTTAGGATCACTTCATACATCATGCTTTTTTGGATTTATAAATACGATGTTTTCAAGGTACGTTCAAAGCTGTGAATACAAGCTGTCAGCCAGCCAAAATTAGCTGTTGTTTATAGTTGGTGTAAATCCTGTGTTTGCAACTGCATGTCATGTGCACAGTGGCCTTCTGATTAGCTCTGTTTAGGCAATCAGTGAAGTATCAGGAACAGCAGTCTGTATAGAGGGAGTGACCCCGGAGAGTGAGGGAGCTCGCATGTCCTTTTTTTGACGTGTTCATTCAAATTAGATAGTAGAATTTGCTAGCAAGCATTTAAGGACTTTTTCAGCATGATGGCAAATCAGCCTGCCTTAAACTTCAACCTGTCTGGAGTCATCAGATGTCAACATAGGTGCATTCGGAGGGGAAAAAATCAGTGACTGCTTCACTGCAGGCAGAAAGTGTGGTGCCTTCCCATCATGCACCACTTCCTTATTATTCCTATGCTGAATCTCCTAGCTGTGAACTTGGTGAATCATTCCACTGCAATTTCTTTTTCAAGTTTTAAAATGAGGCTTTGGAGGAGTCAGAGGATCCATCTCAGATACAGAGGAACAAAGCTCTCTAAGGCGTGTGCCTCATCCCTACCCCCACCCCACTGAACGGAGTGTTCCCACATAAAAAGAGTTTGAGATCACTTGTGCATGTGCCCTTTGGCCTCAGTCATTCAAAAGTTAGTCATTCCTGAATTCTGTAAAAAAAAAAAAAGTTAATGGAATTAAAGATAGTTGGCTGGGACTTGGACTTTTAGTTTCAGTGCTAACTCTTTTTAACGGACTTTCCTCTAGAGAACCATGGAGCTGTAGAGTTGAAAGACATCCTCAAGGATCTAGCCCAGCACCTGCCAGTGCAGGATGTTCACAGCTAAAGCGTCAGTGAGCAATGGAAGGAGACAATGTCTCTGTGTCTAATAAATTCATGGGTTTCTCATTTTTGATTGGAATTCTGCCGATCTTTTGATTGGTCTTTTTGCTACTAAATGCTTGGCTACGTCAGATGTTCTACCTCTTCTAATGTTAGTTTCTCTCTGCTGGAAATGCCACAGCCTTGGCTTGTAACTGACGTCCCATACTCCCAATAGGTGCTTCTTTCTACCCTGGCTGTGTTCTCAGCCCCCATGTCACCATACAATCTGTCTTGATTTTCCTCTTTGGAAGTATTCTAGAATGTTGCAGTGTAATGAGGCAGCCTCTCTGGAATGAACAGACTGCAGCTTCCTCCTCTTGTTCTTCTTATTCACACAGACCTGAAGGTTTTCCAAAATCCCCACCTCTATGACCACCTGTGCCCCATCTAAGACAGGAGTGCCTGGCAAAATTCATCTTGCCAAGAACTTTACATCTAAGTCTAACCTCCTGGCAAGCCTTATCTTGTTTGAACATTTTGGTACTTGCCTCAAAGAAGTGGAATTTATTAATGAAAGCTCCCAATGATGTTTTATTTATTTTTTATCAGTCCTTAGCACATCTGATCTCACCTGATTTTGGAAGCTAAGCAGGGTCGAGCCTGGTTAGTACTTGGATGGGCGACTACCAGGGAATACCAGGTGCTGTAGGCACCTGGAGTAGGAACTGGTAAGCCACTCCAATATTCCTGCCAAGAAAACTCCATGGACATGGGGTCATGAAGAGATGGTCATGACTGTAATGACACAACACACACAGAGACAGATACATCAGTGGCCTATAAAGGTATCACCTATAGCCTGGTTTTGCATTTGTATTTTGTAATGGCTGCATGGCTCCCGCTGTTATTTCATTGGCACCAAATTGGTCATTTCCAGCCAAAAGAGGCTAAATGTGATGAATTCTATATATAGAATATAGACAATAGTGTTCCTCAAGACATTTCATAGTAATTTCTCTACCTCTAATGAACTCTGTTCCAGAAAGCATTCTTATTTCAGGGGGTTAAACAATATCTTTCTGCCTTTCCATGAGATCGTCTTTCTCTTCAAGCCCACTGCCATTGTCTTCCAAAGAGCCTAACCCTGCTACTGCTCCATAGGACCTGGCATTAGATTTTCTTGACCTCACCGTGGCAGCTTTGGAGCTGTATGTCCTCCTTGCATAGTAGCTGGTGTGCATCTGCCTGCATGGTCAAGCGAGCATGCAAATGGACCAACGATGCTCTGCCTCCCTTATGTTCTTCAGCAATCCTACTCCGAAGCTTAGGTACTTCTGGCTGCCTTTCTGACTTCACGGTCCCCCCCAATACACTCTTTGAAGTCAGATCCTTGAAGTGGACAGCGGCACCACAATATGAAAATGGGAGAGTTATTTTGAGCACAACAGAAACTAGCATGCAGGACACTCAAGTCCTTCATTGAGAGCAAGTTGGAGAACATAATGTGCTTTCTTATACATTCTAATTTAAGAATTAGCACATGATACTAAGTTGTGCGAATTTCTCTGGTAGGAGATGAATGTTGCAAGCATACAGACAACTTTCTTTGTATACAAGATTCCCAGTTCCAATCTATTATATAGAAGCATCAGCCAACATATCCATGCCACCTCTTCCAAAATCACAAGATACTGTACTGTACATGCAGGCTTTCATTATGGACTGGACTGGACTGGACTGTATATCGTCCCTCATTACTGTAAGCCGCCTAGGGTCCTTTTCCAAGGAGAAAGGTGGAGTAAAAATACTCAAAATAAATAAATAAATAAATACATCTTGCAAAAACTAGAGGTCTTTGGATAGGTTTCTAGTGAAAGCCTGTGAAAAGGCTTCTTCAGGATGCTGAGGATGTGAAGGTCATGTCCGATGGAAGCAAAGCTTAGAAACCAGGTGGCAGTCTCAATTTGGGGCTTGAGCTTACCAGAACTCATCTTTATTGTTAAGACTGCTTGCTCCATAGATCCATAGGCAAATACAGATATATTTTTGAGCCTGACCACACTACAGGAGAACTAATAAGTTGTCTCCAAATACCTGGTTATATCTGAGGATCTACACTGCTCTCTGCTTAATGACCCAAGACCTCTCACTCTTCCTCTGTGTGCACTTCAAATCCAGTCTGAATCTGAGATTAGAGATCAAGAACTGGTATCAGTGGTGTTGTGATGTAGAGTATCACAATGTGATCCAAATAGAGGACTAGACTACATTCCCTTTGGGTGCCAGGGACAAAAGCTATAAGGCCTCCATTCTAGGAAATGACATTAACAATGGTAAAAGGGCCCTTTCTGAGCCTTCAATTTAGTGTTGCTACATCTGACATCAGTGGCATATTGGGGGGGGGGTGTCACAGGGCAGTAGTCCTGGGTGCAAAATTCTCAGGGCTGCAAAATTTAAAAGGAAAAAATAAAGATAAAGTAGTAATCCTGCTACTGGGCTTGTCCAGGAAGCAGGTTTGCTTGCCCCTTCTTTGCCACTGTGCCTCCTCAGCCATCCTGTCACCTGAATTGCTCTGGCCTACTCTCTGGCTGGAGCAGGAATGCCCGGCGTGATCACACCTGATCCTGTTGTGGCCAAAGCTGACCAATGCCTCTCGTGGTGGCCTTGGCTGAAGCCAAGCTTGAGCCTCCAAGGAGACCAGGCACTCATCCTTTGTCAGCCATATAGCAGCACCCCCAGGGGGTGGAGCCCTTGCCTTACCCTGCTGCTGCTTACATCTTTGTCTTCTCCACTTTCTTCCATGGTGTGCTATGTTGGTGGCTTTACAGAGCTCAGTAGTGAACTGGTGGAAGAGATTCAGGAGTGATAACACGGTCGGAAGGATGCAGTACCTGCCTTGCTGTGGGTGCTGGTAACCCACACTACACCACCATCCGGCACTTTACTCAATGATTTCCCCCTCCCAACAAGCAAAGCATGTATCTAAAATAGCCTGTGGTCATTGAAATAGTATATCCCCACTTTAATTTAACAGGACTGTGAGAATTTACCACAATAGCATGCTCCTTTGCAAATGACTGGGTAAAAACTGTGTCAGCCAATTAAAAAGGAACCAGAGGCACAGATAAAAGCTTTCATCCCAATCTTCTGTATGTATTCTATCCTTCTGAGGTCGGTAAAATGAGTACCCAGCTTACTGGGGGTGGGGGCAATGTGTAGCCTGCACAATTAAATTGTAAACCTCCCAGAGAGTCCAACTTACCATAGATTGCACCACTTTATCCTGTACAAGAAAAGTTATGTCTTTGAATACTTCCCTGCCATTCCTGAAGTTCACTTTGCATGTAGAAAACCAAGGTGTCTTGAAGAAAAAGCTTCAGCATACAGTATTTCTGTCTGGAAGGAGCTTGTTCCCCACAGACTGTCATTTCAGCAGGGTAATTCTCATTTTACAGCAGGCAGTTGGGCTATGGTCAGGGGAAACTGTACCATGGAGCTTGTAGTCTTCCAGATGTTGCTAAATAACTGCCATTGCCACCCCTCACCATTAGCTAGTTTGGCTGGGGCTGATGGGAACTATCATAAGCTGTGGAGTATCACAGTGAACCCAACCTACTTTTCTTCCTGTCTCTGCTGCATGAATACAGGGAGCCTGGGTCCTAATGAATATAGTCTGTTAATGAAGGAAAATTTGTTCTGACTGCCTACTAACTCATTCACTCCTGGAAGAGAATAAGCACTGCCTATTGTTCATTCATAAGACCCTGGATAGCCTTTACGGGTGGATATGGCTGAGGAGCCTCCTGTTCTATTATCCATTTTATCTGCCCTGCATTCCTGGATGAGAGCCATTCTTTTTCAAAGGAGACAGAAGCCGAACCTTTAACAGGGGGATTATCTGCAGTCCCAGCAAATCATGATTGGCAAGTAAGCCACCAAAGAGTATGTACAACCCATTTCAGCACCTTGGACAGCACACTGTCAGGGCTGCTGTGGACAACCCATTCCTTTTTACAAGAGAGAAGGGAGATGCTAGAAGTTGCCTTATAGGGAGACAATGAGTCCTTCTCACTTAATATTGTTAACTATTTTTTAAATTTATTTTAGAGTATTTTTACCCCGCCTTTCTTCTTGGATAAAGGACCCAAGGCAGCTTACAGAAGGAGGGGTAATATAGGGTCCAGTACAATTAAGACATGTTCAAGTATTGAGAACAAGGAATTGAGGGACATCTTAGCAGCTGTCCATGGTTTTGTGAACTTTCCCCCTTGGTTTGCATGGATATCTCTAGTATTAGCTGGTGATCTACCATCCAAGGACTAAACAGGCTTGACCCTCCTTAGCTTCTGAAATTAGACAATATTGGATGTATGAAGCATTGCATAATTGCATTGAATCAAGCCTTTGGTCCTTCTAAAACGGTATGATCTACAGTGGGCTGGCACTGCTGCAGGAAGGTGTTTTTTCCCTGGCTCTTCTTACCAAGATGTGATCAACTTCATGCGGTGTTTGTGAGGCATGTCTTATGGATATACTGGTATATTTCCTAGAGCCTCTGCTAGTATAGGGTTTTAAATTTTAAAAAATGAATTTACAAATTGATTGACTGATTCATTTAAAAATATTGTTGTGTGTGATTTGTCAGCCTGAATGAATCATGAATCAAAACGAATCACCATTTTTCTGATTTGTGCCCATCTCTACTTCTTGTGTTTCCAGAGAGCATAGTACTGTTAGGGCATGTCCTCTCGAGACATTTTAGATTGAGAAGTGGCCTCCCCAACCCCCACCAATAAACAAACATACCACAGGCACTGCATATAAGTTCACACTGCATATGTTCACACTTCATAGGTTCATATGTTCATACTTCCTTCTTTAAGTCTTTTGATGCTTGGCACATTCTTTGCTTTCACAGCAAATTTTACTACTTAATAGGTTGTGGCTTCATCACTGCCCACAGACTGCATACATAACGGAACCGAGGGGGAGGGCTCCATCGCACAAAGACGTGAAAATGCCAGCAAGGAATTAGCGTCTGGCGTGTTCATGTAAAGGGCAACTTAATAAATAGTGGAAAACTTCTTCAGCTTATCCGGATCCACAGAAGGACAGCCTTTGACAGAATCAGGTTTTCAGTCATATCTTTTCAGTCATTTCCAGCTTTGAAGAATGGCCCCTTGGTTTGGGGTCCCACACCCCAGGGGTCCTTTGGGGGAGGGCAGATACAGTATATTTGGTCTGCAGGGCCACACATTGGCCCATTCTTGCCCTATCAGGAGCATGTAACAATATAATGCAAAAACAAAGCATGTGCTGATTAGGAGACTGGCTGACTCTGTGAACTGCTGGAACAAACATACTAAGAACATAAGAGAAGTCCAACATTTGGTCCTACACTTTCCAACTAGATTGCCCAGTGGAAGCCCACAAACAGGGCACAATTGCAATGACGCCAACACACCCAGTCTTGGTACTGGCATACACTGTCCATCATACAGTATATGTATGACCTATATGTATTCACAACATCATGTAAATACTGTAGGAGGGAGCATATGTAGTGTATAACTCTGTCCTGAACATCCAGATATTTGTGCTCAGATATAACGTAATCTGCTGGTCTGGAAGGTTTGATCAAATTCCTCTGCAGGAAGTCAGTGCAAGGTCCATTTGCCATGGTTCCCAGGTCTGCCTCGTTCTGGCTCCCTTGTCCCTATTATTAGGCCCATAAACTAGCAGAGCATTTCATTACAGGGATGCTAGTGGCAGCAAACACAGTCTGAAATTCCGGTGCAGCAGGCCCTCGGGGATGCATAACAAGTGGCTACAAGGCAGGAAAACACCAATATATTTGTCAAGAATTCAGAACTGGTCCAATGGAACTAACACTTTTCTTGCCCTCACATCCAATCCCAGGTGACTTGTAATATGAGGGAATCAGGTGGGAAGCAGAAATAGTTTTAATGCCAGCTGAAAACAGCCAGAGGGAGATATCTGCTTGTTGCATTTTCAGGCTACCTTTTGTTAAAAGACTTCACCTTGGCCTCGTTGGTTGTCCTCAAGTTAATCCTCACAACAAACCCACGAAGGAAGCGAGATGGAGAGACAGCGACTGGCCCAAGGTCACTAGGCCCAGCAACCCATCATGGGTTTCAATTTCAGTCTTTGCAACAACGCAATGGCTCCTATTGTTGTTTGCATACACATACATTTGGGTTTGTCTCAGTGTTTCTTTGGTCAAGCAGGTTTTTGTAACAATGCAGTGGGCCTGCAAAACCCGTTGACTAGAGGTGAAAGGGGGAAGATGGTGCCTTGCATGAAGAGCAAAGTGTTTATCCAAAAGCCTCTGCCCCCGGGCCATGTGGGGAGATGATGATACAGGTGGATCACTGTACTGTACTTTAAAAGTAATCCTGCATTTTCCCATTTCTCAAAGATAACTAAACTCGGGAATGCAGCGTCGTGAGGTGTACATGGTTCAGTGCTTGAACTGTGTGCCATTCCTCTTTCTACCATTTAGTGAGAACATATCCTCATAGCTAATAGGAAATTACAATTGCACTGGAAAGGGAATAGGGCTCTCCCTCACTGTGTTCACAATTGTAATACAACTTGCAGGTTTTTTCAGATGGAGTAATTACTTCCTGGACTAGACACTTCAATTGTTTTCCCACCATCCAGAAGACACGAGGTCTGGTGTGATATGATAGATCACTTGTTTTTCCCCTGCTTTTTTCTTCTCCACAATCACAATATCTGGGGTATTATGCTCAAAAACCGTGTATGTCTGCATTCGGAAGTTCCAAAGTAATTTTGTATGGTCATTTTCAATCACTTTTTCAGGATTATGATCCAACCAGTTCTTTGTTATGGGCAGATGATAGTTCTGACACAAATTCCAGTGGACCAACTTCGTTATGCTGCTGTTTGTAATCAGCCTGAGCAATTTTCTTGAAACAACTCAATATTTGGTTGATAGTTTCATCCACCTCTTTACAGAGTATATATGTGGGGCACTCAGCTGATTTTTCTATTCTAGCCTTAACTGTGTTTGTTTTAATAGCATGTTCTTGAGCTGAAAAAAACAGAGCTTCTGTCTCTTTTTTCAGTGTTCCATTGGTGAGCTATAACCAAGTCTTTTCCTCATCTACTTTTCCTTTGATTTTTTTCAAGGAACTGCTCATGTAGCACTTTATTATGCCAGCTAGCAGCTCGTATTTTCATCGTTGTTTTCCTGTATTGACCCTTTGTTTGCTTTACTTTGAACACGTTCTTGTTTTTTTACCTCCAATAATGCTGGCTCTGTACTATTTTTTACATAATCTGCCAACGCATGCTTCTCTTCTTCAACTGTCTGCTTCATTTACAAAAAACCCCTACCACCTAATTTTCTAGCTAAATGCAGCCTGTCAACATCACTTCATGGATGTAATGCATAGTGAATGGTCATAAGTTTTCTTGTTTTCCTATCCAGACTATCTAATACCATCTAGCACAATTTTCACAATGGGGAGATGTGAAAAGCAGTGTACCCCAGAGATCTGTCCTGGGACCGGTGCTTTTCAATCTGTTCATAAATGACCTGGAGACAAGGATAAAGAGTGAGGTGGCCAAGTTTGCAGATGACACGAAACTTTTCCATGTGGTAAAAACCAGAGCAGATTGTGAAGAGCTCCAGAAGGATCTCTCCAAACTGGGGGAATGGGCTGCGAAATGGCAAATGCGTTTCAATGTAGGAAAATGTAAAGTAAGGCATATTGGGGCAAAACCCCAAAACTTTATCTTTCCACTCTTGGGTTCTGAGCTATCTGTGATGGATCAGGAAAGAGATCTTATTGTGCTGTTGGACAGCTCAATAAAGGTGTGTATCCAGTGTGTGGCCACAGTGAAGAACGCCCATTCCATGCTAGGAATGATCAAAAAGGCGACTGAAAATAAAACCATCAATGTTATAATGCCATTGTACAAAACAATAGTAAGGTCGCACCGGGAGTATTGTGTACAATTCTGGTCACTGCATCTCAAGAAAGACATAGTGGAATTGGAAAAGTTGCAGAAGAGAGCGACTAAAATGATTACTGGGCTGGGGCACCTCCCTTATGAGGAAAGGCTAAAACATTTGGGGCTCTTTAGTCTGGAAAAAGGTGCCTGAGGGGGGATATGATTGAGACATACAAAATAATGCAGGGCATGAGTAAAGTGAATAGATGGATGCTCTTCTCCCTCTCACAAAATACCAAAACTAGGGGACATACACTCAAATTGAGGGCTGGGATAGTAAGAACAGATAAAATAAAATATTTTTTCACCCAGCGCATTGTTAGTCTGCGGAACTCTCTGCCACAGGATGTGGTGATGGCATCTGGCCTGGATGCCTTCAAAAGGGGATTGGCCAAATTCCTGGCGGAAAAGTCCATCACAGGTTACAAACCATGATGGAGATGTGTAATCTCCAGGCTTAAAACTGGGGTATTTCAAGGGCCAGATGCAGGGGAGTGGTATCAGGAGACAGATATCTAGTCTCATGCGCTCCCAGATGCATCTGGTGGGGCCACTGTGAGATACAGGAAGCTGGACTAGATGGGCCTTTGGCCTGATCCACCAGGGCTCTTCTTAGGTTCTCAGGTGAGATTTTCATAACTATCCCAGCTCGTTCCTTCATACCTTCCATGAACATATAGTGGAGCAAGATGAGCATCTAAGGAAGAATTTTTAAAAAGGAATTTTGCTGTGCTCATAGGGATCCCAAAGCGCCATTCGTCCTATTTGGCAAATCTTCAAAAAAAAAAAAAAAACCATTATAGATGTGCTGTTTTCTGGTTTTGGACTTCAGTTCCTATTTCTTAGAAAACTGGAGCCCAGAAACCCAAATCAGCCCCCCATTTTGTCCCTCAACAGAAGAGGGATTTTGAATCATTTACTGCACCAACGGCTTCTCTGGTCTTCCTGTTTCCTGTTGCTTATTTGTTAAAATAAAAAAAAAAAACCAGGAACCAGATGTGGTGCTTCCTGGGAGCCACAATTCTTTGGAAGGCACCTTTAAAGAATCTAATGGGCAAGGAGACTAAGGAGACTGGCTACAAGAGAGTTTATCTCACTCTGCAATGCCCTACTGTAACAGTTTTGATGACTTTAAAAAACTATCGATTACACAAGATGCAGACGTGAGTGCGTTTGTGGTTGTGACTGCAGATGGCACCATCCTCTGTCCTATTTTGAAGTGGAAAATACATTTTTGTTTTAATTTTTTAATTAAAAAATACACTGCTGCGCTGTGTCACTTAAGCATGCTGTCACTTATCAAAAATTGATTTTAAAAAGAAGGGAGAAAATGAAAAATGCAGAGCTGAAACATGGCATTCCACTCCTCGGGCTTTATTGGCATGAAAACCCTTCCTGTGAGCAAGTGGAAGCAGGCTGTTTCACAATCAGCCCACAACTATTGCAAAAGGCAAGGCAAGAACCCTGGGGAGGGGAGAAGAAGAGGGACACACTGTGGTCAAATGGAGCAATCTAATGGCAGGGTATGGTTGACTAGATTGCAACTACAGTGGCTGCAGGAGCTATTTCCATATGAATGTAGGGAACAATCTAATCAAGCCCTGTCCTTCCAAAGCAACCAATACTAGATGATCCCCTATCACTCCCTAGATCCGGGATGGCAAACATTTTAGAGACCAAATGTCCAAACTGCGATTCAGAACCCACTAATTTTTCACAAAGTGCCAATACAACAATTTAACCTGAATACAGGTGGCTGTGAAGGGGCGATGTGGGTGCCCACAGAAAGGGCTGGGCCACTCAGTTGTTGTTTTCTTCCGAGTTTCCATGCCAGGTCTCAAAAGAAGGATCCTGCTCATGTGCAGCCTGTACAGTCTTCCTCATATATCGATTCGAGACTGTATGCAGGCAGGACCCTTCCCTCTTCAGTGATAGCCTTTCCTAATAGGCTTTCATTATAGTCTTACATCTATTAAAAAGTTCTCTGTCATGGCCAAAGAATTAGAAGCTGATAAAGAATTAAAAAAAAGTAAGCCAAATCCTGAACTTTGCACTTTGGAGAAAATCACACCTGACCTATTAGACAGTGAATGATTCTAGCTTTGAGCATGGTGTTTACGTAATCAGCCCTAGCAAAGTTCATTATTCATGTTAATAAGGCTATCACCACTTCAAAATTTTATTTTCTGAGCCTGTATCCTTCTCTCTTGGGTTCCTCACCCCCACAATATATACTTGTATATAAACATGTGGCTAAATATATCATTCCATGTGTCTGAGGAAGTAGATTGTACCCATGAAAGCTCACACTGAAACAAATGTGTTAGCCTTCAAAGTGCCACAATTCTGCTGCTTTTATTTTTATTATACATGCTGAAAACAGAATGGTCCTCTGCCTCCTGCAGAACTTCTCTTGATTCAATCTGCATATGGTTAAAAACAGTGTTCCTGAAGCAGGGCACATCGTGTAGATAACGATGTATCGGGCAGCATCAAGCACCATCTTAGATGCATGCCTTCTGTATCTCAGAGAAGGCAGGAGGCATCTAAAATGGTGCTGCTTGTTTATTTGAACTCCCTTTTTACACCGCTGCCTGATTAACTCAGAATACCTGTTAAATTTAGTTGGTGCAGCTAGGGATTATTATATTATCACTGCAGTCCTGTCATTCCTGGGAGAGCATTGCAGGAGCTAGAGGATGGATCAGATGCCCTCTGCTCTCGAGGTTGGAAACAGGAAGAAACCCATGTTGAATTGTCCATCCATCCCTGCATCCATTGGTGGGGTTTTTTTTTTGCACCCCTGTTCCCTCTGGTCTCAGAGCTCTTATGTCAGAGACTAATACATGGCTGGATCAGGACCCATAGCAGGGGAGCTGCAGGGGGGGCTCAGGATATGCAGTGTCCTCTCCCATGCCATACAAGCTGGGTTTCCTCTTGTGAAAAAATTGGGAAGGATGAGAATTACTTAGGCCACCCCTGCTGCCTTTGCCACATCCTCCTCCTCCTCATGAGCCTGGGACAGCGCTTACAAAATGTTGGCAGATTCTGACCATAATGTCTAAGACTTTTGCCCATCATGTTGCCATGAGTATTTACCTACAGTTACTGTACCAAGGCATAATCCTAAGTAGACAAGATGACTGAGGACTCAAGGCTTATAAAAACATAAGAACATAAGAAGAGCCATGCTGGATCAGACCAAAGGATCTAGTCCAGCTTCCTGTATCTCACAGTGGCCCCACCAGATGCGTCTGGAAGCACACGAGACTAGATATCTGTCTCCTGATACCACTCCCCTGCATCTGGCCCTTGAAGTACCCCAGTTTTAAGCCTGGAGATTACACATCTCCATCATGGTTTGTAACCTGTGATGGACTTTTCCTCGAGGAATCTGCCCAATCCCCCCTTGAAAGCATCCAGGCCAGATGCCATCACCACATCCTGTGGCAGGGAGTTCCACAGACTGACAACACGCTGGGTGAAAAAATGTTTCCTTTTGTCTGTTCTCACTCTCCCAGCCCTCAGTTTGAGTGGATGTCCCCTATTTCTGGTATTTTGTGAGAGGGAAAAGAGTGTCCCTCTATCCACTTTACTCATGCCCTGCATTATTTTGTACGTTTCTAATCATATCCCCCCTCAAGTGCCTTTTTTCCAGACTAAAGAGCCCCAAATGTTTTATCTCACTGAAGGTGTGCTGATTCTAGTCTTTTCCTAACCTAAGGATGTTGGGGGACACATCAAGATTTCCCTCCCCTGACCTTGTGCTGATACACTGGTGGTGTCACTGGACTTAGGAGTTGGGGGGGAATTGTATCTGGTGTGACTCAGCTCCTCCTTCTCTGTAACTCTTTTCTGACTCTTCTGCTGCCTGATCATACCTGGCAGAAGACCCATGGTAGCAGATCTGTGAGATCAGCCAGTACAAGATGGTAGTGATGCCGTAAGGGCAGTTGTGCAGGCACAAGACACTTCTGCCCATTCCGAGCCCACTGAAGCTGGCATAGCTATGAGTTAGGATTGCATTGCCAGTTGCATGTTAAATTGAACTCAGGTCTAACTTCCCATGTGTCACCCCATCTGGTAACCAAGAAAGATAAAATCAATGTAAGTATGCATTCCGTTTGTGCAGAAGTACCAGTTGGAAAGAAGTTATGATCAAAAGGGCTTTTGGGTTTTATATTTAGTTATTTATGTCTGCACACTTAAAATATTGATATTTATCCTTTCAGCCCCCAGGATGGTTTATATATAAAACAGCAATAGAATGTGCTTCAACTCTTTTTAAAACAACTAAAGAATAGTTGTGATTAGCTTTCACCCACACGTCTACCGGGGCAATTGTCTTGTTCTGGCAGCTTAGCCTTTTACTGTGATTGGCTTAATAGACTTTAAATCACTGTGCTTCAGTCAACAGCAATTCCAGAATCAATATACAGGCCATCATATCTTGGCTGTCTGCTACCCTCTAATTTTAGATTCAGCCTGCAAAGACTCTTTTTGGTGTCTCATGATTTGTGCCTATTTGGCTTCATTGAGACTTGCCCTAACACTAGCCTAACACAAAATACTGATTTATTGTTTTTTAAAGAAAAAAATAGCTTTTCTGACATGTTCGTGCACTCTTGGTTGATATTGCAAGAGGGTAGAAAACATGGGGATCGTGTTGTGGGCGGGAGGGTGTAGGTGTGCCTGCATATGAAATCATATACTCCTTGCTTTCCCCCTCCAGCTTCTTCTGTACTGCACACCTAGTAGGAAAATCTATGCAAGCTTTGCTCCCGTGCTCTCTAGCTCTTGATATTTGCTGGATGAGTCATATTGGATGACAAATACACCAGCAGCATCTCTTAACCCTGCTTCTCAATCACGCTTCCTTTGTGCAAAATACAGCACAGCAGAATCACAGCAGCTGTGGATGATTTGCACTCTGCAAGTCAGTTGTCCATGCAGCCCTTGCCCAAAAACATCAGGGGTCCAAGCCGAGCCAAATCACTCATCAGAATAAAGTTACAGTTCCCACCCATGTGTCCTGTCCACACAGCTTCCTGCCAGCAGAGCCCAAAGATTAGGGGGTGCAATGAACAATACTGGGGTTTTCCCCTACTAAATGAAATCAACATAAAACTTCATTTCCCCAGATCCCATAAGATGTTCTATTGATTTATATATATATATTTTTAGTGACCAGACCTTTTTGTAACTATGCAATAGATTAAAGCAAGTTTCCCCGACCTGGTGTTCTGAAGAATATTTGTGACTACAACTGCTGATTGGAACGGATGGAAATTGTAGTCCAACCATATCTGGATTACAGGCTGTAATGCTGAACCAGTAAAGTTAGCCAGAGAAGAAATTCTGTAAAAGCTCTTATGGTTTGTGCTGGATTATTTATTTTAAAATGTGCTAGACAGCTTAATTCCTGAAAAACATAGATGAGAGACAGACATCATAGAAACATCTAGGTAACATTTATGGGCCAGTAAGGATGGATCTTGAGCTCACATCAAGTGGTACTGAGTTCCAATGTAGACTATCCTTGACTCAAAAGGATAAGTAGGTGAGGACCACACTGCTGGGGTAAGAGAAAAGAAGAATAAGAAAATGAATGGTAGTGCATAAAAATAACAGGGCCCCTGTGTAGCTGTGAATCTCACGCAGTTCACTCCAGGATGGGTGGATTTAAATCAATATAATTTAAATTACCAAGAAAGATAAGCATATTGCAAATCACTTATTTTGAATAAAGATTCCCCCTGAATTTCTTCACCCATTTCTTGAACAGCATAGCAAATCTAGTAGAAAAATATGCAAGTTCACAACCCGAGAGAGCAATTTACAATATTTAGGAGACATACCTTCAAATATATTGTCATGCTCATCGTTTTCTCCTGGTATGCAGTCCTCATTACAATATTTTATTTTTGCAGCTAATCCCTGCACCAACTTATACTGCTTAGACGTGACACATTTCCTGCTTTATTTTTACCTATGGAAGGGCTCTCCCCCCCTCCCCAGTATATTCCCAGACAGACTCTCTCACACACATCCATAAGAACCCATGACTCACTGCTGCCAAAGTGTGGCAGTCCTTCTGTTCACCTTTCAGTGCCAGTGTTATGTTCTCCCACCACCTAAAGGGAAGGGGTGTGCGGCCCCCTGCTCTCTGCTGCTGCCCCCTTGCCCCCTCCCCCCAATACTTTTACAGTAAAACTTACAGAGGGAGACAAGGGAAGGATGAATAGGATGATCATTGCTCAAACAGGAGCTCTAGGTTATTCTGAATAGTCGCTGGCTGCTCATTCACTTCACAGCACGGGTGGTGTCGCCCGGCTGTTTTCTGAAGGCCTGGGTATTTGAGGAGAAGGCATTGTGGGAGAAGCCTTGAAGGCACAGCCTGAGGTAAACAGAAGATGGCTCGGCAACCAGCAGTAACACCGAACAACCACTGCTGCACTTGCTGCCTCCACAACCACCACTGCTGCCTACTGTGGCTGCCTGAGGTAGCTGCCTCACCCCAGATAAAGTCCAGGCTTAGTCCTGCCGCCTTTTTTTAAAAAAATAATATTTTTATTCACAATTTTCACTGCATAAAGTTAAAAAAGAAAAGACAACCGATATAAATCATTTCCACTTATCTCATTGTGCGGCTTAACAGTAAATCACATATTTAACAGTAAATCACATATTTACATATTCTACAATTTCCCATTAGTTACATTGCTCATAATACAGTTCTTCCCTTCATTACTAAAGCTTACCTAAAAGGAAATTTTTAATATATCTTTTCTACTGTCTAACCATATGTGAAACTTATCCCATATATGTGCAAATCTATTTTCTTCCTTTCCTTTTAATCTATAAGTCAATCTATCCATTTCAGCACATCTTTTCTGTATTGTCACTCTACTTTCTATACTCTGTGTCCTGCTGGGCTTCACGAGCACCTTCCTGCTCAGTCTTTGCACATCCCGGTAAACTTCTAATGTAAAACAAAAAGGCCAGAATTTGAAGTAAGAATTTAAGAGATTTGGAAAGGCAGCCATGGAGGAAATATTATGTGTAAAGATGTGTCGCTGGTGCCCAAGACTAAGATCATCCACCCACTTGTCTTTTCAATCACCATGTATGGATATGAAAGCTGGATAGTCAAGAAAACTGACAGAGGAATTTTTAAAAATTCATTTGAATTGTGGTGCTGGAGGAGAGTTGTGTGGATACTCTGGACTGCCCGAAAGAAGACTGAATGGCCCTTAGAGCAGTGGTGTCCAAACTTTGGCCCTCCATATGTTTTGGACCACAACTCCCACAGTCCTTTGTCATTGGCAGCACAGGCTTGGAATTCTGGGAGTTGTGGTCCAAAACAGCTGGAGGGCCGAATTTTGCACACCCCTGCCCTAGATCAAATCACCCCTGAACTATCTCTGGAAGCAAAAACGTTGAAGCTGAGGTTGTCCTAATTTGGACACATCATGAGAAGGCAGGATTCTCTGGAAAAGGCAGTAATGCTGGGAAATATGGGTGGCAGCAGGAAAAGAGGAAGGCTAAAATAAGAGATTGATCGACTCACTAAAGGAAGCCACAGGTGTGAGTTTATAAGAACTGAGCATGGCAGTTCAGGGCAGGACATTTGGGAGATGGGTCATTCATAGGGTTGCCATCTGTGTGAATGGTGACTTGACGGCACAGAGCAACCACAAAATAAGGGTATTGCCTGCCTTGACTTTTTGTATCCTGTCAGGACCACGCCGCTGTGCGTGTTTGTTTTTCCTAACTGTAGCGCTGGCCCTCCTACCTTAGCACCAAAATGGAAAGGTCAGCAGGCCTTCCGTCCGAACGTATGCCATGATTTTGCATGCTTTGAGAGACTTTTTCCCTGGACTGTACACACACCCTCCTCCCTTTCCCCTTCCTCTCTGCCCCCGCCACATTAATAGTTAATGATACACTAAATTCATTTCATCTTCAAAGTCCCCTGTAAACACTGGATAATTAATCCTCCCAGCTTGCCTGTGAGTCACTATTATTCCTGCATGTATTTTGAGCGCCTGCCTGCTTTGCTGTCCACTCAGACCCTCCTTGGCAGTCCTGTTCCCCAGGGACTCTTTTTGGGTGACCTCCTTCACACCTGTATTTGCTGCTGGTTGTCGTCTTCCTCCAGCATTTTTTCATCTACGTCCTTACTCCAGTTTCTCTGTGGCTGGAGCTTAGAACACCTTCTCTTAAGTCTACAGTCCCCTCTTTGTACACACACACAAACCCATAGACACATCTGAAGGAGACCAAAGAAAAGGGAAATTTCCTGGTGTGTTAATGAGCTCTCTCTGGGGTTTGAACTCCAGACCCATCCGTATTCTAATTTGGATCTTGACAACTTCAACTTGAAGGGTGACTCCATTAACAGACATCAAGCATTCTACTTTCTAAGTAGCAAATTGTTTGATTCCTTGTTATGCTTGTCTCATCATACATCACATCTCTGGGGCTCCATCTCTTCCTCCTCCAGTGTAATGATGTGACGATTACTTCAGAGATACTTACATTATTCCTTTAGTGGGTGGATCCATTTTGATCTAAGTAGGGCTAGTTCATTTTTCAAGGGAACTCAGTGTTCTGGTTTGGCCAGTATTTTTACAGAACCACTAAATGTTTTCAGATCAACTCAGTTTGTGAATTTTTTAGATCTCTTTGTCATGCAAAGATAGTTCCAAAATCTAGGATTTAGGTTAACAGCCCAAAAGTTGCACTCGACATGATCCCTATTATCTTTGAAACCAGACTGCTAGGCCAGACAAGGCAGCATTTGCAGATTCCATATGAGATGGAGATGTCAGAAGTAGATTGATCTCCAACGTGTCCGTCCTCTACAAACACACACCTAGCTTGGAACCCTGTGCATCTGTCCACACTGACATGACATAAATGGAATGGCGTAGGTCAGGGGTGCCCAAACTTTTTGTAAGGAGGGCCAGATTTGGTGGCTGAGAATGTGTCAGGGGCCGGTTGCTCCCCGACCCTGCCACCCCACTGCAAGCCCCACCCACTGACCCATAAGCCCCACCCACTGACCCCTTGCAACCCCACCCGCAGGAAGGAAGCGGGGACCAAGGGAGGGAGGGAGGGAGGTGGAAACCAAGAGAGGGAGGAAGGAAGGTGGGGAAGAAGGAAGGGAGGGAGGTGGGGAACAAGGGAGGGAGGAAAGAAGGAAGGTGGGGACCAAAGGCAGCACAGGGAGCTGTGGCCACAGGTCGCCCCTTGGAAGAGGCGATCTGTGCGACCTTGCACCCCCCCGCCAAGTTCCCCAGCGGTGGCGACGGCTCACCCGCCAGCCGACTCCAAAGCTCCTTGGCGGTGGCAGAGGCCCACTGGCCTGCCCACACCCACACTTTTCCCTGTGGTGCTGGTGGCAGCAGACCGCCTGTCCGCCCAGCCGCCCAAGCTTCCCAGCGGTGTCAGTGTTGGCAGAAGATATTTTTTTAAAAAAAAAAAACCATGGGGCGAAGGAGAGGGCGGGAGGGGCGGGCCAGCCAGCCGTGGGCCGCTCAGAACGGCCTGACGGGCCGGATTTGGCCCCTGGGCCGGACTTTGGGCAGACCTGGCGTAGGTGCTTAATATCAAACTTTTAAAACAACTTTTAAAATGTTGTTTTTTAGGTGTTTGGTAATCATATGACGTGTTTAATTTCAGCATATGCTCCTTGCTGCCATATTTGATATTTCATCCAGTGGCTAGATGGGAGGTATATAAATCCAATAAATAAATAAATAAATATCCTGCCCAAGTGTACTCATGAATTGAGAATCTGCAGTAATGTGTTATGCTTAATTCAGGTGCTTGAAGGTGCTACACCCAAGCTGCCTGAAACAAAATCCTCTCCAAACATTTTGAAGCCTTCTGCCACCCAGCTGCAATGCTAATGGTGTGGAACATCAAGGGGAAATGGACTATATTGCCCCATAACTAGTCTGCAAGGTTAAGAACATAAGAACATAAGAAGAGCCATGCTGGATCAGGCCAAAGGCCCATCTAGTCCAGCTTCCTGTATCTCACAGTGGCCATACCAGATGCGTCTGGGAGCGCACAAGACTAGATATCTGTCTCCTGATACCACTCTCCTGCATCTGGCCCTTGAAGTACCCCGGTTTTAAGCCTGGAGATTACAAATCTCCATCATAGTTTGTAACCTGTGATGGGCTTTTCCTCCAGGAATTTGTCCAATCCCCTTTTGAAGGCATCCAGGCCAGATGCCATCACCACATCCTGTGGCAGGGAGTTCCGCAGACGAACAACACACTGGGTAAAAAAATATTTTCTTTTGTCTGTTCTCACTCTCCCAACCCTCAATTTATGTCCCCTAGTTCTGGTATTTTGTGAGAGGGAGAAGAGTGCCCCTCTATCCACTTTACTCTTGTCCTGCTTTATAGATGTCACACATTTTAGACTGTTCTTATTTATTTATTTGACTTATATAGCAAAAAGCAAAGTGTTCCGCTTATACACTGCCCCATAGTGCTTGAAAAATAGCTGTTCAATCCTCCATTTGACCATTATTTAGAAACCAAAGCAGTTGGCAAGGAACAGGTTTTCAAAGACATGAAGTTGAGTCGTCAATGTCTAATAAGGCCCACTGAGTACACTCTCTCTCTCTCTCTCTCTCACACACACACACACACACACTTTTTGTTGTTATGGATCCATCCCAGCTTGCAGTTGGAATGCCTGTGTGCATACATTTGTGGTATACGACTAGTATAGAGATATCCTTACAGGTGCCATGAGAAAGCAGGGAGACTTGAAGGGCAGTTAAAAAACAAAACAAATGCATGCACATATTTGAGATATGCTTGCAAGGAAGTATGTGAAAGTATGGCGAGTTAATGCATGATTTCTTTCCCTCTCAGTGATGCTCCGCTATTCAAATTATTTCCTCCCTGCTTCCCTATCTTGAAGAGTGAAATTGACTAATCCAGAAACTCACTATGATCTGACCTAGTTAATTTCAAAAGTCCATAACTAAAGAACATGGGGAAGCAGCATTAATCCATACTTATTAGGCCAGGCATTAATAGTGTGAAGATATTTTTTTAGCTCATTCAGCGATCCTCCCTTCCCATCAAATATGCTACTTCCATTATCAATGGATCCCAGATACCAATAAGACCAGAGGCATGCCCATTGCTTCTCACTGCTTGATCCTAACAGTTACTTTCCCAGGATGCACTATTCACTTTAGTTAAGAAATGTGGGAAATCATTCTCACAGTGCCTCTGTGGCATCCATTAAATGTAAGCTAGAAATCACGTAGCAAGCGAGGACAGTTTAACACAAGCGTATTGTACTGAATCATGTCAAGGTTTAGATATGCTGAAATACTATGTGGCACTTCTCAGATCAGGTTCCCAGGCTCAAGTCACACATGCGCAGTAGTTGTTATGTAACTTGCATTCCTGCTCATGCTCAGTGTGTTAAGATTTAGACAAAGAAGTAATTTTATTTAGGCATTATGTAGACGTGTAAGTTTGTAATTGGTTAAGAAATTACTGCAAAGTCATATGGGATTTGTAGTCCGGTGGTTTTCAATAAAGGCACTTGCTGGGTGCAGCAAGGGAGAGAGAGCTGCTCCATTTTGCACCAAGAAACACGTGTTGGACTATTTATTCTTTCCTTTGTTTCCAACCCACATTGGCTTGCAGGCCAAACCTTTTGTGGGTTCCCAATTCTCAAGCCTTTTTGGATGCAGGCTTCCCACAAGCTTTCCAAGCCTTTAAAACGTTAAGGCTTCCTTGGATTTAATTCCTACACTTGGCAAGCAACTTTTCAAGCCTCACAGATTGGGGCTTCCCACGGGAGTTATTCCCACAAAGAAAGCCATTTGGCAGAGCTCTGGCAAATGGTTTGCAAGAGCCCATGAATACCCTTGCCAAAGAAAAAGGCTCCTCTGGGCCATTACAGGAACACTGCACCTAACTGCTCTCGTCCTTCATCATCATTCTTTGCTGGCGTGGTTAAAATTCATCCCTGCAAATCGATTACACAAGGAGCTGCCTCTACACATTTTTGCCCATATGACTGTTGCAACATGTGAATCACAGGAGAATTACAGTGACTGGGTATAAGCAACAGTTTAGCTTACTGGGTTTATTTTTTAAAAGTGGGTGTTAAGATCGATATTTCAGTTCCAAGTTTTTCCCCCTATAAACCTGTTTGACAATACAGTGGCACCTTGTATAAAGGAATTAATTTGTTCCAAATGAAATTCTGTTATAAGCAATTTTTCCTTTGTATAAATTTCCCATAGGAACGAATTGAAAACAGAGTAATCCCTAATCGCAACCATTTTTATGTTGTACAGCTTCGCCCCATAGGCAATTCTGTTAAGCAGATTTCCTCTATCTCCGGAATTTTTTATATTGTACAGATTTTATATTATACAACCTTTTGTTATACAAGGGTCCACTGTACTGTATTGTCATCTGTTTTCTTAGAACATGGTGCTGAATAATGCTGGACATTCTCTCTGAGCATGCATTTAGGCTACTTGGCTCCACCTTTGAGAGGCAGAGAAGAAAGAAATTGGAGGATTTGGAGGCAATGAAGAATATTTCTGTGGAATTCCTAACTCTCTAGCAAATTCCACCTAGGCACTGTAGGGCACTGGTTTCCAACCATGGGTAACCTACATGTTATTGGACTGCGACTCCCAGGAAACCCTGGCCAGCATAGCTGGTGGCAAAGGCTTCTGGGAATTGCAGTCCAAGAACACCTGGGATGCCCAAGGTAGGGAACCACTTTTCAAGAATGAAACCCAGCAACAACAGTTAATGCTTCCAGAATTTCTCCCAGGGAGGGAGGTTGAGATCAATGCCTTCTTCAGAACTCACAAGGACCTTTCCCCATTACTGTTGCTTTGCAGATCTGCCTGGCTCTGGGTGAAGTCCCCATATCTATCTGACTTTCATTTTTTTTAACTTTCATTTTGATTTACTTATTTTGGAAGCTTCCCATTTTACTTCCTCCCCATGGGGCTTGTATTCACCAGGCAGGGCTTCGTTCAAAGAGGTATGGAAAAATAAAAACAAGCTACTGATCTTTAAAGGTGCACTCGATCTACTGATGCAGTCTCTCTTTAACTTGGCTTGGACAGCTCCCTCCCCATATGTTATCTTATTTGGGGTCACCTTTTCTCACACAGAGATATTCAAGTGAAGGAACCTCCCTGGGTAGCAATGGGAAAGAAGCAGGACTATACTAGAGAGAGATCTTCTAGTTTTGCATCAAATTCTACTGTACCTCTGTTATGATAGCTTGGATTGTAATTTTTTTTTAATACTGATGTTGATTTTGACTTTAATTATGGTCTTATTATTTTTGATTTCATGTTTTTTTTATTATGTTTCATTGGTTTACCTTAAAATTCTGTAAACTGCCCAGAGTGGCTTTGATGCCAGATGTTGCAGTATATAAGTCAAAAAAATTAACTAAATAAAAATTAAATAAATTGAATATTAACACCTTCGCTGCCACTGTCACCACTACCATTCCGATAATGAGAACATTGCTTTTGTGTCCTCTTTGGCAGGGTCCTAGAGATATCTGATTCTGAAAAGGAAGATGGATGCCGGAGAGATGGTCTCAAAATATTTCAAACTATGGCCCCCTCCCAGTCTTTGACTGTCAGCCATGCTGGCAGGGAGTTAGAGGAGTTGGACTCTAAAATATCCGGAGGGCTCCAAGTTGCCAGCTCTTGTGCCCTTTGATCTGATTCTACCTGGCGTTCAGGTCCCATTCCAAGTCATGGCTCATCAGAGTCTAAGCTCCGCATGCCTGCCAGTGCAATTTGAATATCAGCTGGTGGAATTCTTCACCCAAATACATCTGACGTACAGTATTGTTTCTTGAAGGGCTAGTTCACCGGAAAAAAATGTTTCACCATATTGGCAGTAGATAGTAAATATTTTTCTATTATTAGACCAACATTAGCATAATGTAAGCTTCTGCCAAGTCAAATGAATAGCGATGAACGGCTGACAAATTGTTTCTGGCTTATAAACGTTGGCCCTTCCTCATAAGAGCTATCAAAATAAAAAAAGAGTTTCAGCTTGGTTTGCCAGTCCATCAATTTCCTGGAGATGTAATTAAACAACACAAATTTAGACTGCACCCCAACTTGGACTAAATTCCTCATTTATTTCCCAGAAGAGTCTGGAAATATTACTAGGGGTGTGTTAACACTGAAAATGCTTTACATTTCTTTCTTTTTGGGTTCTTTCAAGGGTGGATTTTCTATTTTTGTATGTTTCCTATACCAGTCCCTTGGTCTGCTGGCATGACAGAGAGGGTACCATGACCCAAGCAACCCAAATGGTTTAGGAACAAGATTTCATGAACCATGATGGTTTTATAGTATATTTAAAAAGTGAGTACACCCCCTCACATTTCGTAATTGGTATATCTTTTCATGTGACAACACTGTAGAAATTACATTTGGCTACAGTGTAAAGCAGTCTGGAAGTTGAGACATGGAACTGGACATCTTTTCTTGAGATATTGAAACATTTTGCTGCTCATCCAAACAGCATTGTTAGTCTGAGGAAAGCTAGTTGCGAGTCCTCCATTTTATAGTACACTTTGACCTCATGTCACCCTGGTCTGAAATAGGCTCATAAGATGAACAATGGCCTGAATAGGCTCGTTAGGTGGACAGTAGTCTCAATAGGCCTTTAGGTGAACAATGGCCTAAAAGTGCTGAAACCCATAAAGTATGGGTTGTTAGCTATGGCCTTGGCAGTGAAGGTGTGAAGTATTTTTTTAATTTGTCTGGGGATTGTTGAAATCACTGCCTGATAAATAGCAGACAGACTGTGCCTGTGTTGAGATAGGGTGTTTCAATACTCACATGAATGGCTTCCCTGGCCCCTCTCTCAAATCACCTATCTTCTCTGTCTAATATGTGTACATCGGATGATTCCAGGGAAGTATTCCAACATGATAACAACCCCAAACACACCTCTAGAATGACCAGTGCCTTGCTAAAAAAGCTGAGGGTAAAGGTGATGGACTGGCCAAGCATGTCTCCAGACCTAAACCCTATTGAGCCTCTGTGGGGCACCCTGAAATGGAAGGTGGAGGTGTGCACGGTCTCTAACATCTGTGATGTTGTCATGGAGGAGTAGAAGAGGACACCAGTGGCAACCTGTGCATTAACCCTTTTGGGCAACCTTGTGCCCAAAAGGGTTAATGCAGTGCTGAAAAATAATGGTGGCCACACACAGTGTCAATAGTGTGTGTGTACTCACTTTTGTTTCCAGTGGTTTAGACATTAATGGCTGTCTGTTGAGTTATTTTGAAGGGACAGCACATTTCCACTGTTATGCAAGCTTCATACTCACTGCTTTACATTGTAGCCAAGTGTCATTTCTTCAGTGCTGTCACATGAAAAGATATACTAAAACATTTACAAAATGTTGAAGGGATATACACACTTCTGTGATATGCTGTAGGTCCAGTGTATAGGCAGGAGCATTCTGTCCCTTTTCTTGGGTTGCACAAAATGAAGTGGCTAAAGCCCTATTGAAGAAAACCATGCATGTGACAGCACTATCTTCATGTTTCCCCAAGCTGCCCCATTGTGCATCCATGGACACAATCAACTGTGCAGTCCCAAGAAGCCTGATCATGTGACAGACAGCCTGGAAAACAAGCATCTTCCCTTGCACAACTGACCTTACCCAATAAGCATGGCACAATAGGATTTGGGCCAATATGGTTATCTGGCTGCAATATACCCCATGATTGCCCATGGTAAATTAAACATTCTTGCTTTTCAGGAAACTCCAGAAGATGCAGTTCTATGCTCAAGATCTCTGGTAGGGATTAGGGAATGCTTAGCAGCCACACTTGACTGGAATCCCCCAAATTATTAGGGGAAAGTCATGAGAGTTAAACTGGTATAAAGCTGATGCAGTGTTGCAGTGTAAAACTCTCCAAAAATACCCTGGCTTGGTCAGATAAGTAGGTCATCCCAACCCAGTCAAATGTCTCTAGCAGTAGCCAATTGCATGTGATTTTAATGGGAGAAGGAGAGAATGTAGAAGTAGAACACAACACAATTCTGTCTTCTCTCGACCACTGCATCCCACCAGTTTCACTGGTTCTTTTTTTGAACCGGACAGTGCCGTGGGCCATTCTCTTGCCTCTTCCCAGGAAGTGAATATCAAGGATTTGTTTTGTATTGCATTTTGAATGGCTTGGAAACCATTTCAAATGTGCATTTCCATCATGTAAAAAAAAAAATAATAGTAAATAGCTTTTCTATATCCCCTTGCAGCAAAACAATCCTGCTCTGGATATACCTGTAAGCAATACCTTTTGCCATTTAAATTTTTGTATTTTCCGAAACATCATCCCGATTGTTTTCAGATGCTTTCAGAATCATTTCTAACACCAGGCGCTTCCCGTTAAACTTTGCACTGTGCATTCACCTTGCTTCGTTTGCTGGGTATTGGTCCATTGGGGGGGGTGTTAGTTTCTGTTTGTGCCCATCCCATGCTTTGCTGTTGTTTCTTCTGCTTAAAAGCCTTCAAGGAAAGAAAGACAAAATACTTCCTTTATGTCTTCACATTGATAAATGCATGGAGGCAGCCATTTGCTGGAATGGCCCTTCTTACCTTTGATGTTGGCTCCAGTTCAAAGGACCTGCTCCTGTCATCTCTGTTAGCTTCTTCTCAATTAGTTACTTGCTAATTTCAGAACTTGGTCAAGTGGAGAGGGGGGCCTGGTTTTGTGTTCTTTTCTTGCATGCCTCACTTGGCGTTTACCAACATTTAATTTTAGCTGCCATTTCCTTGCCCTTCTGCCTGACGCAGTAAGATCCTTCAGTAAATCCTCCCAGGGCTTTAGGCTTAACTGTGTTGAATAATTTAGCGTCATTTGAAAATTCAGTCACTTCACTGTTCATTCCTTTTTCCAAGTCATTAATGACAAGACTGTAAAGAACACGTAGCAGGCTAAATTTGGGGGCGACCTCTTAATCTTTCTTTTTGACATAAAGAACGGGCGCTTTCTGGCATCCCATTTGCTGCCTTTTAAAGCATTGTTATTCTCTGGAAAACGACATCATTAGGATGCCATAACATCTACATGACCTGATATGATTTGATGTGGTCTAGTCAGTGACACTTTTGGATAATTTTAGGTAACTTAGGGCCAGCCAAATCTAACCTGGAAAATCCATTCTTAGCTATCGTGCTGTTGACCTTTCCCAAACACAGGCTTTTAATATCACCACTCTCTTGAAGACAGCTGGTCTTTGTTGGTTTCATATAGCCTATGAACCATCCATATTACTTGGATGGAAAAACTGCTGGGTGGTGTCAGGGATCTCTAATTAGTGCCCGGATGCCTTGTGCCTAAACATGGAAGAGTCCTTACTGCTCTGAGCTGACAATACTGAACAAAATGGCCTAGTGATGTGACCCAGTCTGTTCCTGTGAGCTTTTATGCAGAGAATCCAGTCAAGACTGCCTCCCATTTTTAACTCTCCCTTGATTTAGCACAGCATCCATCATCTTGATTCTTCCCTGTTACAAAAACAAAACAAAAAAAGATTGGAAAAATTGCATATTTATGTACTAGAACAGATCTGCTGAAAAGTTTCTTTTTCCACATCCAAAAGTCATCTATGACAAGGTTGGTGGTGCATGTGTGTGTTCAGAATGAATCTGCCTTAACAGACAGACACAATACTGGTGTGCTGAGAAGTTTTTCCATATGGTTTTAAATAGTTACCTTGGAGGTCAGAGAACTGGAGTGTTGGAGAAGTAGCACAGTGGGGTGGGGGTGGGGTGGATGCTACTTGCCATCAAGTCACCTCTACCTTATGGCCACCCGCTGAATGAGCAGTCTCTCCAGTATGTCCTGCCTTCAGCTCCCCTGCTCAGCTCTTGTAAACTCAAGGCTGCATCTTCCTTTAGGAAGTTGTGTCATCTCCTATTTTGGTCTTCTTCTCCTGATGCCTTTCCCAGCCTTATTATCTTTTCCGTGGGGGGGGGGGTGCCTTTTCATGAGCCACTCAAAGTATGAAAGCCTCATATATTTTTTTTTTCATTTTTTGCCCGAGTTCCTCTAAGAACCACTTGCTTGTCTTTCTGGTGGTCCAAGGTATCCACAAAGCTCTCCTCCAGCACCACATTTCAAACAAATCATTCTTTTATCCTGATAGCTTTTTTCCCACTGCCCAGCTTTCACACTCCTGCATAGTGACTGGGAATACCATTGTGTGGAAGGTTTTGCTCTGGTCTCCAGTGACACATGCTTACCCTTGGTGATATTTTCTAATTCCTTGATTGCTGGCTGCCCTTCTGAATTTGTCTTCTGATATCATGGCTGCAGTCTCCATATGGACTGGTGATCAAACCCAAGGTATATGAAATCTTTAACAATTTCAGTTCCTTTATTGTCAGCACTAAAGTTGTTTAGTTATTCTCTTGCCATGATTTTTGCCTCCTTTACCTTCACCTGCAGCCCTACTTTGTCACTTTCTCATTTCACTTTTATCAGACGTTGTTTCAAGTCACTGCTGCCTTCTGGCAGTAAGATGGTCTCATAGAGGTAATGTAAATAAATTACACTTACAGTTTAAAGTGTCACAACCAAGGTGTCCCAACCCACATTATAGTTGTTTGTTTGTTTTTACAAAACAATTGTTCGGCTTTTTAAATTATTATAAGGAACTAAATTGGTTGCTTTCAAAAACCCAGTAATAATAATAAATATTAGATATCTAATATTAGATATCTAATATCTAATTAGATATCTAATATTACAATATTAGAACTGCCGGCTTGGTAGTACAAACATTCGTATGCAACAAGAGTGCACAAACTAGATATTTGTAACATTTTAAAATCGGAGCATATACAAATATAGTCATAGTTAGTCTACAAAAGAAATGCATTTTTTTCTTGTTTCATTACTATGGCGATATAACTTATTTATGTCTTAGCAATAACTCCCCCCCCCCCCAAAAAAAAAGAATAAGTTGTAAGTAATTGTTATTTGTAACCGGTTTCTTCCAAGAAATTTCTATTGCTTAGTTAAACTGCTGTTAAGTGCAATGATATAAACCGTAGTAGCAAATTGCTGCTAGTTAATGAGTTCCCAGTTGTATCCCTGGTCTCAGGCCAACTCACACGGTGCATCCAGAGCAATAGAAGTGATGAATTGTTAAACAATAAAGACCGGTGGCAGCAGATTATGCCCTTGCACTTCAGGAGTCTAGCCTCTGGTTATATTTCCTTTGTTACATAATGTTATGCACGGGATATGGATTTTAGCATTTTTAATGAAGTTGAATAGTGTTTTATGATGGTTCCCCCCCCTCTTACCAGTGCAGACTATAAACAATTATCACCACCATCACTGTTTGGTCTTTGTAGATTATGATGAGAGAAAAATTAAGTATCACCCTGGAGCCCAGGACACACTGATTTGTAGACAGCCATTCTCCCTCCCAGTTTAATGAGCCCCACAAATTAAGCACACTGGTGAAGCCATGTCCCACTTGGCACACCAGTGCTGGTCTCTGCCAGTCCTGGGACTCACAGCTGGCCCCGGGGATCTGGCGCGCAAGAAGCTGATCTAGGCTGAATTGTGAACTGTGGTTTCTATGAACTCCTAATAGATTCACAACTCAGCTCTAGGGAACGATCCCATGTTTATTCAAAGCCGGCAGACGGCTGTAATTTCCTCTAATCCTGCTGAGCGCCTTCATCAGCACCGAGGCAAATCCTTTGGGGTGGAAACAAGGAGCAAAAGCCAAGGAGAGCAAATCAAGGAGTAGCTCTTTTTGGCCTGATGGGAAAGTTAAGATTACCAGCTGGAGTACTTCCTGGGAATTGTGGCCCTCAGTGGGTTGTGAGGCCACAGCCGAAACTGGGCACAGTCGCCTGGTATACTTGCTCTCTTGGGCCCCTTCTTTCTCCTTGCCAGCTGACACCTAAATAGCTGACCCATGAAAGATGGGTGGATGGAACCAAGAACTGGTTCAAAATAGCAAGGTTTTAAAATTCAAACTCCCCAAGAAGGAATGGACAACTGTACAAAGCAGTACGTATTCTGACTCTGGGTGTATGTCTGGTCGTTAGCAGGGAAGGTGGGATACAAAATGAATATTTCAGAAGCTGGAGCTTCACATCTTTTGCAGAATGTCGGCTTTTTATTGCATCGTATTAGCTTTTTTTGTTTTTATTTTTATGTTTTTGCAGATAGATGCCAGCGTGGGGCCCAGAATTGTCGGTACTGAATATGCATTCTTTAACTGTTGCTTCAAGCGTTATAAATGTTTCATTATTTGAGGTGCTCATTCTCCACCTCTGCAACTTTCTTTCTTTTTTTTAATCCTCAGTATTCATTGCATTCCAGATTAAACATTTGAAAAGCTTCTCCCAACTTCACGGATTCTAGACTGGCATGTGTCGATTACTATATTTTTACCCTCACAAGTATACATTTATCCCTAGTACAATATCCACTCTCTATGCACACCTTCAGCTGTTCTCCGCATTCCAATAGAGCTCAACGTCCCTGTGTTATTTTGAAAATGATTTCTGCCCAGTCTTTATGTCTGTCTTCTCACAGTCCCCAAAGGAGGTCCCAGATGGCAATTATTTTCCTTTATCCCCTAGCCAGGCAGCACAAATGACGCACACATCCACAAACACACACATCCCAGCAGCCAAGGCTATTGCTGTTGCACAGCTTTCTAACACGGCCAATGATTTGCATTGCATCGCCCCCTAGTGTCCAAAGGCTCCCCTTCCTTTCTGCGGCTGCTCTTCTGGAGATTAAGCTAGAGACAATGGTGGGTGGTTCTGAAGTAATCTCCCAATACTCTTCTTTTAAGCATGCACAAAATTCAGCTTTTTGATGTGGCCAGGTTTTGCACTCTGGGACTGTTTGATTCTTTCCCCTCTGGCAGTGGAATTTGCTTCTTCAAACTCTTAATCCGTCTTCCTTTTACCGTTTGCCTCACGGGATCAAGAAAGGCAACAGGTGTCGGGGCAGCAATTTTAGGGTTTAAAACAGGCAGTAAAAAAGTTGACCACATTTCCCACCCAGACTGATGTGTAGCTTCTGAACACAGTCTCCCATGGCTGGCTTTTTGTGTAGCCTGTATACTGTAATTAAACTGTAAACCGCCCAGAGACTACTTGAAGTGGTATGGGGGCAGTATATAAGCAGAACGCTTTGCTTTGCTTTGCTTTGCTTTTGGGTGTTATTCAGAACAGGAAGAAGTAGCCAGGAAATCCTACACACAAGTGAAGGTGACATGGCCTGTTGTCCTAGCAAATGATTATCTGGTTAGCAAGAACCATGCGTCTTGCAATGTGAGTCACTGTGAACTATGCACATCACTTTTGCTTGCATTTGTTGTTGCTTCGGTTTCCATGTTACCAGGGACAGAACCATAAAATGGTAGCACTAGAAGGGACCCCCCCAAGAGTTGGTGAACTCAGCCTCGTGACCAACCTGGAAGTTCACAGCTAAAATGTCTTTGATGGATGGCCCTCCAACCTCTTTTTAAAGAAAGATGGCCCACTGCTTTCTGAGGTTCTCTGTTTTTCCTGCCAAAACAGTTATTATAGTCAGGACGGTCTTCCTCACATTTAGTCAAAATCTCTTTTCTTGTAATGTGAGCCCATTTCTTTGGGGCTTACCCTCTGAGATTGCAACAACAACAACAACAACAACAACAACAACAACAACAACCCAGCTTGGTGTCATTGTTTTGAGTTACATACCACTACATAATGCTAAATCTCTTTACAACATAATTATGTAAGTAAAATTTTCCCCCACCCCAGCAAGGTGGGTACTCTTTTTAACTACATGTCATGTGACAGCCTTTCAAATATTTGAAAATTGCTTTCCTATCTTTTTCTCAGTGTTTTTCTTCTTGGCTACGCATGTCCAGCTCCTTGAGCTGTTCTTCAGAGGATTTGGTTTCTGGACTTTTCACTGTTACGTTTGCCCCCATCTGGACATGTTTCAGCTTCTTAATATTCTGCCAAAAACTGAACACACTATACTGTGGCAGGATGGAGTGAGATGATTACTCCCCTTATTGTGGACACTAGATATCTGTTGATGTGGCCTAAAACGGCATCCGTTTCTGTACCTCCACACTACACTGTTAATTCTTGTTTAGCTTGTGATCTACCAAGACTCTCATGGGTACTTTTCACCTACCTTACAACCAAGCCAGCTGTCAGTCATCCTATTTTTATGCCTCAGATTTTTCTTGATGAGAAACTATCATTTGAGCCTGGCTTGCAGACGGTGAGGTCGTTGTTGCTATGTGCTGTCGAGTCACCTCCAGTTTATGGTGAGCCATCTCCCAAATGTCTTAACCTCAACAGTCTTGCTCAGCTATTGCAAACGTAACCCTGTAGGTTTCTTTAGGGAGTCAATCCATCTCGTATTCAGTCATCATCTTTCCCTGCTGTCTTCCATCTTTCCCAGCATTACTGTGTTTTCCAGGGAATCCTGCCTTCTCAAGATGTGCTTTAGCATTTTTGCCTCCAGAGATAGTTCAGGCTTGATTTGATTTAGCACCACTTTTCAAATGCTTTCTTCACTGTCCAGCTTTCATACCAGTATGAAAGAAGAAATACAAGAAGGTGGGTGGATGATCTTGGTTTTTCGTCTCCCGTGACACATACTTACACTAGATGTGAGGGTAAGGTAGGTTAACAAAAAAATTAAAATGCAGCAAATCATAAAATATACAAGCTGCAGCTCTTCCCACAAAAATCAATGGTTATACAGTATGGGAAAGACAAAACAAAACAAAAAAGCAACAGAAAGAAAATGCAGGGGAGTAAAAGAACCACCCCAGCTGTTAAAGAGATGGTTATAAAGCTCTTATGCCACCAAAAGAAGAGATCCCGTTCCCATCCCTGTGCAGACTGGACAGACATTAGTCACTGGTAGGCTGTGTAAAACATTTGAAAAGGTTCACTGTCGTTGCAATAACCCTGTAAGGGTATTTGTACACAACCCCTAAACTCCGCCGCAAATGGCTGCCAGCTCCGGAGCTTACAATTGTTTCCCCACCAGCTCCGGAGTTTGCAGGAAATTAAGTGCGACCACGCCCACCTAAGCGCGTCCCAGCGCACTTTTCATGTACCTGCTCTTGGAGGGTGAAAATCCCCAGATCCGCATGTAATCTGGTGGTTGCCGGGCTCTCCTCGCTCCTGTTTGTTTTTTTTTTGCCTCCCGCCCCTTCAAGAGAAGGAATCAGGACGACGACGGGCTTCGGAGGTGAGCCTGCATTTTTCCCTCTCTTTTTTCCTCCCTCCCCTCACGCAGACAGGATCAAGGAAGTGCGGAGGGGTGGGGACGCAGGAAGAGCAACGAACCCCCAAGATCCCTGGTCTGAATTTAAGTGGCCAGCGGATCTTAGGGGTCGTGTGAAAAGGCCCTAAGACAAGATGCTATCAGTTCTTCAAGGCTGGAAGGGGGTAGGGGGAGCGTTTGACTGACACAACAAACCCAGCAAGTCCTTAGGCAAGAGGGAAATCTGAATCAACCTTCTTTCTACCCAAATCCAGCCCTATCTTACTGTTATGCATTATTTCTACATTTGACTCCCAAAGGTGGTGCTTCATAAGCTCAATGAGGGTAAACAAAGCATTCCAGTTGGCCTCCTCTGACACAGCATCGAGAAGATCCCTCGTGGATGTCAAACCACACTTCTGAAAACCAGAGCCGTCCTCTGTCATGTGTGCGCATTCCTTAGCTTCATAGGTGAACAAGTTAGATTTGAAGGTCCTGCTTCCGCCTTGCAGAAAGATACTGTTTGTATGGGGGTTGTCTCTAATAAGGGGAACAAGGGTCAAGAACCTACATTTTCCCAACTACTTATGCCTTTGCTTGTGGTAAAGATACAGCAGGAAAGGAAGAGCAATTCCTGCCTGGAAACTAGACCCTTTTTCCCCCTTGAAAGCATTCCTTAGTCATCACAGACAAGTAGAATTCTCTGCTTTGTTAAAGACATCCTCACTATTCTGTCCTACTCAACAGGATCAGCTAATGTTCCATAGGAAGAAGAACAGAATTTCCATGCCCTGTCTATAGCATGTGTGGTGGAATGTTTGTCGACTTCTACCCCCAGAGGCCCAAATAGTAAGGGATTATGGGAGATGTAGTCCAAATCCTTGGGAAGGCCACACTGTACCTTTACGGTCACTCGCCCACATCATGGAGTGACATTTGCTCTTCCATCACGCCTTGCAGTGCAACAGTTCTCCAGTTAGTCAACATGGTTTCTAGAACGGTGTGTTCCACTCTCCAGTAAGATGCCATTTTCAAAGGACTGATTGCCAACAGTGTAGGAAATGGCTGCTGTATATGTAGACCATCCCTACATACTCTGAAAGACAGTGTGACAAGTAAGAGGAGACAAGGCTGAGGATGGAGCTTAGGAGCACTTCAGACGACATCCATCACCGGTACAGGTGATTGAGATTCTTGAACTGGAGATTCTATGGTCTGTCATATAACTGTTAACCTACATGCTTCCACCACACCGCATCCCCTGTCATCTTTTCTATACCAGTTCTGGCAAACATCAGACGTCTGAATGTTGTATTCTTAGATGTTTTCTTCTTCTCAGCAGAGGACTAGATTTTTTTTTTTGCTTTGACTCAGGATTTAAATTGAATTTTTCAGTACTCCTTAAGCCACTGGGAAAGGGCTGGGAAAGGTTTGCTTTTATTTCATGCCTTTGAAAAATCATGAGATTCTGACATACTTTCAGAACCAAGAGCCTTTTGAAAAAAAGGGGAGAGAAACAAACCTAAATGTGGAAATCTTTGATTTACAACAGATAGCAGCATGAGCATGCCATTTCTGTTCTGAGTTTATTACACCATGGTTCGGTGTACTTGTGGCTAATTATACTTACTGGAAATGTGTTAATGATACACCTGTCTGTCACTATCACTAGGTGACAACTGAGAGACAATGAGTTGCAGGATGAGTCATCCCAGTTTTGACCCAGGAATGTCACCCTGGGGTGTGTTTTCTTTTCTTTTTTGGCAAACTAGAACTCCATATTTCCTAGACTCGCACTCAAGAAAGGGCCTCCCACACCACTGAGGAGGCAGAAACACGGCAACGGTTGCCACACTGCCATCCCAATGCCTACAACAGGGCAGTCGAGACTGAAGGCCCGTTTTCAAATTGAAGCCAGGGGACCGTGTGATCCAAAATAATATTTTTTAAAAAAAAGCAAATTAACATATTTCAAAATGTCTATTTAAAACATTTTGCAGGAAGGAAAAGGAAGCTGATGGAGCTGTGGCAAGTAAAGCCCATTTGAGATTATGCCGTGGCGAACCTCTGGAACTCCATATGTTTTGGACCACAACTCCCACAGTCCTTTGCCATTGGCAATCTAGGCTCGGGATTCTGGGAGTTGTGGTCCAAAACATCTGTAGTGCTGAAGGTTTGCCACCACTGCAGTGTAGCAAGTAAGCAAGTGCTTCTCAACCTGTGGGCCCCCAGATGTTCCTGAACTGCAACTCCCAGAAATCCCTTCCAGCACAGCGTGTGGTGGAGGCTTCTGGGAGTTGCAGTCCAGGAACATCTGGGCACCTACAGGTTGAGAACCACTGAAGGAAGCCAATAGCTCCAACCCCTGCCCAGGGAGAGGGATCTAGAGATGAAACAGCTCCTCTCCTCAAGCCCCAGCAGCCAGACTGTCCCCTTCAGATCAGAGGCAGTTCCTGTCCACTTCAATCAGCACAGCAACTGTGTCCTAACATGGAGGCATGTCATGCCTAAACAGCAAGCCACCCAACCTACATGGAGAGCGGGAAGTGGCAGGAGCTGAGAGGAGAGTGCCAAAGACCACAGGGAACGTTCCTGATTGAAATAGGTGGTGGTAGTGGCAGGGCCAGTGCTTCCATTAAGGCGAACTAGGCAGTTGCCTAGGGCGCCAAAATGGAGAGAGGGCCCTGGCCAGCCTGCCCCCCCGCCACCCCCCCCGCCGCTGGCCACCACTGTCCATCCCCCCACCGCCCGCCAGCCGGCCGCCGCTGCCCACCGCCGCCTGCCTGCTGCGCCCGCACCCATCGCCGCCCCCCCGCCCCTCACAAAAAATCCTAGCACCAGCCCTGGGTAGTGGTAGTGGGGAATGCTTGCAAGGCTCTCTGTTTTTTTGTTTGTTTGTTTGTTTTTCTTTCTCCTGGCCTAGATTGGCAACTCACACCTCCACACCTTTATTATGCTGTGTAATAAACAGAAATGGCATGCTCGTGCTGCTATCCCTGCGAGCACCAACTTAAACATGTACGAGTTCTGAGTTGTTTTAACTTGGGACATTATATCTCGCTTTCCCCGGTATTGGACACAGTTTTGTCTAACTGGTCCAAACTAGAGGGATCTGCAACATCACTTGTGCAGATTCCAAACGTAATGGCCTCAGTCTCCTGACTATAGCTGACATTCTTTATATGCAATCTCTGCGTATATCATAATGATGTGCTGGTCCCATCTGTCTACATTCAGTAGTGGTGATGTTTTAGCTAGAAACGGTATATCAGTCCGCAGATTCTTTAACAACTCAGCTCCTCTTCTGGATATTATTTGTGGGCAGCTCAGTATATGTTCCCATGATAATCCGACAACAGAGGCTGGCAGCCGTAAAAATGTAATTGATTGAGATGAGCCCAAAGAAGCCTGTGCGTCTTTATAAAAATCCCATCAGCTATTAGCAGAGATTTTTTTAAAAATCTGCCAAGGCTCAAAGCCAATGGCAAATACAGTGGTACCTTGTATAAAGGAATTAATTCGTTCCAAATAAAATTATGTTAAGCAAATTTTCCTTTATACAAATTCACATAGGAATGCATTGAAAATGGAGTAATCCCATTTTATGTTGTACGGATTCTCCCCATAGGCGATTATGTTAAGCAAATTTCCCCTATCTCCAATTTTTTATGTTGTACAGATTTTATGTTATACAAGCTGTTTGTTATACAAGGGTTCACTGTAATTGGCAAAGGGAAAGAAACCTGCAATTATGAGAAGAAAGCACTTTTAGGTTTCCTTTTTTTGCCCTCAAAAGCACAGGATAAAATTGGGACAACAAGATTATAGATACTATGCACCCCTCCAATAACTATTCTGCCAGGTCAGAGTGAACCTACAGGCACACAACAAGCTGGTTTGGAAGAAGGAAAGCTGGCCACATACCCAATAATACTAAATGTCAGCAGGCACCGAACCCACAAAATTCTGAAATGCAATGCTTTGAGATGCCCCTCAATCCCACTTAGGGTGCAGAGGACAACACTAGGCTTTACATATTGGCAGCCCAACCAGCATTAAACTAAATTTGTTAGGTGCCTTCTTAGGTATCACAACAACATAAAGAACTCCAAAGGGAGTTCCCCTTAGGAAAAAAACATGGTAGTTAAGAACTTATCAATAAGGCTTGGGGCATTTTTGTCATAGGGGCTATCAGGCGCTTAAGAGTACAGTGGTACCTTGTATAAAGGAATTAATTTGTTCCAAATGAAATTGTGTTAAGCAAATTTTCCTTTATACAAATCTCCCATAGGAATGGATTGAAAACAGAGTAATCCCTAATCTCAAACATTTTTATGCTGTACGGATTCGCCCCATAGACGATTCTGTTAAGCAGATTTCCCCTATCTCTGGAATTTTTTATGTTGCACAGTTTTTATGTTATACAAACTGTTTGTTATACGAGGGTCCACTTGTATATGGAAATGACTGTACTGAATATCTATCTAAATGTGTAGCGATACTGACACTGAACTTGGCTTATGGCAAAGGACAAGTCATACCAAGCAGGATTTACAGTGTGTGCTTGAAACAGCAACAGAGGATAAATGATAAAGGCAGGGATGTAGGGGGTCTCGCCATTTTATCTAAGGAAAAGCTGGGGTGGAGGAGAGAACTCCTTGCCAACAAGCTCCCTGATTTTAATTTCCTAATAGTAAAAGTTCACGGCTCATGACATGCTGATAAGTATGGAAATGTAAGACGTGTCTCCAGCATCTTGATGATGTGTCATGAAGTTAATTCTGACATGAAAATTCTTTCCTAGCTTTTTCCAGGCTTACCACTCCCTTCTTCTGGGGGAATCCTGAGACTATGTCCAAAGCTCCCTGGGCTGGCTCTACTCCCAAGATCCAGAGTGGAAGATAAAACACGCAATCTCTGGTACTTATGATAGACCACTTCGCTATCCAACCAACAACAAACAAAAAACCTACCAGAAACCAAATGCCAGAAGTGACTGAATTTCTCCTTGTTACGGCTACCTTAAGTTCAATCCAAAACTCCAAAAATCTTGTCTGAGTTTTAACCAACATCATTCTAACAGAGTTTTAGCCCTGTGCCTCATAATCAGATGCAAAATGTCCTTTTCACAACTGTCTTCACCACTTCTTTCTCGCTACTCGACAGTTTTCATCACACCACAGATCTGGAAGTTGAGTCATGGCTACTGGACTTCTTTTTTTGAAGAAGGCTTGATTTAATTGGACTTTTTGACCCAGTTATTAAAAGAGATCACAAATTGTCACATATGTATGCCCTGGTACACTTGCAAAACTGTTTTCCTCACGACATTCCCAAGTCTGTACAAACCATTGTTCTGGTTGCGTTACTGGCCTTAGATTGGATTCCATTGTTAACTTGGATGTTATAGGATGCTGACCAATATCTTTCCTCAAGTTAATGTACACCATAGAAATAAATAAGCTTCTCCTTTGGAAGAACAAATATAATCAAGAACATTATCAGATTATGCTAAACAAATAAGTAGAAGGTTATACTCTATTAGGATCAGAACAATCTATCATCGGCAGTCCAGAGACATGCACACATAATCATAAATAGATTCATATCAGCATTCTTCACCTCCTTGTCTCTGGATGTCCAGTAATTACATTTTGTACAACATCTCCTAGGATACCACACTGCTATTGATTTTTTTAAAACAATAATGAACCCTTTTTGGCATTAAACTTGCCCAGTAACATCAGTAAATACTTGGAAATGTCCTTCTCCATTCCTCCAATAATTGTTCAAGCTAGGGATGTATTCTTGGAAAGCTGTCTGGATCACTCAGTCGTTTTGCTCTCTGGCTGCGAAGACAGGAACTGGTCACTGTGTTGCCTTGGGCAAGCTGGATGTCCCCGTAGGGAAGGAAGGGAACCGTATGGCGCTTCTGAATATTCTCTACCTAGGGAACCCTAGAAAGGTTAGCCATAAATCAGAATTGAGCTGACAGTAGAAGGTAAAAGGTAAAGGTCCCCCCCCACACACACACGCATGCATGCTAGTCGTGTCCAACTCTAGGGGTGGGGCTCATCTCCGTATTCAAACCAAAGAGCCAGTGTTGTGCTAGTCCATGGCCACGTGGCCAGCATGGCTGCAAGGAAACACTGATTTACCTTCCCGCTTTTTATGGCGGTACCTGTTTATCTACTTGCAATTACATGCTTGTGAACTGCTAGGTTGGCAGGAGCTGGGGTGATCAGCGGGAGCTCGCTTTGCTGCGTGGCACCCGGGGTTTGAACCGCTGAGCTCGACTTCGCATCCACCAGTTTTCGGAGCCCTTAGTCCACTGAGCCAGAGTACATGGCTATTATTAGAGAACTGAAATTATTATTTAGTATCCTTATGCCAGTCCCAATATGAGATTTCTGCCCCACTCCCAAAAACATCTAAAGACAAAGTTGAAAGAACAACTTGATTAAAACAAACAACCCAAAACCCAGGCATGTCCCAAGGAATTATACACCATTGATCTGATTGATTTTTCAGCTCCATTTTATATACAGTATCTTCTCTAAAAAGGAGAGCACTGAGTAGAAGGAAACACTTTATTAGGTGAAGAAAAGGCTGATTTTAGGATATGAAGCACCTCTGTCTTGTCTGGGTGGATTTAGTTTCAGTTTGTTCTTCCTCATCCAGTTCATTACTGAAGGTCAGCACTGATCTAAACTCGTAATAGCTTCCTTGGAATCCGGAGGTGACAAGAAGTAGAGTTGAGTGTCATCGGCATACTGGTGACACTTCACCCCAAAACTCCAAATAATTTCCCCCAGTGGTTTCATATAAATGTTAAATAACTAAGACAGAACAGAACCCTGAGGTACCCCACAGGTCAGTGGCCATGGCGTTGAACATGAGCTCCCTAACACCACTTCCTGCATCCTCTCCTGCAGGAAGGACTGAAGCCACTGTAAGACAGTGCCCCCAAGTCCCATTTCAGACAGACGAGTCAGGAAGATACCATGGTAGATAGTAACAAAAGCAGCTGAAAGGTCCAATAAAACTAATACCGACACAGATCCCCTATCAATTTCCCTGCATAGGTCATCTACCAAGGTAGCCAGTGCCATCTCAGTCCCATAACCAGGCCTGAAGCCAGCTTGATTGAGATGGATCCAGATAGTTTATCTCATCCAGAAACCTCTGGAGCGGCGAGGCCACAACCCGCTCTAATACTTTCCCCAAGAATGGGATGTTGGATACCGGTTGGTAGTTGTTCAGTATCGTTGGATCTAAAGAGGGCTTTTTTAACAGTGGTATTACTGTATTTTAATTATGCTAGTCTGACACATTAACAAGATTTCATTTCTTCCAATGAAGTACATATATTATTTTAACTATTAATTTCTGCCCTTTCATCTCAGTTGTTACTTTTATATTTCATTGTGTTTTAATTGCCTTGAACTTGGCCATTGTAGTATGCTATGATCTTCAGGGTAATGTAATATATTTTATTAATATATATTTAATTAGTTTTTAATATTTTAATACAATAATTTTGTACTGTAAAGATTCTTATGGCGGGCTCCTGGTAACTAAAACATGGGTTGTTTTTTTAAGATTCAAAAAAACCTCCTTGCACCATGGGGTGGCCACATTTTTCAAAATTATTTTCAAAAATTTTGACATAATGTGGGGGGAGGGGTCTTGGAATGTTGGGGGCTCCTGAAAACATAGCAAAATGGTTCCCACCATTACAGAGAGCATGGGGGACACTTTTAAAAAAAAGTCAAACAAAAATTTATTTATTTATTTATTTATTTATTTATTTATTTATTTTAAGACTTGTATACTGCCTGTCTTCCCGAAGGAACTCTGGGTGGTTCACAACAAACTAATGTATGACAAAAAATATAGATCAAGCAACAGTATAAATGCATAACAATTTAAAACACTTAAGCAAACAGATAAAACACAAAAAGCAAGAGGCAGATGGCAGGGGAAAAAATTAAATTAAGTCACCAAACGCCTCTCGGAAGAGCATGGTCTTCAATGCTTTCTTAAAGGCTGGCAGGGGCTGTGCAAGGCGCACTTCGCTGGGGAGGTGGTTCCACAGGGCAGGGCCAGCCACAGAGAAGGCTCGAATCCGGGTAGAGGTTTTACGAGCCTCCCTGGGCGTGACCACCCGCAGCGTGTGCGCCCGCGACAACCTAGCCGGTCAGGCCGAAGTTGACCGCTGGGGGATCCGCTCTGCCAGGTAGTCAGGTCCCAGGCCATGGAGGGTTTTATAAATTAATTTGGGGCTGGGGCACGATGGAACCCACAGGCGTATGCTGCCTGCTCTTATGCTATAAAAAAAATCCTCCCCACAGGATTCTTCAAAACAAGTATAAGACAACCAAATGCACAATATAACTTCTAACAAATATATCAGAATTGGGAACATGGGGTATATGAAAAATGAAATTCAGTTGCTGGACTCTTTTATGCTTCTGGGAAACCTGACCTCACAGGCAGAGGTCAGTGTGGAAACAGGCAATTCACACCTTCAGCTCTTCTCCGGATACTGAATACGAAGAACTGAGTAAAGGAGCAGGTGCTTCAGTGTTTATCTTTATCAGAGGACATATCAACCTTGCCCCAAATTGACACCTTATCTTTAACCCTGTTGACAGCTTCTTAATGTCTCGTTCACATGTATAAAAAAGGGAGTAAGGAACTACTGTAATTAGGCAGCTGGCATGTCTCTGAGGAGACATGTTGCCAAAAAGGATTCAGCCTGAATTATGAGAAGGCTCTGGGCCCATTATGATGCTTTTCCTATATTCTGTTGTGCAGCTTTGCTGGGAGTTTGCACTCTGTGCATGCCCCACATATATGCTAGGTATGAGTCTAGCTAGGGTAAATGAACTTTTATTGAGTTATTTGGGCGTGTTTTCTTCCTGAATGCTTTAAGTCCATGTACATTTGCTTTAATAGTTTGAAGAACCACGTCTTACAACCATTTTGAACTATTATCCTTTTTGTCTTTTTGAATGTTATTCCTTTCTTTCTTATTAAATAAATGACAACAATCATTCCAAGCAGCTGTCTGGATTTCTGACTGAGAGGGTTAATGCTCCCCAAAACACTCGGTCAGACTTCACAATCTGGGAGACTAAAGAGGGGGTAGGGGTGACACAGTTCCAGTCAAACCTCCACAGTTTTCACCACATCTAACTCCCCTGGGTGCTGTCTCCCCAGGATGAGTAAGAGTAGTGTGGTTGAGTAACTTTGAGGAGCCGGGTTTGCCCAGGGAACCATACACCTATATCCATGTATACAGTTTGTGCACTAATAGGTTGCTGTTGTTTATGTGTGTGTTTGTATCCTAATTTATCATGATAAATGAATGTGCAAATATTATTAGACTGAATTAATACTTATGGCTTTTTGCATGAGAAAGAAGCCCATTTTACCTTGTATGAAGGTATTTTAAAATATATCAGGCCTGCCCAACAGGTAGACGGCAGGCTACCAGTAGCTCGCGAAGGGCTCAAAAGTAGTCCACCGGCCATCAATTTAAAAAAAGCATTCTTCATCTTTGCATGAGGGGCAGGGGAGATATGAAATTTCTCATACAGTATAAGAAATGTAAAAAATAAAAGTTCCCCCTGCGCATGCGTGCTAGTCGTGTCCAACTCTGGGGGCGGTGCTCATCTCCGTTTTCAAGCCTAAGAGCCAGTGTTTTGCAAGTCCATGGCCATGTGGCCAGCATGGCTGAATGCATTTCTGCGCACTGAACACTGTTTACCTTCCTGCTTTTTACAGTGGTAACTATTTATGTGCTTGCATTTACATGCTTTTGAACTACTATGAGAAATGCACCTATTGTAAAATGAGGGGCTGAAGTGTGTCTGCTGTTTCTCCCCATGAAAACAATGCCCATGTTGGAAATTGTATGCAAAACAGCTTTCAGTAAGTAGGAAGACCCTGAATGCAGATTTGAGAAAATATCAAATAACTCAACAAAAAAAAACTTATGTCATCAAAAACAGAGAAATCCAGTATCATTTCCAAAACAGAATGTTGACAGCACTTTTGTAGGTAATGTGTTTAAGAAGCTGCAGAAAAAAAGACACAAGTGACTCACAGTGGAGTTAGAAGACAAAAATATGGCACAATACAGTACAAAGAAAAAATAAAAGGTTTCATTTCTCACAATTGAACAGACCAGAATTAAAAACCTGTCTGCTTTCAGCAACAGAGTTCAACAGACTTCCGGGATGCTTCCAACAGATTTTAGAGAGGGAACGAAGCACACAGAGCAGAGAGGCAGGTCTCTTTTTGAATTCAGAGGCATGAGGGATCAGCTGCAGAGTTAGAGAAGTTACTTTCAAAGGCTCACCTTCAGAATCCCTAGGCAGCAAACAGAAGGATTCTGGGCTTTGTCATGTAAAATAAATTTTCCATGCTCCTAAAGTGAAGACTGGATTAGAGTGATCTTAGTTTGTTGTTCTAATCTAAACAGATCATGGTCTATTGTTTGTCGTTCCTCCAATCATTTGGCAAGCGTGAAAATGAGTGACACAGTTTTCCGAAAACTCTCTTGATGATTTGTGAGGATGTTGTACCTTTCTGTCTCTGACCACCTTCGCCCTCCTCTAGACCTTCCGAAGGGCCCAGGGTAAAATATCCATTTCAAGACCCTCCCCACTTCCTCCTTTCTGTTAGTGTCATCCCCTCCCTCTTGGTGGAGGAGAAAAGATGTTCTCTCAGCTTTTTTTTTTTTTACTGACGTGTCATATCTGGACCTTTAAGTCTTCCACCCCCTACTTGGAATTTCATCCTTCCCCTCTAGGAAGGAAAATACCACCCGTTTGGGAAGGAGCAGTTGCTCTCTGTGCCATACCCCAGAAAGACAGGGTCCTGCTCAGTGGTGCAGCGTTGAGTCAACCTTCCTCAATCCCTGATCAAGATGCCATTGGGATTGGAACAGAGGCGTATCGGGGCGGGGGGTGGGTGGGTGGGCAGAAGGGTACATGTGCCCCAGGCGCAGCAATCTGGGGGTGCCTGGAGGTGGAGGAGGAGGGGGGAGGAGGAGAAAGCCCTGCACCCTCCCGCCAGCAGTCCACAGGCTTGGTGACAGGACCCACTCCATCACAGCAGCCGCCTCCGGCACCTCCGGCACCACATGCCAGGTAAACAAAAAAGCAAGCAAGCAGACAGGCGAGCGAGCATGTTGGCTGCGGCACCCTCAACCTCCTCCTCCTCCTCCAACTCTTCCCCGCCTTGCTCTGGGCCACTGCAGGAGAGGTAAGGCATGCACGCGCACACACACACACACCCATGCACTCCATGCCCACAGGATTCTTTCCCCCCCCCTTGCTGGGTGGATGCGATGGGGTTGGGGAGGGCTGGAGGGGCGCAGAAACAACTTTGTCCCCAGGCGCCCCAAAACCTTGCTACGCCGCTGGATTGGAAACTTTCTAGATCCTGGGAATGTTGACCTCAATCCTTTCCTCCTTGTGTTTGTCAGAAACAGGTTTGGCAATGCCTTTTGGATGTGTTACCCTGGGAGACAAGAAGGATTACAACCAGCCATCTGAAGTGACTGACAGATATGATTTGGGACAAGTCATTAAAACGTAAGTCTTCTGCTACCCGCCTGCCCTTCCTTTAAACTGCATGAAGGGGACAAGGGAAAGTCTGCTGCTAGTAGGGTTGGGGAACCTGATAGATGCTGCTCAACTCCAACTCAGTCTCAGCACGTATGGTTAATATTCAGGGATCGCAGGGACTGTGGTGTAGCAACATCTGGTAGGCTATGATTTCAGCCACGACTTATGAGTTAATAAAGTGAACAAGTATGGAATGAAAGTGCAACAATCAATATAGGAGGGATCGCAGATGGCAGGGATGTCCTGCATGGTGTCGTGGATAGAATAATGGGCTCAGGAGATGCAGGTTCGAATCCCCAATCAGCCATGGAAACCCATGAGAGCAAGAAACGGAGCTGATCTTTCTTTATTTGTACCAGAATGTTGTACAATTTAAAATTATGGAGGTATATGAAATATTGGGAAAATAAAAAACAAATCATTGAGAATATTAGACTATTTTTGACCAGAAGTGGGCTACTTCAATAGCATTATCTGGGTCATTTGCTAGATCTTCTTTTGTGCATGTGGAAGGGCATGCATTGCATGCATGTAAAGAGCATCATTGAATTTTTCCACAGTCCACGGGAGCACAGAGAAGAGTGTAAAAGCATTGCGGATACACCCAGGCATTCCCTGGGCAACAGCGTGCGGCTGGCCAGTCCTTCACTTTCAGAAGTGTTGCCCTGTAAAAACTTGCTGATGAAACCGATAAAAACCACTCCTTAACTATCTCACTTACCTTGAAAGCTCCTTTAGGGTCGCAATAAGTCAATTCCAACTTGAAAGCACATAGCAAGGCAACCGCAAGGAGATGGAAAAATCATGGGGGCCAGGGGGAAACAACAGACAGAAGAGGTAACATTTGAGCCAACCTGTATGTCTCAATAAAACTGGAGTAACAGGAAAGCGCTTTGAAGAACACACACACACACACACACACACACACACACACACACACACACACA
>JAHTLZ010000015.1:50467575-50498790 GCA_023846285.1 Phrynocephalus versicolor
CTATCTATCTATCTATCTATCTATCTATCTATCTATCTATCTATCTAATTTAAACTAAGCAGACTGAGAGTTGAATCTTGCCTCAACAATGGAAAGGGTACAGCATCTCCCATCACACACAAGGGCAACAGAATATCTTAAAAGGAGCCTTGGAGGCCTAGACAGCCATGACCTCAAACATTTCACCTTCAGAAACTCTCACTGCCTGAGTTTATCGTTTGGTTCCTTTGGCAATAATCTCAATAGCATGAAACCAAATGCTCTTTTGCTGTTTGCATGAGACAGGGTTGTTATTGCATGACTGTGCTGTAAGCAAAAGTACACATGTCATCTGCCTAGCTTCCCCTCTCTTCCTGTTGCCCTTTGTCCTTTCTCACATCTGCAGTGCCACTGGTCGAGAGGTATTTGATTGGATCTTGGACCAAGGTTACTACTCGGAGCGTGACACCAGTAATGTGATCAGGCAGGTGCTGGAGGCTGTTGCCTACCTCCACTCCCTCAAGATCGTCCATAGGAACCTTAAGGCAAGTTCATCCACCTCCCTACTCCCACGAGCCTGATCTAGTCACTTGCTACCAATCCCACCTTCATTTGTTCCTGTTCTTATTTAGAAACAGATATATAAGCAAGCACAACACTTTTCTGCCACTTGCTCATTGTTTCCTACAGCTTAATGAGAAGGTCGTCTCTTTTCTGCATAAAACAGAGAAAGAGGGACAGGGAAGAAAAGAGTAACCTACATCATAGATGTTGAGTCTTGGTCCATTCAGAAGCATGGGACATCTTTGTGGGTAGCAGGGAAGACACAGCTGTTTTACAGAGGAATTAGGGGTACTCTCTCCTCCTCCTCCTTCTTTTTTTAATCCTTCTCTTTCTTACCATGTTTCTGCAGCTAGAGAATTTAGTGTATTACAACCGGCTGAAGAACTCCAAGATTGTGATAAGTGATTTTCATCTGGCCAAGCTGGAAAATGGACTCATCAAGGAACCCTGTGGAACCCCTGAGTATCTGGGTAAGAGATGGCACAATGTCTTTCCAGGTGGCCAACAGAATCAAAGTGGACCAGCCGTTTAATCATGGCAGGGTAAAGTCCTTCACTGCATCTGAGGAAAAAAAGCTTATGTAGGGACCTCAGGATGTACTGTGTAACAAACACGGGTCCATCTGCCAACAGAGGAGAACAGCTGGAATCCTCAACCATAGCACCAAGGAAGGCCTGTGCTGCTGCCCCTCAGATCTGCCACTGAGATGATTGCCTCACTTTGCCTAATAGCCAGCCCAGCCCTGGCACATTGAGCATGATCAAAGTGATGTGTTAACAATTAAAAGATGCACTGGGGATGGGGAGAAGAAAACGTATCTAAAAACACTAACAAAGCAACTCCAATGAATCAGACTGAAGGCCTATCTGGTCCAGCACCATAAGGACCACCCATATATTCTTGAGAAGTTCACAAATTGGACATGAAGGCAGTTTTCCTCTCCTCTTGTTCCCCAGCAACTAGTACAATCAGCTATCTGTTTTTGGCTTCTATAGAAACCTAGTATGCCAGGGACATAAGTTACAATCTAGGCCTTTTCTAGGCATGAGAGTCCTCTATTTTCAGGGACATTTAATAGCAACAAATAGTCAATTCTTACACCTACATCCGAAATCCACATAGTCCTTAGATGGCTGCACCATGTGATCATTCTAAATGTTAAGTTCACCTTTGACTGAAACAAAGTTTCTGAAATCACAAGTTTCAGGGAAAGATCCCCCATCAGCTAAATTAATTGCTGAAGGCAGCATAGGCCTGGCTCTGGAAAACCACTCACTCTCTGCTTCTTTTCCCTGCAGCTCCCGAGGTGGTCGGACGCCAGCGATACGGGCGGCCTGTCGACTGCTGGGCTATTGGTGTGATCATGTATATTCTGTAAGTAAGGAAGGAGAAGACGCTGGACTGTTCAGTCTCATGTGGGCAGGTGGGTGGAAGGGACGAAGGTTAGAATAGGAAAGACAGCAGGTGGGGGGGGGGGGAGAACGGTGGCTGGAGAGAAAGAACTTGAAGCATAGCCATGGGGCTATTGGTGACCTTCTAAGGACTGTAGGCAGAGCCAGTGGTGACCAAAGTCAGGTCTTGCAGTCCAAAGGACATCCTGAGAGCTCCAGGCTGCTCAACCCTTTTAAAAGGAAGAGCTTAAGACGCTGGAAGCGCCAATGGGAGAGGACATCACGTGACTAAGGAGCCTTCAGAAAGGAATGGAACTGCAGGTCTGCCCACCAGCGGCTGTTCACCTCCTTCCTGTAGCTAATGTTCCCTGCCATCCCTTTGACTACAGCTTGTCTGGGAACCCACCTTTCTATGAAGAAATGGATGAAGATGATTATGAGAATCATGACAAGAACCTCTTCCGTAAGATCTTGGCCGGTGACTACGAGTTCGATCCTCCCTATTGGGATGATATCTCCCAGGCAGGTAAGGCTCCATGAAAAGCAAGAAAGTGGGAGTGGAGGAATGTGTGGCTGATAGAGGGCAAACTTTTACCTTGCGAAAGGCAACTGTGCTTGCTGCACCCAGCAAACAGAAGTCTCATGTATCCATTCTTCTACTGTTTTCAGCTCTCCTTCAGTCTCTCCCCAAGGCCACAACAGTGGTGGATACAACATCATCTGGTGACAATGTAGGGCCAGTAGCTCTGTTTTGCCTGTTACAGGATATAGCACAGTGCATGTAACACTCCACTGGTTTGTTTGTTTTTTAAAGTCAATACAGTGGTCCCCTGCCCGTTTGCGATTCATATATTGCGGGACCGCAGTATATGAAAAAGGCCCCCTGGGGTAAGGGGGAAAGGTCTGTTTCAGGCCTCCTGCACTAACCCTAGGGCTGGCGATGCCCCAAACGGGCCTACAAGGGCCTTCCCCGGCCTTCTGGTGCCCCCCAAATGGCTTCCTTGTGAATCGGAAGTGACTTCCGGTTTGCGAGAAATCATTTCTGAGGCCTCTGAGGGCCTTTCTGTGCTTGTCAGAGGCCTCAGAAATGATTTTCAGCGATACGGAAGTCACTCTCAGGCCTGTCCAGGGCAGCGCCAGGCTGTGGGTAAGTACAAGAGCCCGCAGCTAGGCCCCCCAGGCCCGGCCCGAACTGCATCCGCATATTGTGGATTTTCAATTAACATGGGTTGGGTCAGGTCCCTAACCCCCGTGATAGGCAGGGGGTCACTGTACATGAAACATCCAGTTGGACTGAAGGAGTACTGGTGAGACTCATCTGGCCATTTTTCTTTTCTTTCAGAACTCTGCATTTCATTTTTTCCCCACCACTACAGAAAAGACTGAGCAACCTCTTTCCCTGCTATTCTTTTGGTCAGAATTGTAGATTCCAAAAAAGATACAGTAGAGTTGGGAGACTATTATATAGGACCCCTCTGTAGTTTCTCTTTTGTTCTCCAATTCCACAATTTCTCCAAGATACCACAATTATGTTGCCCCAGTAAGTGGCAGGTCATCCTGTCCTACTGTCCACACACTGAAGAGCCACAGCCCCATCCACTGTGACCCTTATCCCTTCCTGGGACATTGTCAAGTGGATTGTGTGCATATGTGAGTAATCACTGGTGCACAAATTCTGTGGTGGTTGATAGCCATTGCTCTCCATCTGTGGAATTTATGACACTCAAATGCAGACCCATATACATCCCCCATGAATTTACAGTAATCTTGATAACTATAGTGTATATTGCACCTGATGCGAATATCAACGAGGCATTGGATCTTTTGCACAATGCTATAAGCAGACAACAACACAAGTATCCTGAAGCTGCATTTATTGTATGTGGGGACTTTAACCAGGCAGATCTGAAAGTGGGTCTACCGAAATTCTATCAACATATTAAGTGTGCAACCAGGGGAGAAAGGACTTTGGACAGATTGTACACGAATATCAAACAGGCCTATAAGGCGGAACCATTAGCACACTTGGGCCAATCCATGTGTCTCTACTTCTGACTCCTGAATATATTCCTTTGAGGAAGCGGATGCCAATAACAAAGAGGACTGTCATGATATGGCCAGCAGGAGCATCTCAACAGCTGCAGGATTGTTTTTATGACACTGATTAGGAGGCATTTGCCCAACAGGATCTAGAAACTTACACTGAGGTAGTGTTGGACTATATCAGATTTTGTACTGACAGTGTAACACAAAAGCGCCAGATAAAGATCTATCCAAACAGGAAACCCTGGTTGACAAGGGAGGTTCAGGAGCTGCTAAAGGCAAGAAATGCTGCTTTTAGAAGTGGAAACAGGTCACTGTATAGTGCAGCCAGAGCAGATCTGAAGAGGGGCATCCATGTGGCGAAAGAGGCATACAGGCAGAGATTGGAGAATAATTTTCAGCGTAACAACACTAGGGAGGTGTGGCGAGGTGTACAGGAAATGACTGGGTACAAATCTAAAGTTTCCCCAGTAGCTGAGGGAGGGGTATCTTTGTCAGAGGAACTGAATGCCTTTTTTGCCCGTTTTGAAGCAACATCAGTAGAAACATCAGCAGAGTTTCTGCCACCTTCACTATTGTTATCAGCATCGGCACAAGGGAATGTAATTTTTAATGTGCAGGAGGGAGAGATGAGGAAGGTGTTGAAGGGAATCAATCCAAGGAAGGCTATGGGGCCAGATGGAGTTGCCGGAAGGGTATTGAAGGATTGTGCAGATCAATTAGCAGGGGTTTTCACTGGGATTTTGAATCGATCCCTATCCCAAGCTATTGTGCCATCATGCCTAAAGTCTGCCATTATTGTTCCGATACCAAAAAAACCAAATCCAGAAAACTTGAATGACTTTCGTCCAGTAGCACTTACACCTGTGATCATGAAGTGCTTTGAAAAGTTGGTACGGAATTATGTTATTGCCTGTTTACCAGAGGGACTGGACACATTCCAATTCGCCTATAAAAAGAAGAGATCAACAGAGGATGCTGTGGCGTGTGCTCTTCATGCTGTTTTTGAACATCTGGAGCAGAGGGGGGGCTATGCTAGATTGCTGTTTGTGGATTTTAGCTCGGCTTTTAACACCATTCTTCCACGACGTTTGATCTCTAAACTGGAAGGTCTAGGGCTTCCACCATCACTTTGTGGATGGATCTTGGATTTTCTGTCAGAACGTTCTCAGAGGGTCCGGTTGGGCCCTTACACCTCTAATACTCTTAGTACCAATATTGGAACACCACAGGGATGTGTACTTAGCCCACTCCTTTATATTCTTTACACATTTGATTGTGTCTCTGCCTATCCTAGTAATAGGATAATTAAGTTTGCAGATGACACAACTGTGATTGGGCTCATCTCTGGTAAGGAGAGTGAGATGGCTTACAGAGATGAAGTGGAGAGGTTGACCAAGTGGTGCAGAATAAATAACTTGAACCTAAATATAAAGAAAACAAAGGAGCTTGTGGTAGACTTCAGGAGGCAGAAAACTGATATTCAACCACTGGTGATTGATGGGACTGGTGTGGAAAGGGTTACAGGTTTTAGATTTTTGGGCATTGAGTTACAGGAGGATCTGTCCTGGAGTGTCAACACAAGGGGGCTTGCAAAGAAGGCTCAGCAGAGACTATTTTTCTTGAGAACTTTAAGGAAAAACCATCTTCCACAAAAGCTGCTGCTGGCCTTCTATCATTGTGCAATTGAGAGTGTGCTTACTTACGGGTTATGTGTCTGGTATGGAAGTTGTACCCACCGGGATAAGACAGTGTTGCACAGAATCATAAGAATTGCAGAGAGTATTGTGGGCTGTTCACTCCCCACCCTAGAACAAATTTATACTACCAGGTGCCACTGTAAAGCATTAGATATATTAAGAGATCCATCACATCCTGGTCATTGCCTCTTTGAGTTGCTGCCATCAGGACGGAGATATAGAGTACTGAGGGCAAGAACAAACCGTCTCAAAAATAGCTTCTTTTTTAGAGCAATATTGGCTTTAAACGGAAATCCTGGACTTTGAAGTCAGCTTATTTTATATGTCATATTTTAGTCATTTTATATGTCATATTATATGTTGTACCTGTTTTTAAATCTATGTGAAATGTTTTAAATGAGTTTTATATAGCAACCACAAAATTCCGTTGTTCCTGCAAGGGGGCAATGACAATAAAGATTCCTATTCCTATTCCTATTCCCTATTCCTATTCACATTTTGTCTCTTCAGCCAAAGACCTGGTGGCTCGTCTGATGGAAGTGGACCAGGACCAGAGGATTACAGCGGAGGAGGCCATCTCGCATGAGTGGTAAGTGCTCCAAAGCTGCCCCTTTTAAAAAGTAGGAGCTTAGAACCAATGTGGTGGGGAGACTTTTGGACAAGGGAAAGAGGAGCAGAGTGATGTCCAGGTGATAAAAGATAGTTTGGAGGACAAGGCAACAGCGTCCAGCTAGTACTGGCATTCATCTTCCTGACTAGGAGGTTTTGGAACTTATACTCCAGAAAACTAACTTTCCCAATATTGATTTTGGCATAAAACATGGCCATTCAAGGCCAGAGAAAAGGCATAGAAGATCCTGGTTATGAAATACAGAAATGCTTTACAGTATTTGTAGCTAACTCTAGCTAAAGTAACCCCTTCTTCAAGGCAGCTTGACTGGCATTTTTTGTTGTCACAGATGTCTGTTTAATCAAGTTATTTGGCAAGTAGGCTGCAGAAGAGACTTTTAATGGGCCGGGTGTGGTTGTTAGACCTACATAGATGAATTTTAAGTATTTTTTAAATTTCATTTTTGTTTATTTTAATCTACTTTCTCTTTTGGCAATACTTGCTTTAATCCAGCAACTAGAATCATGTTGCTTACTAAAGTACAGTGGACCCTTGTATAACAAACAGCTTGTATAACATAAAATTTGTACAACATAAAAAATTCCAGAGATAGGGAAAATTTGCTTAACGTAATCGCCTATGGGGCGAATCCGTACAACATAAAAATAGGATCACTCCGTTTTCAATGCATTCCTATGGGAATTTGTATAAAGGAAAATTTGCTTAACATAATTTCATTTGGAACGAATTAATTCCTTTATACAAGGTACCACTGTAACTCAGAACTAGAGTAGGCCAATTCAATCAATGGAACTTATCAGGGAGCTGACTCATTGTATCCCCAAAGATTCAATGGGCCTATTTCCGTAGCAACTAACAACACTAAGCAACAGGATTTTGGCCATTATATTGTTAGCTGTCTTGATTCTCCTGTCTTTTGGGCAGATTGATTGATTGATTGATTGATTGAATGAATGAATGAATGAATGAATGAATGAATGAATGAAGTGAAGCTGATGAAAGGATGCCTAATAAAATTTTCCAGTTTACAGCATTCAAAACATGGATTGGTCTGAGCTGATGAAGGATCACCACAATAACTGCTCGACACAATACTCCTGTTTAGATACCAGTGACCAAAATAAAAAAGATTAATTACAAGTTATCACTGAGTGGTGCTCGTCTTTATCTTCTCTGTCTCCAGGATTTCTGGCAATGCAGCTTCAGACAAGAACATAAAGGATGGTGTATGTGCTCAGATTGAGAAGAACTTTGCCAGGGCAAAATGGAAGGTAAGGTGGCATCACCAAGCATGCTCTCTTGCATTTCAGAAGGTTTCAAAAGACTTGAGAATACACACCTTATACTTTGCCAACATATCTCAGAATCTGTCAGGACCAAAGGGTGTTGGTTTAATTCCAACAAGACTAAATGCATACGCAGGGCCAGAGATTTCCCAGGCTGTAACCTCACTGTAGGAGATGAAAAGGCCACTGCCTGTTTAAAACAACACACAGCACCTGGTTGTGGTATAACGGGGTTAGCATTGGGGTTGCTACAATGACTGCACATAAGATACCCAGTTTCAGATCTCTGGTTAGCCATGAAATTGAATAGTCCTCAGCAAATCACATCTCTTAATCTCTACCTTATGGTACATCAGTCATACTAAATTGTCACATTCATCTTGATGTAATACTCTCCTTTTGCTGACAGAACAGAATTGGGCCAATGGCTGCCTTTCTTCTCTGCAGGCCTCATTTAATGGGACTATTGCATGGCCAGTATAACTTAAGATGGGGTGAGCCTGCTTCAGGTGTCTGGGAGCCAGTTTCCAACCCAAAAAACCACACGGGGCCACCCTGAGCCCCAAAAACTGAGGTTAAAAAAGCCACCGGACGTTTATGCCTAGTTTGCCCTAAGTTAGCCTATGTAATGCCTACCTAGATGCCCTAAGCACACCCGATCTCACCTGATTTCAGAAGCTAAGCAGGGTCAGCCCTGGTTAGTACTTGGATGGGAGACCACCAGGGAATACCAGGTGCTGTAGGCGTCTGGAGTAGGAACTGGCAAGCCACTCCAGTATTCTTGCCAAGAAAACTCCATGGACATGGGGTCACGAAGAGTTGGTCACGACTGTAACGACACAACACACACACAGCCTATGTAAGGCTGATGACATTTTTTGGAAATAAAATAGTTCCATTTTCTCCACCAAAGGTGCCAAAGCTCCCATGGAATTATTTTCATTGTCAGGAAGCCATTGAGGTCCACAGGACAGCAGGAGTCTTTAATTATGGGAAACTGCCTCTGCCTGTAGCAATATTTCCCCTGTGCCATAGCCACAGAGCCTTCCTGGCAATGACAGGGAGTCTGTGAAGGGAGAATATCATGGGGAAAATTGGAAATGTTTTATTTGTGAAAATCACCATGGTTGTTGTCAACCGCTTTATGCACAGCCATGTGTCAGTAATGAGTGCCAGCTTTTATTAAATCCTAATAAAGTGCATCTAACCCTTGATCCCTATTGTTTCTTTCTGAGTGTACAAAATAGCAACTTTTACTGAAAGGCTGAAATATAAACACATGCAAAATTAAAAGCTAGTTTGTAAACTTGCTCAAAAAATATATTGAGTTGGCGATAACCTTAAAACTGCAAGATTAAAAAACTGTCAGTCTTCCAGAACAAACCTAAAATTTCATTCATACTATAGAGTTAATCCTCATAGGATGAAATGCGAACCACAGTGCATTTTAGAAGCCTAGTTATTCCTTATTTTATGTCTTTAGCCTTGAGGATCTATTCTAGGCAGTCTTCTTTCCAAATGTTTGCCTGGGGCCACAGGCACTGAAAAGAACAATTTAAAATCAAGCAAATATTCAAAGCAAATATTCCTAGGTTGTTCCAGTATTTTAAATCCTAGACAGACTGACAGACAGACAGACAGACAGACAGAATACTTTTTAAATGACAGTATCAAATGTTGAAGGAGACAAAGTACAAAGAAAGTGTTACTCTTATACTTTGTCCCCATAATGAAAGAGGGAGAGGTTGTTAAATCACTCTCTTACCAAGTAGCTACCACCTTCCTTTCACCAACTTGCAGAAGGCCGTCCGAGTGACCACTATGATGAAGAGACTCCGAGCCCCTGATCCCACCAATGCAGCCAAGCCAAGCACTCCCGCTACCGCCACGACAGAGGGCGCTGCCCCAACAGAGACCCCCGGTGCCCCACAAGCTAAAGCCGAAGTAGATGGCACTGTTCCAGCAGCAACGGAAGCAGCCCCGGGGACAACCACAGCGACGGCAGCATCACCGCCTACAGCGGCCAGCCTGGAAGAAACAACATCGGCAGCTCCTGCCAGCACAGCGGAAACTCCGGCAACATCGGTAGCCCCAGCTACGTGTAATGGGGAAGACCTCACCGCTCCCAGTGCCACTCCAGAGTCCTGGAATGAGGAGACTGGCTGAGTCAGCGGAGAGCAGGGCAGCGGCAGGGTTGTACCTCTCTTTGTTGTGTCTCTCTTTGTAAATAGTCACTGGCATGGTACCTTCCCCAAGTGTCCTGGCTTCCCAGACCAACCCCTCTGCGTCTGGCTGTCAGTCAGTCTGACTCTGTGTATGTCCAGCTAGGTGCCAGCAGAGTTCCTATTTTTTATGTCACACAGTCCAGAGCGACCCAGATGGGCTCAAACGGATGGCTGGGCCTCCACAATCCATTGCATGAAATTCTGTTTCTCTCTCTCTCTCTCTTCTTTCCTTTTCCTTCCATTGCTTTCCTTTTCTTTGTCTCCTTTTCTTACTACTAGCTGCCTCTAAAACATGTCTTTTCCTTTATGTCATGTATTTCCCCCCCAAAACAATTGTCCAACCTGCAATCTTCCCAACCTTTAGTCATTTTTTCACTTGTTCTCCAGAATCTTAGGGCTCCCTGGACTTGATTAGGAAAAGCTGGAGAATCAAATCAGATGCAGTAGGCATACTCATTAGCTGACTGGCTGACTATGGCAGAGTTGCAGGGAAAGGACAAAGGTGCCAGCTGGGCAGCTTGAGAACTATAGAGATCCGCACACTGCCAGAATGGATCGCCTAAATTAGACGTACCTATATACAGCAAGGATGGGGAACACGTAGCCCTTCAGATGTTGTTGGACAGCAATTGCCAGCGTCTGTCGCCTACAACTAAGCTGGCTTTAGTTGACTGGAATTGCAAATTTCAATATACAAATGTTATAACAATACTGGTAGGGCCACATGTTCGCATGTTATGCTGTACAGGATGCATGTGGAATCCATATGTTCAGCTGCTGGTGAGATGTTCTGTACTTCTATGTCCACAATCTGATTGTGGAAGAACGAATACACATTCGCATACAACATGTGCCTGTATGTGACTTCCAATAGAATTTTCAGTATATTGACACATTTGGGGTATAGTTTATCCGTGTTTTTATATGGACGTCATTGTCTACTGGGAGAGCAGAAAACGTTAAATATGAAAGAAAGTACACCACAAATAAATTGTGGAAATGAGGATTGAAGGCACATTGGCAATACTAGTGGCAGTAGAAGACATGCCAAATTATCCTGTCCCCTCCAGAACTGCAGTAGGCATTAGACAATGGTGAATTGTCAGCTGATGACAATAGAAGAATTTTCTCATTTACCCTAAAAGGTACAGTGTATTCCAAAGCCAGCTACCTGGGTCTGTGCAATAAATAGTAATAATAATCATGTGACTACTGACACCCCTTTTCAGTGTTTTCTAGGTAGAGAATACTCAGAAGTGGTTGACCATTCCCTTCTTCCATGAGCACCCTGGGACCGTACAGGTTGCCCAAGGCCATACAGACTAACTTTTCTAGGATGCGCAGTGGGCCACTAAACGCAAAGCCTCTGGCTTTACAGCCAGATGCCTAAATCACTGACCCATCCAACCCATTTGTTCAACAAATACTATATTCTTTTTCATTATTGCCATTCCCCAGATATATAACAGAAAAATGATATAGCTTTCTACAATCCAGGATATTTTGAAGATAAATGTTCATTTTACACACACACACACAAATGTCATACTTCTCACATTGCTTATTGGACGTTGTTGGCATGATCTGAGAAGTTGTATGGCCACCTATGAATTGTCAATGAGTAATTTTTCAGAGGTGATCCTTCATATTGCAAACAAAATGGGAGATCAGGTAATCATGGGCTAAATAAGCACAAGACAAATGTATGGCAGACATGTCAATGCCAAGCATCTGAAGAGTTGCCAAGAAAAGCTGTGGTCAGAGGGAGAAGTGGGGCAGGCATGCTTATACACCAGCTGGGGTGCCCAAATAGGTGTGCTTTTGCTGCTGCAACAGTAGAAGCTGAACAAGACAGGGGACAGAAACAGTAAGCCAGGAAAGGGCTCTAACCCCCTTCCTGACCTACCATTTTCTCTTCAAACCATCTAATCCTCTCGGCTGGGCTTTAACTACTTGAAAACCCAAGGTTTTGCCAATTAGAGCTCCAGCTTAAGTCAAGTTTCCTTGGGCTAGAAGTATGGTAATATTGTGCATGTTAAAACACTTGATATAATTGAACTACAGCTACAAACTACTGATACAGTTGCTGAAAAAGAGCCTATGCCATTTTTTCCGGCAGATTGACTTTACAGTAATACCTTGGTTTACGAGCATAATTCATTATGGAAACATGCTTGTAAAACAAAACACTCTTAAATCAAAGCAAATTTCCCCATAAGAAATAATGGAAACTCGGATGGCTTGCTCTGGGGCCCCATGGACCACATGCTGTAAGCACAAAATGCCAAAATTCTCAAAAGAAGTTGGCTAGAAGTCCATGTTCACACCACAGTTTTGGTACCTGGCTGCAAAATCTGCTCTGCTTGGGACTAACAACTGGATTTTACTCTGACAATAATAAAATGCAATTTGTAACCCTATACACACACTTGACTAGCTGCCCCATAATTGAAAATGGTTTGAAAAAATAAGAAAGAATATTGAAAACAAATTAAATAAAATATAAATGTAAAGAAAAATAAAAACCTAACCTGCACTCGCCTTTGAAAATGTTCCTAACTGGTGCAAGGGAGACCTCTTTTGCTCTCTCCTCCCTCTGCTTTGGAGGCTGCCAGAGATAGAACGTTCCAATCACCCACAATCCAGCAGATGGAGAGCCATCTTGGCTCACTTGTGACCATGTGACCTGCTCTAGTGCTTGTATATCAAGACACTGCTTGCTGATCAAGGCAAAAATTAGAATAAATGTTTGTCTTGCAAAATGCTCTTAAACCAAATTACTCTTAAACCAAGGCATTACTGTATTTAATAGTTATAAGACGATCTGGAGTATGGTATGATCTTCCAACAGCAACTTTTTCAGTATCCAGATTGGACCTGTTTGAATAACGTGCAGAAAAGAGCCATGCCCATGGTTCCACCCTTGCTTCTTCCAGGCTCATCTCTTTGTTGAAACCAGCCCAACCAAATGTGGTGCATACATGTTTTAGTAAGGCCATCCCCAAGCAGATACTGAAGGCAGATGCAGTACATTAGGTCCAAACATGTCCAGATTGGGTCTTCTCCAATAGTGGACTTTGGGGCAAGAGGCAAGACAGGAGGAAAGGTTGCTGACTTCTTATAGGACTTTCTGATTGTCTCCCTCTGATTTAACCATACCCATCTTGCATATGCCTCAAGTGGCCTAGCAAACGATAGGGAGTATTTAAGAGAGAAGAAAATTATTTTCAGAGTTTTTCCTGCTCTAAGCCTTGGGCAAAGTCTCAAATCACACATGTAGCAGGTATCTAAAAATGCAACCATGGTTCTTGCTTTGCTTTCTCTTACTGTCCACAGAGTGGTATCCTCACCAAAACCATCCAAGAAATCACTCACAGAAGTAGATTGTTGCATAGAACACCTTCTCTATGGTGCCTTCAAACATTTACTTGATCCTAATTACCTGTGTGAACTGGGTTTAAGTTGTCCCTGATTTTCCCAGTTTCCTCTTAGACAATGGAGACTATTTTATAATACTTTGGAATCTGCAACCACTAGTTTTTGGGAGCCAGAAGCTCCACTTCCACAAAGAAAATAAACATTTTCATGTATATTATGCTGTACTCAAATTCTAAATTCCAAAGCCTCCTCTTGTACACAGTTTTGTAACAAAAAAGGGGCCCGCAGGGAGAAGCAGGGGTTGATGACCTAGAAGGAACAGCTGCAGGCACAAAAGTGTCGCTGGTTTCCGCTTATTCAGCTTTCTAGCTGTCATCACCCACCGTAGTAGTCAGCAACTAGAAACATTTGTTCCTGCTTCAAGTTAGTTCCTGAGCCCTCTCTCTGTGGGTGTGTTTACCAAGGGAGCATGTGAGTCCCATGTATGCATGTTGATGTGAGAAACTGAAAGGATTCCTCTCACTGATAAAACAGCTTTCATTCCGGATAAAGAAATAGTGTGCAGTGGGTGAATTTAATACACATGAGATTAAAAGACAAGAGCCGGTATGGTTTGTGTGGTACAGGCACACGACAAACAGAAAGCAACGTATGATTTGTAGTGTGCCTGCGTGCCACACTTCTAAAGCCTATATATGTCCTGCATTGAGGCTACACTATGTGCTTGTGTGTTATACATACAGCCTTGTATAGCAGCCCTACAGGTATGTTGCTGCCCCTTCTTAGAAGAATAGCATGTGGCAAACATCAGACTCTTGAGGGACCCCTGATGTTCCTTCTAAGGCAGCATCTACAGGCTAGGTTTTAAAAAGAGCTGTTATGGGGTTGATCACTATACTTTTGGCCTTTCAACTAAGACTAAATAGCCAATTTGGACTTGGGGTTCTAGCTCTGGCCTATTCTGGTTTAATTATAATAAATGTTAGTACCGAGAATGGCACCTAAACTGGGATTTTTATAATCTAACCCCCACCCCAGGTGACCATTTTGAAAATCAAAATGGTGAACTTGGGCATTAGCTACTGCAAAAATACAAAAGTCCTTCTTTGAGAAGGCTATTGAAAGTTCCCCTTATTTTCGACCTGATTTTTCCACGTGATAATTTTTTCCCATTATATTGTCACAGTTAGAGATGGGCACGAATAAAAAAAGGCATTTTGTTTGTTGTTTGTCGTTTAGGGGGTCCGTTTCGGTTCATTTCCATTTTTTGCAGATTTTTGCAAAAAAAATGTTTCCGTTTCGTTCATTTCGTTACCATTTTGTTACCATTTATTTCAATTTTTGTGATTTTTTTTAGCATTTAAAGCAGTTCAATGTATTGCCGTAACGAAAACGAAACAGGCGACAAAATTTCTGGTGTTTCTGTTTGTTTCGTTTCATTTTAGAGACAAAATTTGTTGTTTCGTTGCGTAACGAAATGAAAAAACGGAAACAGAAAATTGTTCGTTTCATGCCCATCTCTAGTCACAGTTATATCTATCCTTGAAGATTTAAAATCACTCTCAGAGCAAATTGCAGCTCAAGAGTTAGGAGGGTTTCTTAAAACATATTTTTGATTTATCATACCTCTTCCTTCTAGTCACTTAAAAAGAAAACATGGCAGATAGTATAAAAAGGAACCTGGTGGTGGATTAAGCAGTACCTAGGTTGCCATAATACAAGAGGTCCCTAAGCATCTTGTTGTGTCCCTTCAACTATTAGATTACTGTACCGATTAACAAGTCTACGTGTCTACTCAGAAGTTTTCTTGGGTTTAATTGGATTTACTATGGTAGCCTTAGCTTCTCAAGCTACGGTCCTATAGCAAACCCAATTGATATCCGTGGGATCCAATTCTGAGTAGACATACAAGACTGCACTGCCAACTTCTTAAATTTTGCTTGTATTTTATTCAACATGAAAATTGCCTTGCGACAAACTGATCTTAGCAGGAAGTTATTGTCCAGCATGTGTTAGGGACCCCGACCCTATGACAGCTGAAGATGAAGACACAGATTTTGTGCATCCCCCAGACCCCCTCCTCATTCCAAAACCAAATGTGTAAGAAAAGTAGCCAATATGGCTCAGAAACATGGGCAAGAGTAGGAAAATCACACAGATGCTGCTCACTGTCATTCACAGGGGTGGAAGCTCACTGTAGCTTTATTGAAAGACAGGTATGATTCAAATTGTCATTTCTTTTCCTGATAGAGGCCCACAGCCTTTTAACTTCACCTCCATGTGCAGAAATCTAAGTGTGATGCTTTCCTCAAAAGTGCATCTAATTGCTAACAGAAGGTATAACCTTCTAAGGTTGTTTTGTCCTATCTCTTAAAGACAGAGCCTCTCTCAGGAAAAAAAAAAGGTGGCAGCCGTCAGCATGAACCCTAGACATCCTACTTCCCCCATCACTTGCTCTTCTGACCCCAGGCTGTGCCCACACAAAGCCTGGCACTTATTGTCAACAACCCACCAGGTAGGCCACACTGATGTGAGGCCTTCTCAGCCACCTGCCTGCTTCAGTTCCTATCTCTCGCATTTCTGTTCTTTTCTTCTCCCTCACAAGCAGCTGCATGTTTGTAAGTTTGAGTTCAGTCTATGGAGTTGTTTTATTTTGACTACCGCCTCCCAGAAATTCCTGGTGTAATTGCCAAACTGTACTTCTGATAAAATAAAGACCATTCTAAGGATAAACAGTGCATCTGCTCTTGCGTTGTCTATTTCTATTCGCATCTCCAGCACACACACCATCTTCTTATGGGTCTCCCTTTTATACAATTATTGCAAGGGCTGTAAATAACATTAGGTAATCCATTTGAATTTATTAAGGGGGAGGACTGACAAACTGAGATGAGAAGAGACACACTGCTATACCACGGTTTTATATATGTCTCAAAATCCACATAAATGTTCAAGGACTGCACCTTCTTGGGGATTCCTCCTCTCATCCTCCAATTGTTGTTATCTGAAATGAGAGCTACTCCATACATGCAAATGAGAGCATTTTTAGGAGCTGTCCCAACCACACAATGAGTAGAAACCATTCTAAAAATCTTTTCTATTTTTGTTGTTCCACAAACTTCCATATTTCCATATTTAGATCCTGGTTTTTGGCATTGGCGAGAGCAAGAAAATATAACATTATTCCCCTACCTCACCAACACACATTTGGAAGGCTCTTTACTAAGTTACAAATTAGGAATGTTACAAATTATAAAAAACAAATTACAAGTTACAAATTAGAAAAAAATTAGGAATTATGGGGAAAGTAGAAAGAGGAACAAGTTCATCAGGGAAGGCCAAGGGGACTTGGGAAATCTTCCCCCATTTTTAATGTACAAAAAGACTCACAATTTCCTTCTCTAAAATGTCACATCATTGGGGAAGTTGGAAGCTCACTCGCCTATCCCAAATACTAAGCCACATAGCCTTGCCATTGAATTCAGAAGCATTGGCACCAAAACATGGTGGGCAACAATGTTCAAGGTCCATATGGTTCCGGTTATGCCATGGCAAGACAATAACTCCTGCGCCATATCAGGCTGAATTCCTCCAGATAAAGGAGACCCTAAAAAGGGTAAGTCTCCTTGGAGGGGAGACAAAGAGAGGCAGCACCTGTTGGGCCATGGTGAAAAGCAGTGTGAGCTTCGTTGGTCCAGAAAATTGCCTTATTTCTCTCTGGAGGAAAATGGGGGGTCATCAATTAAATTAATGGCGATGGCATGAGCTGTTGGCAACGGAGAAGTGTAAAAAGTTGTAAATCTTTTGTGAGTAAAACTGCTTTCATCCCTATGTCTATGCGAAGTTTCATTTTGGTGATGTTTGGAATTCTTTCTTCAAACAAGCATTAACATGCACACCCTCCATAGAAGAGCAGCCTACAGCAAAGAAGTGTGAATGTGTAGAAGGACAGAGCTATCTGAAGTGATTTCTCCCACAGTTGGTTTTACATATTTGCTTTGCCTTTTTGCCTATTGCCTTCCTGGGCTGGCAGAAAATAATTTTTTAAAGGAAACTTCTTTTCACTTTGTTCTCTTTATATGTGGTGGACATAAGGACGTAGTTTGAGAGCAGGGAAAAGCTGTTTTTCAAAGAGATGTTTATTTGACCTTGGTTGAACGCCAATGTTTTCAAAATAAAACACTGGACAATATCTCTCCTCTCTCCTCGCTCTCTGCCTCTTCCTCCACTTTTTCTTTCAATCCAGCCTCCTGTTTCTACACCCCTTCCTCTTGGAAACTGAGTGGCAGAAACCACAGCTACAAGTGATTTTCACCTTTTGATGTGAGCTATAAGAACACAATGAGCTGGAAAACTGTCAGATGAACTGTTTGCTAACATAATATTTCACTACCAAAGGCATGGAGCATTCTAAATAGTCAATTTCACAAGTGCCTTTTTAGCATGTTGCTTTTAGATTCACCAAAAAACAAAACAAAAAAAATCCAGCTCTCTTCATCAAGCAAGACTGGGCGGGGTGGGGGGTGGGAACTCAGCAACAGATGAGATTGAAGTGATAGGCAAATACCATGTTGGGGACATCTACATGCACAACTAAATTTCTGCAAGCCGCTGCTCTATTTGGTGAGTTGTCTCTTACATTGCACATCAAACACCTTGCCATATAGGACAAGGCGCAAAGAACACTAGTGGTACACATGGAATTCCCCAACGGTGGTGCCTGCATGGTGTTCCTTAAATAAAACCAGGGACAAAGGGTCCTCAGACTTTTGAGTGGGATTACTGGAGATGGCATGATGATTTTGCTTCCCCAAAAACCAACCCCTAGAAATGCTCAGAGTAAGAAAGGTAGAAAAGTCTGATTCCCCCCATTTTTAAAATATAAGATGCAGCATTTGAAAATATAAAATCCAAGTCTACATTATGATTTTATGGAGAAAGTATAATACAGTAATACTTTACTCACCCTTCCATAATACTAGAGGTCCTCAATGCAATTGCTTGTTGAGTCACAACCAAAGTGCTCCCTCATCACATACTGGATGCGTGCAGTTCATTGCCAGAACATTAACGGTAGTGAACAGCAGCTTAGATTTCCTCAAGAGCAAATTAGGCACATTCAAGAAAGTTATTGACAAGCCATTAGCCTTTAGAGCTAATGGAAATGTGCATTTAAACACCATTGGCTGGGGGACAGAGAAGGGTGGATAGCTGTTACTTTTGTGCCTTGCTTGCGGCTTCCCAGGAGCATTTATTTCACCACTGTATGAGACCAAATCCTTACTTTGCTGGGCTTCTTTGCCCAATTAAAATACTATTGTTCTTAATAATGTCTGGAGACAATTCTGTGCTGAAAATGTTGGTTAAAAAATGAACCAGCTGTTTCCAAATGCATCCAAATGTAAAACAATGGGTTGGACAAGAATGTACTCAGACACAAAATACTTTCTTCTATAGACACAAATTGGCCAAAATCTTATTGCTTAGTGTAGAAAACACATTAGAGCAAGCCCACTGAAACAATGAAAATCTGGTGAGTCAACTCCTCCATAAGCTCCATTGATTAAAATGAGCCCACTCTATCTATGAATGATTTTAGCAACTCTGAGAATAAGCCAGTTTCAGCAGTCATGGAATTTATTCTGTGTGAGATGTTGCCCCTTTAGAGTAAACCGCAAGAAAAACAGAGCATCAAATTTCATTTAGATAAAAGCCTCTATAGCCGTCCAAATTATAAGTCCTTTCCCCAGAACCTGTGCAGCAAACCTTAAAAAATGTGTTCAAAATCTGGAATACAGAGCAGGGGACAGCCAATGTCTTAATAAATGTTTAAAGGAGATATAAGCAGACAAATGGGAAAGAATTATATTTCCTTAAGAACATACATTGTGAATTCCTGTATTACGTAATTGCCAAACTACAAACCTGACACAGAGCATGTTTCATTAGAAGTTCTTTTAACTTTGTTCTAGGGGTAAACGCTAATAAGGAATAAATGCCATTTCATATATGGCTATTTCAATAGAGGTTCCAAACTGATAGAAAAAGATGCCAGTTAGAGGGCATAAGATTTGCCAGAAAAATATGTCTCACTGCCTTTCTCTACATTAATATCGTTTTTGAAGGGGTTGTTCAGCATAATTTGTTTTAGCTGCATCATAATTTTGTGTTTTAGGTTGATCTTTGATTTCTTAATATTTATGTTTTAAAATGCTGTATTATGTTCTATTAGAAGTCATCACAAAGCGTTCTACCTATTGTTTTTTAAAAGAAAGCAAGTCCTAATGATATCATTTAACTAAGCATTTTTAGGATTGTACTGCACAGATATAGTACTAAACATACCTTTTGGGATGAAAAATAAATGTGAATGAAATCCAGAGCAGGTCTAAATTTGAAAGAGAAGGGACGTATACATTGTAGTTCCTTAGTATGTTTACTACTCAAACTCTCTTTAGTACAGTATTCTAATACAAGCAAGAAACCAAAATGTAGTAACAAACTGTAGTAGTATGTAGAAGCAATTATGGACAAAGAGAAATCCCAGCAGATTTTCCAGCCACCTTGGTTTCTGCCTATCACAGTTACGCACTTATTTATTTATTTTTAAAAACTGTACTGTTAAGACCCGATAGTTTTAAGAACTCCTTTCCCACCCTGAAAAAAAAACAACCTCCCAGCTCTGAGAGCAAAGCAGCGGCGAGAAGAGAGGTACCCGCGCCTTCCCCATTAGAAGGAGCCGCTCGCCTTCCTCTGCAGCTCCCTTCGCCATAAAAAGGAGTGGAACACTCCCCCCCCGTTCCTCCTGACCTCGACCAATAAAACGAAAGCCAGCCTCCTTCCGCCCTTCTTCGGCTCCCGCGCCTTTCCTGGGAAGGTTCACTTCCGCTCCTTTCCGGAAGCGGCCGAGGAAGGAACGAAATTTGAATCGGCTCGCCTAGTCGTGGCGCTGGCCCTGGGGAGCCACAGGTGAACCGTTGTCTTTTCGGTTGTCGGAGAGCCCTTCTCCAGGGAGAACGTGGCGGGCGGGCGTTTCGGGGCGTACCTGAGGGTGGGGTTTGCTGAGCGCTGTCCCCGCCGCCCCCCATTTCGTGGCGCCAGGAAGGAAGGAAGGAGAGTCCCCATCCTTCTTTTCCCTTGACCTGCCCGCTCCTCTCGGTGGAGGCTGCAGCGAGGGATTTTATATGTGTTATTACAGCATTTCCCCCCAAAGATGGCACGTCCCTCCCCCCAATATTCTCTTTGTTAATCACATCCCGGTGAGAATGAGCCCCTCCCCCAAGATAAACCCCCGGATCTTGAAGGCTCCTGGTGTTTTGTCTCAGTTCTTCTCGAAGCTGAACCTGTTGGGCTCAACATCCCTTTTTTTCCTTTTTAAAGAGCCTCCAGGGTGCTTAGAAGACTTATGGGGCGTCCTTGGTGGGCGTCTTAAGGATCAGTCCCCCTTGCTGGGTTGCGACTCGGTTGCCAAAACGAAAGAAGGGTCCCTCCCTGCGTGTCTCCTGGGGTTGACCTTGTCCAGTTGTTTAGACCCTCAGCTGTGCCGGTTTAAAAAAAAGAGGTGTGTGTGTGCGTGTGTGTGTGTGAAATCAAGGTGAACTATAAGTTTCCTCAGACTGACAGAGCTGCTGGATGAGTAGCAAAACGTTTCAATATCTCAAGAAAAGAAGTCTAATTGCCATGACTCAACTTCCAGATAAACTCAGCTGGATGACTAAGAATCTTCACAGATATTTATCTATAGAGGTTTTACTTAAATCATCCTACATATGTTCCTGGCTAATAGAATAGAATGCTGACAAGAAATCAATAAATATCACGCTCTAAACACTTGTGTTTCAGTTCTACATTCTTGTAGACCAGCTGATGTTCTGTATTAAGAACATCTATGTTTATTTGAACAGGCAGATGGGTTCCTTTGCGAGAACAGAGACAGGTATCCTTTTCTCTCAAGGGCTGCTTACCCAAAACGGGTGAGGTTTAAGCCACTTGTGAATAAGAGTAGGGAAGGACACTCATCTTTCTTTCTCTGTTACTCTCAGTTCCCTTTCTCTGCTAGGCCCTTGCCCTCCCCCCCCCCCCCCCGCTTAGTAGGAGGCTGGAGAAGGATCACTTGCAGAGGCCTTGTGTGAGCAAAAAAGTGTATTCTGCTTATATACCACCCCATAGCGCTTCAAGCACTCTCTGGGAGGTTTACAATTTAATTAAACAGGCTACACATTCCCCCCCCCCCCCGCCAACCAGCAAGCTGGGTACTCAATTCACCAACCTCGGAAGGATGGAAGGCGGAATGAACCTTGAGCCGGCTACAGAGAGGCACAGATTGCCCCGTCCTGCTTTGTAACACAACTAGAAAGGAAGTAATCCCCCCTCTTCCCTCTTCCTTTTGAAGGCAAAAAGAAAGCCATACTACTGTCTCTGTCCCGTAGGTAGCCAGTGTGGTGTTCTGGATAGCCCTAGTAGGGTAAATCAGCTGCCATTTGACATATGTCACTACTGCACACACACCCCTGCAACACCTTTCTTGAGTCTCCAGTGACTTGAGCTGAATTGTAAGGTACTGAGAGATAAGCATATCGTCTTTGCTAGAAGAATATATGAACTTGTTTTATCGACTATTACACAAAATATAAAATGAAAGTAGTATGACCATGAGTCAGGATGTTGACAACCTTGAGCGGGTGCAGAGGAGGGCGGCCAGGATGGTTGAAGGTCCGGAAGAAATGTCTTATAAGGAACATCTTAGGGAACTGGGAATGTTTAGGTTTTCAAAAAGAAGGCTGAGGGGGGATGTGATTACTATGTTTAAATATCTGAAAGGATGTCATATTGAAGAGGGAACAGGTTTGTTTTCCTGGCTTCAGAGACTAGGACACGGGGCAATGGTTTCAAACTACAGGAAAAGAGATTCCATTTGAACATTAGGAAGAACTTTATGATGGTTAGAGCTGTCCGGCGGTGGAATATGCTGCCACGGAGGGTGGTGGAGTCACCTTTGGAGGTTTTTAAGCAGAGGTTGGATGGCCATCTGTTGGAAATACTGTGATTGGGGTTCCTGCATGGCAGGGGGTTGGACTGGATGGCCCTTGAGGTCTCTTCCAACTCTATGATTCTATGACAACTGAAAAGCTAACAGATATATTTCTGCTTGAGCTTTTATGGATTACAGTACAGTATTTCTGCTTTTATTTGTTTGCTTCACAAGCAGGTTAACATGGCCTGTTTGTGAAGCTGGGTTCAAGCCAAACATGGATGTGTGAGGGTAGTAAAGTGTAGATGCCTTTGAGTCTGCTTTTATTGCATATGACCTTTTATGCTTACTGCTGTTTTTCTTTTTTACAGGAAGGGGTTCCATGCTTGAATCCTGGCACCTTTCCCTTGATGTGATAGAGGATGCCTATCCGTGCCCATTGTACTATCTGTTCTGACTTCTTTGACAACGACAGGGATGTTGCAGCTATTCATTGTGGACACACCTTCCATTATTTATGGTGATTTCAAATTCATGAGAAAATCAATGGAGGAAGATTCTTATATGAGCAGAACAAATATCTTGCTTCAGTTATTGTTCATTTCAGCATTTTATTACAACTTACTTGCAAAACTGACTATTTGGTTATTTCCAAATTTTGTTCTTTAGTTCAGTGACAGATATTGATGGCAAAATGTACTGACATGTTTGTTTGCTTGTTGTGAATCTGGTGTTATTGTGCTTTTGGCAGGGGGCTGATAGACAACAAGGTAATAAGGCTTGTTCTTTATTGACTCTTATGTTGACTTTTCATCAACATCTGTGTGTTAGGGTTAGGGAGTTAGAGAGAAGTGACTTCCAGGTTTTTGTACAGTATTAATTTTTTTTAGCTCAAGCTGTACACCATAAGGATACAGTAGACTCCTATTTATCCTATTTATTGCGGGGATTAGGTTACCTAACGTCCTGCGATAAAGGAAAACATGCAATATACAGACGCCTCAGCAACTCACCCTGCAGGAGTGGATAAGTGCAGGTGCGGGGAGGGGGGGGCTGCACAGCACAGCTTTCCTCCTCCGAGTACCTCAAAAACCTGCCTAGCAGGAGTGGGTACAGTAAGTGCAGGTGTGCGGGGGGCGGGGGGAATCCACACCAGGCGGCCAGGTGCCAGCTGCCCCAACTCAGGCCGGAAGGGCTGCAGAGAGTGGAGGGGAGATGCAGTGATAGGAGCCTCGTGGTGCAGTGGTTAAATGCCTGTACTGCAGGTAAAACTGTGCTCACGACCTGGGTTCAATCCCCGGTAACAGGCTCAAGGTTCACTCAGCCTTCCATCCTTCCGAGGTCGGTAAAATGAGTACCCAGCTTGCTGGGGGGGCAATGTGTAGCCTGCACACTGTAATTAAAATTGTAAACCGCCCAGAGACCACTTGTAGTGGTATGGGGCGGTATATAAGCAGAACACTTTTTTCCTGTTTCCTTCCACCAAACTTTTCAGATTCCCTAGGCTTGGTGATCAGACGTCCTGGTGCCTTTTCCACAAACACACACACACCACAAGGTCCTTGGTGTGCATGCGGGCACGGAGGTGGCGTGTGGCGGTGGCAAGCCTCCCTTGGTTTCTAGAGGCGATCTCGCCGGCCGACTTCCGGAAGGACGAGGCAGAAGGCAAGCACGCCTATACGGAACCTGAGAAGTCAGGTCGAGGGGAAAAGCGGAGCCGCCGCGGCCTTGTCCTTCTGCCCAGCAAGGCTGGTGAGATCGTCTCTAGAAACCAAGGGAGGCTTGCTGCCGACACCTCTGACTCGCAGGGATGCCTGGGAGCTTGGAGTGTTTGTGTGTGTTTGTGAAAGAAACACCACTCTTCCCAGGCTTAGGCGCAGAAGATTTGGTGGACACAGAAGGAGAGAGGGGGAATCTCCCATGTAGGATCTGGAAGGAGGGAGGGCGTGTGTGTGTGTGTGTGTGTCCACCAAGTCTAGGGAACCTGGGAAGTCAGGTGGAGAGAAGCAGCGAAGCCTCTGCTGGGCGCTCACCATCCGTCTCATCCTTCCAGGCTTAGGCACGGAAGATCTGGTGGAGAGAGGTGTTATTTCACACAGGGAGATTCTTTCTTTCTCCACCAAATCCTCCCTGCCTAAGCCCGGAAAGAGTGGGGTTTCTTTCACACAAGGAGATTCCACCTCCTTCTCTCTCCACCAGCACACATTCAAAGCTCCCAAGTGTCGGTGTGAGGCAGAGGTGGTGGCAGCAATCCTCCCTTGGTTCCTAGAGACAATCTTGCCAGCAGTCACTGCATCTCCCCCCTGCTCTCTGCATCCCTTCCAGACTCTGGGTCGGGGCAGCTGGCACTTGGCTGCTGGGGTGTGGATTCCTTCCCCCTGTGGACCTGCACTTACTGTACCCACTCCCTTTAGGCAGGTTTGAGGTGCCCAGAGGGGGAATGTTCACTGTGCAGCTCTCTCTCAGTCACACACACACACACACACACACACACACACACACTTGCACTTGCCCATTCCGTTGGGCAGGTCCCTGCTCTACAAATAAAAATCTGCGATATACCGAGACCGCATTAAATGAACCACGATGTAGCGGGGGATTACTGTACAACTAATTTCCTTAGTCATTTTTGGGTTTAATTTTCCTCCAATGTACAGGAGACGTACTATAAAGGTTCAAGCCACAATCTTTGAGACACTTAGAAGAACGAGGGTCAAAGTGATAGTCTTAGGCTAATGTACTGATTGACAGGTGTAAATATTTAGTTTACAGTATAGCAGGCATGTCCAGACTTCAGCCCTCCAGATGTTTTAGACCACAACTCCCACAGTCCTTTGTCATTGGCAATCTAAGCTTAGAATTCTGGGAGCTGTGGTCCAAAACATCAGGAGTGCCGAAGTTTGCACATGCCTGGAATACAGGAAGCATACCATTCTTTTCTTGATAGGTTATCAAAGACAACATTTGTGTGCAAATACTGTACATCACTCTATTGTGTTAATCTAACCTGACCCACATAAAAATGTTGCTTTAAAAAAATCCTCAGAAACAAGACTGTCTTGCACTCCACACAGTCTAGCAGGCTAATACATCTCCCTTGGTAAAGTTGGCACCAGAAATATTGTTGTTCAGGACTGTGATGTTGCAAATTAAAAAGTCTGCAAAATTCTGCTTCTCAAAGTTAATGCTTACTGAAATAAAGTGTGCAGTGGATTGTACCCATGTAGTTCATTAGAAGTTCTTGGTGCTGTGGCTTGATTTATTTTTAAAATGTGATCATCTTTAAAAGCATGGAGTATTCTCTACTTGATGAATTTCATTACCTGTTCTGCATGATGCTACCTTTGTGTTTCATGTTAAGAACCCTTATAGTTTTCTGAATTGGTTTCTCAACTGATTCTGTCATTTATTTTTCCTCAGCCTCATTCAGTGGTTTGACACTGCACCAAGTCGCACTTGTCCACAGTGCAGAATCCAGGTACATCTGTTCAAGTGAACTAATCTGCCGTGTAGTACTTTTGAGCTTAGAAAATATTATATGGTTCTTATTTATGACTGTACAGCACTGGAACTGCAGTGTTGCATAACCAAGATAGCAATGTATGCTGGCATTGGTGCTGGTTCTTGGCATAAACCCCTCACAAACCATGAAGTTCATGTGTCACTTTGATAGACCGAATCTTTAAACAGCAATAAAATGTCCACCAGAGCACTGTTGAAAGCCTGTTAAACAAAGTACCGTAAAACGTTTTGCCCGTGATTGGTGTTACATATAGACGTGTGTTTCTAGAACAGCAGCCCTCACTGGATCATGGAACTCAAATCATGTTATATACACACACAAGTCCTTAGTCATCCTTTGTGTGGATTATCTTGCTAATGAGGTAATAACTGGCATTGGAGCAGATAATTTGGCACTCTGTAGTATTATTTGCCCTAGAAAGTATCAAAGAAACATTGTTTTTCTGGTGGCAAGCTTTGTTGTCGCCTTACTGTGCCTGTGTTTCTTTTCATCCTTGTCAGACCCTGTTCCTTTTTTTTTTTTTTCCTCTTCTGTCTGGCTGATTCCCTTGCTTCCTCACTGCCTCTTGCATCTCTGGGTTACCATGGAGCTATTGCAAAATAACATCTTATGTAGCAGTAACTATGCAATTAGCTGGTGTCATAATCGTGTATAATACTTAAAACACAGTGCGTGTAGCTGCATGGGGGAGGCAGGGAGAACGATCAAATTCAATTTCAGTTGTTATTATTATTTTTCTTCAAAAAGCAAGTAATAGATACCGGTAGTTGGAATTTGGCACAGACGGCACTTAGCCTCATCTGCCAAGCTGAAGCTGCCAGAGAACAAATTGCTCTTCATGGCAAGGTGTTTGGATTGTTTTGACAAAATTCCAGAACTTTGTGCTAGAATGATGGCTGTGGATTTGAAAGGTCTGTTGCAGGAATGAGGAGCCAAAGAGATTCATAGTAACAGTAGCCATGTGAAGTGCATCCTGTACTATCCCCTATCACTACAAAACACCACGTAGGTCACCATATTCTCTGCTGTGCCTGGTCTTCCAAATGATTATCTTTCCTCCCGCCTCTCCACTATACAATCTTGTTTAATAAATGCAGGCAATTATTCTCTCTGAAGGATTGCGGAAGCCTATTTTTATCCTGCTATATCTCAAGATGCCAGTATTTGCGCTGTCTTGCGCTAAAGTGCACAGGACTGTTTCTGTGACATCAAGCTTTTCACAGTCAAGTTGCTGACCTTTCCGTTGCTATGTGTAGGTTGGCAAAAGACACATCATCAACAAACTGTTCTTTGATGTTGCCTTGGAGGAGCAGCCAGCCTTGGATGCAGAAAGTTTACAGGTACGCATATTGGATGTTGATGCTGCAGCTTCATCTCTTGGCTGGGTTATTAAAATCCTCCCTAGTAAACACTTAAAATGGAATGATGGGTGGATGCTTGTTTGCCTTCTTCTGTGGATCCAACCTGCCCAACCCTTATTGAGCAGCTTACTGCTTTTTAAGATGTATTCCTTTTAGGCATGGACTAGAATCGAAGGCATTTTCTCCATATTGTTGCCATTCCGTGGCTTTTTCCTTTCAGTTGTCAGCCTCTTAATGGCCTCCAATATTGTGCCAATGAGAGAAATGTTTTATGGAACTCCGGGGTAGTTTGCAGGCTGATCAGGCTGATTGGGAGAAAGCAATTGAGGGATACTCTCAGATTATTCTCTACAGTTCACCTTTTGTGGCATGATTTGTATTTTTGTTTAAGGGAATTAGTCCGTTTCCATGGTGGACTTCTTGCTCCCCAATATGGGAGAAGATATTTAAATGCTGAAATTAGATTTTTTGTATGCGTGTAATACGTGTAAGCATGTGAATATAAACCTTGAATCAGTCCATGGTAGCACTCCGTATCCACAACAATGTACCCTTAGCAATGTTTTTTTCATACCACCATCATTTAAAAGGTCGTAAGTGGTACCCCGACTTACGACGACCCCAACAACCGTCCCCCCCCTCCACTGCCGCCTTACGATCAAGATAAAACAAACTGCCACTTCTCCCGCCATGCGCCTGATTGGGGGTGGGGAGAAGTGGTGATTCGTTTAAAATGTCTTTAAGCAACTAAGCTAGCAACTGAGCCAACATGCCCGATGGGAAGGGAAACCGTGGGTCGTTTAAAGTGGTTTCCCATAGGAATGCATTGAAATCTGTCCCTCTGGAATGGATTAATTGACTTTCAATGCATTCCTATGGGAAACCACTCCCCGACTTACAAGCTAATCGAGTTACGAGCGTGTGCTCAGAATGGATTAATTTCGTAAGTTGGGGTTCCACTGTATATTGTTGTTTGTATAATGGGATTATTCAAGCCTCTATTGTTTTCATAACGATAAGCATGTATGTGTATATACACACCTAAATCTGTAAGGCAGAGGTAACGGTATGATCAGAAATGAGGTTGTAACATTCATCCAGAAAGGATTAAAGTGTTCAGAAATAGGTGCTGAATAACCGAGGTAGTTACGACATTCCAAAAATGGCTTGAAGCACCCCAACTTATATCTGTAAGGATTTGCTTGAGTATGTGGTTCTGGTAGGTGAATCATTCAGCAAATAAAGCTATTATAGATAAGGATGGCTGAGTTATAAATGCATACATATTATTTGCTACATGTAAACAATTTTTATAGCAATAACCATTACAAAATATAGTCAGATAATATAAAATAATAAAATACATAGCTCAGCTAAAGTTCAGCCAAAACCACCATTCTAACAGGTACAGTTTGCCCAACTTAAAAAACTACAAGACTTCGTGCTCAAAGCTGTTGCTCTAATAGCAAAACAGGCTGCTCTTTCAGAAACAGATGTCCCCAGTAAAATGTTTATGCATCAGGTTTATTGATTGCAAGACCTAACCCTTTGAACAGAATTCCTATTATTCCTTATAAATTAGGCAAACAAGTAAGTGGTGAGTTAGGTCTTTGCGTGCATTAGTTCCACATGAACAAAACTTTCTCCTCCAAGGGAGTCCACTAATTTCATCCATCAGCCATTCCAGCATTTATAGACAGGCATCATAAACCTGTGAAAGCATTTATCCATTTACAATTTCTTATACTAATTAAATACTATGGGTAATGTATTTGGATAAGTAATTTAGCATACCAGTGGGCACATTTCGACAGACAGTAAGTACAGTCAGCTTGAAAAAAATGCTTTAAGATACAGAATTTCAGATAACATGCTGATGTCCTAAAATTTAAAACACTCAGAAGAACCCAAGAGAGTCCATATATATCAATAATTTATAAATTTTCCCATTTTCAAGATAAAACTGTCCTATTGTTATTTTTTATTTTTTATTTTTTTTGTTTTGTTTTAAAGCGCCAACCTCGTCTCCCTACCTTTCCAAGCTTGAAAGGTCCAAGTCCCTCAGCAAAAAATGTCCAGAATGGCTCCAAAACACAATGAAAAAACTGCTCTAACTCCTCCTACCCCTTTACAAACTACAGGGGGCGCAATGCATCCTGGGTACATTTTTTTGCAAAGCATAATGGAAATTTCGTTATCCAAGGCAGCCCATAGGGAAATTTTGTTAAACAAAACTTCCCTATTCCCGGAAATTTCATTACGTTACCCAAATTTTTTGTTAACAGAGGCATTCATTACTGAGGTATTACTGTACTTGATATGGGGCATTTCTAAATGCACAAGTACTTTGGTTCTTAATTTAGAAGACACACAGCTGTCCTTATTGCTTAGGTCAGTTATTTTTTTATTGGATTTTAATAAAGCCTATCTGGCAGCGAGGCTGCTCTGGGCAGTTAATAAATTAACATAAATGGTGAACAGTGCTGGGTTTGACAAACATCCCTGATGGACTCCTTGTGTTACTGGTATGAAATATGGTAGCAAACCTTGACTTGAATTTTAGTGTCAGACAGGATCTTGTATCAGCATCAACATATTTAAGACATAAAGAGCCACTTGGACCCGTTTCCGACGGGAAAAAAAACTGGGAGCCGCAAAACCATTGCGACATTTAAAACAAATATAACACTGCAAATATATTTTCCCCTCCCCTCGCTCCTGGCTTTTTGGGCGCTCGCAAGCAACACACTCCCTCGCGCGCTCCTCGGACACGCTGCGCCCCGGTGCTGGGCTCGGGTGGGGTGGGAAGGAGCGCCGGTGGCTGCGGCTCCTCCAGGCGCCCCCAAAGGGCTTCTGAAAAGGAAGCCAATGAAAGTTGCTTCTTCGGCACTTCGGGCGCCGGGAGAGCGGGCGAGCCCGAGCCGCACCCCGCCACCCTGTCCCCGAGGGTTTCCATTGAGGCGCGCACCTGCCTCAAGTTCTCCCGCGCGCACAACTGGGGCGGCTGTGTGTCCGCCAGCCTCGGGGAGGGCCGGGCTGTGGGGTGGGTGGGCGAGGCGGACGGCGCTCCCGCAGGAGGCACGTTCCGTGTGTTGGAATGGAGCGGAAGGCAGCTGCTGGCGGGCTTTCGGAGAGAGCAAGAGCGAGAGCGAGCGAGACAAGCAGGCAGGCACACAGGCGCTCCGCTCGGCTTGGCTCAGCTTCTCGAGCCAGGCAGCGCACTGTTGGCCTCCCCGGGCGGCCAGGCGCCCCTGAACAACTTGAGCCCGGCTCCCCCACCCCGCCGCCGAAACCAGCTGACTCCAGGAGGGAGCCGCTGGAAGTCTAATAAGAGAGACCCCTCCTCGGGCCGGGGGGGGGCGGGCTCGAACTAGCTGTCACGCCACGTCCCTTGACTGCCAAGTTGTTCTCGCACAGGAAAAAGAAAAGCCGACTTCCTCCGTTGCTTCTCGCCTCTCCGCCGCCGCTGCTGCTGCCGCTCCCCCCCTCCCCGCTCCCGCTGCCACCAACCTCTTGTTGGGCCAGAACTGACAGCACCGGGCAAGGAAGCAGGGGGGCGGCGGCGGCGGGGGGGTGGGGAGAGAGAAGACTAGCTGTGGCCCCCTCCCCACGCTGCCTTTCTTGAGGTTCCCATTCCGCCCTCGCTGCCTTCTGCCTGGATCCTGCAGCCATGGTCTGACTCTCTCCCCCCCCCACACACACACACTCCATCTCTCCCTCCTCCTCCTCCTCCTCTCGCCCCCACCCTCCATGGAGGAGGGAAGCGCAGCCGGAGTGCGTCGTGCCCACACCGTCTGGAAAGGGATGGCGGCAAAGGAGGCGGCGGGGCGGGAGCAAAAAAAAGGGGGGTGGAGAAAGAGGTCTTGTTGGACGCAGGAAAGAGCCACCCTCCTTCCCTCGCTTCTCGTTCGCTCCTTGTCGCCATCCGCAGCTCCAGATTATAATATTCCTGGCGTGTTCTCTACTGCACGTTCCCTCGCTCGCTTGCGGTTTCTTTTTTAACCCGTTCTGGCCCCGTTCCGGAGCCGCGGCAAAGGTTCCAAAGAGCTGCATGCGGCTCCGGAGCCGCGGGTTGCCGACCGATGGTATAGAACATCAACAAACATTTATCAGACCTGTGTGTGTGTGTGTGTGTGTGTGTGTGTGTGTGTGTGTGTGTGTGT
>JAHTLZ010000015.1:50498800-50590101 GCA_023846285.1 Phrynocephalus versicolor
GTGTGTGTGTGTGTGTGTGTGTGTGTGTGTGTGTGTGTGTGTGTGTGAAATCAAGGCGAAATATAAAATGGAGGATTCGCCAGTAACTTTCCTCAGACTGACAGAGCTGCTGGATGAGTAGCAAAACGTTTCACTATCTCAAGAAAAGAAGTCTAATTGCCATGACTCAACTTCCAGATAAACTCAGCTGGATGACTAAGAATCTTCACAGATATTTATCTATAGAGGTTTTACTTAAATCATCCTACATACGTTCCTGGCTAATAGAACAGAATGCTGACAAGAAATCAATAAATGTCACGCTCCAAACATTTGTGTTTCAGTTCTATATTCTTGTAGACCAACTGATGTTCTGTATTAAGAACATCTATGTTTATTTGAACAGGCTGACTCCAATGATCTCCATCCAGATGTATGGATTGGATTGGATTCAAATACTAATTTGTAACACTGTGGGTTGAAATGTTAATTAAAATACTTGCTACTCATATTATTTCTGGTGTGATCTCTGCTTAATGCCTTGTCAAGATAAAATAGTGAAGGAATTTTACAACAATATTTTTCTTGTGAATGTTTGAAAGAAGTTCAGTAAATGTAAAATAACAGTGTAACTAAGAGGCCCATACAATGAGACTGAAAGATTGTTGTCCTATAATCTTGTTAGTGGTTGACATTTTCTCCCATTTTGAGCACTCCTATATTATATGAGTATGTGTTACAGATAATGCAGTCTTTTATGAGTTGTCATTGCTTTTTGTTGATTTACTTGGTCAGTGTGTGAAGCCTTTTTAGTGGAATAATGTAAAATCATTTTACAGTATAGCTTCTTAAGTTTCAAGGAATGTTCACACATTCTGCTGCAGCCTAATTTGGTTCTCTATATGCTGTATTCCAGAATGAACTTGACAGAACAAAAGCTCAGCTATCTCTAAAAGGTAAGTTGAAAACCTCTATGTAGAAATCTTCTCTTCAGTAAAGTCTCAGGGGGAAATATGGCTGACAAGAATTTTGCGATGGCTTTGTCCTGGAGTTTTAAAAACTCCATTTACGTAAGATAAAGATTGATCCTGAACCCAGATTTTGCATGTAAAGAGCGGCATCTGAAGTGTTTTGGGCCATTTAGACTGGGTTCAGTCATAGAGATGTTGATGGTAACTTAAATGTGACTAGTTCAAGCGTAGCGTTCCTCTGTTAGGAATGTGATAGCTGTCAGTTCTGATTCTGCAATGGAAAGTAAGTGAATGGTTTCATATAATTCGGAAATGAAACAGAACCAGGAAACTGGGGGAGGGATGGCAGAGGATGTCAGTGATGACTGCTCCTGCACTTCCATTTTCCAAGTGCTTTAAAGAGCACCATAACTTTAATTTTAGATTTTTTTTAAATGGAGATAGTTAAGTGAAAGCCCTGGAGACATTGTTGATTGCTTTAAAGCATTGCCTGTAGGCAGCTGTGAGTCATGGACATTGAAAGGAAAATGTCATTTTGACTGACAGAAATCCTAAAACATGAGAATGCAATAAATGAAAAGATTTGAAAAGAACAACAGTGGAAGGTTTTTTGTTGTTATTGTTGCCAAGATCTTGTCCCACTGGATTGTATGACTTTCCTAAATGTTCAAATTAAGCAGCCAAAACATGTAAGATCTCTTTTTCTCTGATGCAAGCATTTCAACTATTCATCCCATGTTTTTATACGAAGACAGTAGTAAATTAATTAATGAACATGGCCATAATATACAACAGTGATTTGCTAAATTTAAGAGGACATTAATTTCCAACATTTATTTAGATACATACAGTATTTCTCAAGGTGAATAGACAATATTTCTGCTTAGTCAATTTTACATACTTTTCTGTCTAATACAAAATTGCCTTTTCTGACATCCCAGCAGTTTTAGCAACTATGGCAGGTTTTTTGCAGCAATTTGAAAAAAAAAATCATTTGGGTTTAATCCAGTGGAAGTCTCAATCAATGCAGGACCATTGAATCAGTGGGATTTATATATGTGGTGACTTACAAATACCCATTGTTTCAGTGGGTCTGCGTTAGTTAAGAATAACAGTTGAATTTACTACTTTCACTCGAGAGCACAAGCTATGGTCAAAGTTCAAGTTAAAAACAGGACCGAATTTAATTCGTTGTCCGAAGCAATTCGTTATCTGAAAAAAATTGTTATCCAAAACACGGTTTCTCATAGGAATGAATGGGAAACTAAATAATCCATTCCAGAGCCTAGGAAATGACACAGACACCTGGTTTTTTGATCAAAACTCTTTGTAAAGTACACTTTAAAGGTACAGATGCAGTGCCACCCAAGATAACTCTTTTACCGATGCAGGCTGGAAATTCATTATCTGAGGCAGTCCATAGGGAAAATTTGTTATCCGAGGCAGCCCATAGGAAAATTCGTTATCTGAGGCAGACCTATACCTAGAAATTGCAATTCGTTATCCGAGGCAGCCCTATACCTGGAAATTGCAATTCATTATCCGAAAAATTCATTATTGGGCATTCGTTATCCGAGGTATTACTGTATAAGCAAAAACAAGTAGCATAGTTCTTAAAAAGAGAATGCAATAGTAAGGCACAGAGTTTAAGGACTGCCCTAGAGGAAAGTACTGCTAAAATGTTATGCCTACCAGTATCATTAATATGAGATTAAAGAATAAAAGTGAACTTCTGAGTCTGCAATACCTAGAAAGCTAGATCATACTGTGTGCCACATGAATTAATCAAGAGCCGTGTGCTGCTCTGAGGTTGAAGTATAAATCTGTTGAATGTTATAGTTGCTTGGACTGTTTGTGCTGTATCTCTGCAGTAAGTCACAGAATACAGACAGATGGACTCACAGTGTCATGTACTTTGTTTCAGAAAAGGAGAAGCGGAGTTGCCAATCTATTGTGAATTCACTGAGAGAAGAGCTGGACATACGTAATGCCACCATTGAGTCACTCCAAAAAAAGGCATCTGAGATGGATATGTTATGTTCCACTCTCAAGGTATGTTCAAAATTGTCTGGATTTGTTCTTTGTACAGGAAAGGATAAGATTCTAATTAGAACAGTGCCTTGCAATTTCCCTTCTTCCAAAGCTGGAAAGGTAAAATATTATTATATGATTAATTATATCTTGGATAGATTTTGTGACTTACTTTCAAGTTCTGATGGATAACATCTAGCATCCCTAGACTAAAAGCCTCCTGCAACTTGCTAATGAAGACAAAGGATAAAAATGATATCAGCAGGCCATCAAGTCTTCCCTGCATTTTTATTAGACTCGTATTTTAAAACAAGTCCTGGCTTGAATGACATCAGTGCTTTCTAAACCCAGGTAGAAAAGGAGTAGCCTTTGCATTCCACCAGTAATCTGAACTCCACTGATTTAGATGAAACTGTAGGGTAGGAAAGGCAATCTGGCTTTCCAGGTGGGTTTAGATGCCAGGGTGACAACAATAATAGTGAGTTGTCGGACTAGAGACAGGCAAGGTAATCAGAGTGTGGCTCCCAGCGGCTGGGGCAGCCAGAGGGAGGGAGAGGCAGGACCCTCTGGGTGTCTCCATTTTCTGTTGATATTGAAATTGTTGATCCAATTTACCAAATGGAATTGGCCAAACTACAGACTTGTGACTCTCTGAAAGATGCATTCAAATCAAGCAGCGCTACTAATTTCTATGCATCTCTCCCCTCTGAGACATATCCTAATCTCAGGAACCATGCACTCAAAATTGCAACCATCTTTAGCAGCACTTATGTCTGTGAGCAGACTTTTTCCTGAATGAAACATCTGAAATCTCCAACCAGATCGAGACTAACTGATGAACACTTGCATCACTTGCTACGACGGATATTGACCATCTCATTAGCCAAAAGCAGTCCCATACTTCCCGTTGAAATATTATTTGTTTATGTTGATTACAATTGTTCTTCATATTAAATATTGCATTCTTTTCCTGTTCTTTGTGCACTACAAAATATGTGCAGTATGCACAGGAATTTGTTCATATTTTTTTCAAACTATAGGCCAGCCCCCAACAGTGTCTGAGGGACAGTAAACTGGCCTACTGTTTAAAAAGTTTGAGGACCCCTGTTCTAAGTGATCTAATAGCTCATTGGCAATACATGATTTCATAAGAGAAATCATATTGGAAGCAAATTGGCACTTGTTTAATGGGGCGTTAGTTGTGATCCTGAGTATGTGCTGAAATCACATTTCAGCAGCACCTCATTCATCAATACCAATTTGCCACCAAGACTTCCGTAAATTCCCTTAGGCAACTGCAAATTGCTAGGAATCTGACCACTGTGCTCATCCCATGCAAATTATTCTAGACTCAATAAAATTGTGCATTTTAGTGTAAGCCTGGAAACAGCATGACAGGGGTGCACCCCCCCCCAAAAAAAAAGAACTCTGCAAAAAGTTATTGTTTTTTTTTATCAGGAAAAAACATTAGGTTTTCAGTTCTGATCTGTTAATGTAATCACTGTAAACTGCAAGAAGGAAACATCTGGAAAATATTGCAAAGGGGCTATAATATGGACATGCTTCCCTCACATTATGCTCACATTATGAGATTAGGCCACTTGCATGAGAAGACATCTGCAGATAATATATGCACTTCCCCATATTGTTCATACAGCAACCCCTTAGTTATTGTATTTTATTTTTTAAGTAGCAATTGCTGCAAGTCCTGTTGCTTAGACTGGTAATTTGCAACTAAAGTATACTGGAGAGGTTGAGTAACCAAATCTGCATTAATGACCAGGGGGGCTACTCTGTTTGGAATTGACTACACTAACAATAAGACTTCAGCCATTTTGTTTTTAAGGGTTTGTGGAAATTTGAGCCAGAAAAATTAGGTAGGAAATGTTTTCTCCTAGATCTATAATACTCCTTTTGCTTTACTCATTTCAGTCATTGTTCAAACAAACCATGATCAGAGGTGTTGCAGTCTATGAATATTCCAGGTAGCTAAACAGTTGAGGGGGCAATGGAGGTCGCAAGAGCTTTAGAGATGGCTTGAAGCCTTACTTCCACAGAGCCGCCTTCTACATGCACGAATGGTGTCTCTCTTCTCAGAAACAAATGAAATATATGGAACAGGAGCTACAGGATGCAAAGAGCGCAAAGGAGGAGGCCCGAAGACTGAGAAATAAGCTGAAAACTGTGGAGAGGTAAGACTATAAATTTCATGTATTCTCGAAGGCTGTCACAGCCGGTGTCTGATAGTTGTGAGTTTTTCAGGCTGTTTGGCCATGTTCTGGAAGTTTTTCTTCCTGACGTTTTGCCAGACTGTGTGGCAGGCATCTTGTCTGTGTTAGAAATAGATAATGCCCTAGAATTGGGGAGTTGTGGTCCTGTCCATTCCTGCCTATAAGAAAAATCTGTGAAATCTAGTATAATTAACATTTGCATTAAGATGCACAAAGTTGTCCCTTTAAAGTGCTATTTGAATTCTGAAGATTTTGGAAAGCTGATGTGAAAACATATCTTGGAAGAGACTTGTAAAAAGTATTTGTTTCTCAGATCTTTGTAAATGACACATTAAGCACTTCACATTGACAGTTTGACATCATATCCTTTGACATCATATCCTTCAGACTCTCTAATGGATATACAGTGTGGTGTGCTGCAGGGCTGTCCAACTTTGAACAGGCTGCGGCCTACCTTCTGCTCCCGAAGGCCCCCCACAGTTGATTTGTGGTGCGTGAATGCAAAAAATGTGGCAGCGGTGACGGGGCAGGGGGGGCAGCAGGGGAAGGGTGGCAGTTGAGGGGGGGGCGGCAGCACTCCAGCGGCAGTAGCGGGCCTAAGCCAACCTGCTGGGCTCACCTGTTTTCGCCAGCAGCACACACGTCCAGGCACCACTAGAAAACTCAAATGGGCCCGGTAGGCCGGCCTGGGGCTGCCACTGGAGCCGCCACCGCTGCTGGAGATGGTGAGCGAGCCCACGCTCGCCCGGGCTCCCGGGCGCTTTGCCAGTGCATGAGTAGGGAGGAGAATTCCCCCCAACACAGGGAACTGATGGGCGACATCTGACGGCACCACGGGCAACTGGTTGCCCACAGTCGACGTGTTGTACAGGCCTGGTGTAGTGGGTAGAGTAGCAGATTGAGGTTCTGGAGGCAAGGATTTGAATCCCTACCTGGCCATGGAAGCTTACTAGAGGAGTGGAACCGATAGAAACCACTCCTAAAATATCACACTTACCTTGAAACCCTGTTAGGGTTGATATAAATTGGTTTCGACTTGTCAGCATATAATTAACTGTACCCTAATGGATTATGTACCTAAAGTCTTTGGGGCATCTAGAAGAAAATTGTTTTCATCATACAAGGAGTGCAACTTTGTAATCTCATAGCCTGCCTTTGAAATAAAATAAAAAACTGAATGTTTCAGAAATAAGATAATGTAGAAAAGACTACTATGTGGCAGCATGAAACAGATTTCCTGAATGCTTTAGTGAAATCATCATCTCTTTCTGCCTTGCTTACTAGCACCCAGATGATGCAAGCTGGATATATTTTACTGAAGTCAATGACTTAAACTTCAAAATAAGTATCATGGTATAAAATTACATTGTACATGATACAAATTCAAAAGAAAGAATTACAGCTTTTCTTCATAAACTAATAATGGCAAAGGTTCACACCCCATTACTGTCACAAAAATTTATCTTGGTCTTTTCTTAAAGCAGGCATGTCCAAACTTCAGCTCTCCAGATGTTTTGGGCCACAACTCCCACAGTCCTTTGCCATTGGAAATACAGGCTTGGAATTCTGGGAGTTGTGGTCCAAAACATCAGGAGGCCCGAAGTTTGGACATGCCTGCCTTAAAGGATGCACTCATGAATGGGAGGATGAACAGCATTTGGGGAGACTAAATTCAGTTGTAGTAGATGTAAATCCCACCTGTCTGTAGGGCTTCCCTGTCTGTTATAATTTAAATTTTATAATCCTGATTGACTTTAATCTATCCATTTCCTGCTTGCTTACAATCATGCATTGAGCAGCTATTTGACATTGCAAGAGTTCAGTTGTGTGTGTGTGGGGGGGAGTCAATAGAATCTCCATATTGATACTCTCCAACTCTCCAACCGCTTTATGAATTTCCAAGGAGTACATCATGCTCATATAACATCAGCCAACCATTGCTGCAGTTCTTCAACATTACTAGCAGTTTGTAGTCTTCCAGGGCTAGCCCCCTTTCCCTCACAAGGGAAATGTTTTCTACAGTTATCTGTGACAGTAGAAATGAAACAATGTTCATGTATACATGGAAGAAGACTGTAACTGTTATAGTGCTCATTCTACCACAGTTAAATATTCATAAACAGTGTATGAAATGTTGGAATGGTATGCTAAGGCTGAAAATTCCAGTATTCATGCAGTTTGTAGCAAACCAATCTCCAAAACTCTATACCTGACACTAGAGATGAGCACGAAACAAACTTTTAGTTTGTTTTGTTATTCGTTTTGTTACATAACAAACCGAATAACGAACCCCAGAGTGGATTTAGAATGAAACGAACCGAACCGAAAAAATTGGTTCAGTTCAGTTTGTTTCGTTAATGGCTGCACTTGAGATGTCTCCTACCTGGTGCTGGTCCTTCAGTCTTCCTGGCTGCAGGGAGCGGTGACCAGAAAAACAAAGCCGACCAGCCCGTGCTACAGCTGTAGCGTGGGCCGTGTGGTCGGCAGTAAAAAAAATAAAAATAAATAAAAATAAAATATAAATAAATAAATAATAAAAATAATAAAAAAGGAGCACCGACCCAGCCCCAGGGGTGGCCGGGTTGGCGCCCTAAAATAAAGAAAAAATATAAAAAATAAAACCAGCGTCTCAAAAAACCCCTTGCGGGGCGTGACACCCCTATCACAGGGGCCAGGATTGCCCCGCCGCCGCCACCACCCGGTAAGGATGATGTGTTGGTGATTGAAGATCATGATGAGGATGAGGATGCTGCCAGTCCAGCTTGTGCAGTTATTTTCAACATATGTGTTTTTGTTATTTTTTGAAAGTTTTTTTCCCGCCCGCGCGCTGTCAAAAGGATTAAATCGCACAAAGTGAGGAAAAACAAATAACGAATCTACTAAATGAATTTTTCAAAAAAATTCATTAGAAACAAAACAAACCGAACCAAACCCTAAAACGAACCGAACCAAAACGAATCACCATTTTTCAGTTCATGCCCATCTCTACCTGACACTGTTTTGTTGGCTTCTGGTAAGCCATTAATTTAATAGCATCAGCAAAGGAAAACCCATTGTTCCAGATCCAATTCTTATTCCTCATTAGAGTTGATCCATTGAGTCCACTGCTGAATTGCATGTCAACACATCTGTAATTTCTGTTGATTCAGTTGGCTTTAGAATAACAAAAGTAAGCCGTTAAAATAATATAATATAATAACAAGTTTGTCCTTAGTTTACTAATTTTTCAAAATTTGTGGTTTCTGTGAGAACTAATTGCTGATTTAGAGTTGGGTAATGGAAATCATATGTATCACATAACTGTGTGAGAGCTACAATACCATATTTAGATATTTCAGCATTGCTACCTTGGTATTACCGTGACTCTGGAACATGCCAATCTGTGTATTAGAGCTCAGTTCCATTTAAAGTTGCTATTGGATGAGAAGGGGAGAGGGATCCTTACCAAGGTCTACTCTTCTGTATTTTGTGTAACATGGCCTTCCTGCTGCTGGATCTCAAAACAGGTCCTCATGGGCCTTCCTACTTACTTTCCAGGATTGAGACATTACTGCATGGCCAGCGTCCTGAAGTGGAAGAGATGATCCGTGAAATGGGTGCCGGGCAGGCAGCAGTGGAACAGCTTGCCGTTTACTGCATTTCACTTAAAAAGTAAGTGTGTTAAACTGAATGGTTGATTGACATAGAGGTCTAGGCATATAAGAGGTCCCCTGAAGGAAGGAAGGTAAAATGTTAAATCATATCAGTGCTCTGGCAGAATTTTAGTTGCAGTACTGAGATTTGATGACTATAATCAAGGTGGCATAGATGGAAGATTTCGACCCAGTAAGCATTCTATTGTTGCACCAGTGACACATCCATTGCTATGGAAACAGCCTTCGGAGTTTTGCCAGAGTGCTTAAAAGGTGATTGTTTGATGGGAACAGAGGGGACAGATGATTGTCATGGTTCTTAGTAAGGCAGCATGGCCCTTGAGCGTTTTTCCTGCGCAGAGCGGAGTGCTTTGTGCAGCTGTGGTAATAATAAGTATGGTGTAGCTGTTAGTCCCTATGGTGTGTGTTAGAGGTCTTTCTATTTATACCCTGTATAATTCACAGCTTATGCAGGCAACACTGGGTAGCAAATAGGTAATCACGACTTTTAATAATGAGCTACAGCATGAAGTGCCTCCGTTGTAATCAGAAACTATTTTATAATAGTAATAAAACATTTCAGCACCTTAATTTTAAAGAAACAACCCTGGTGCCTTCACTGCAATAAGGAAGATGTATAATACTGCCAGTGACTAAAGACTGCTAAACTCGCAGCTCACATAAAGCTGTTTAGAAAGGATCATGCTGCCACCTTTTTGAGCAGCAACTGAAGAGAGGGTAGACCCATGAATATGATCAATGCCCACGTAAACCCCCAGCACCGACCCCTTGGCAGGATGGCTTTTCTTGCAAGGAGGAAGTTCATATTGGTGGGGACCCCGGTTCTCTCCCCTCCCTCTTCTTCCTTCCCCTTGGGATGAGCTGAGTCCTGGTACTTTTATTTATATATATATTTATTTATTTATATAGCTTGTATGGCGCCCACTACCCAAATGTCTCTGGGCGGCTCACAATCAGAATAAACAATTCAGACAATTAAAACATCAAAATTGCAATAAAATTAAGACAATAAAACATTTAAATACAATAAATACAATATATTAAAATACTTTAATTGCCACTGCTATGGGAATAGGACAGTCCTGTGTGTGGCTCCTAACAACTATCCCCACTGTGCATAGGTTTTCAAAAATAACTTCTCCTGATTTTATCTGGACGCCTCTAACAGGCAAAGTCCCTCTTGTCAGGCCATCTAGGTTCCTTCCTGTTCAGGTTTACCATGGACATGAATTCCGCTCCCCCGCCCCCCAGATTGCCAGTCATGGTTTATTGTTCATAACCAAACAACCAGTCACACTCTCTGTGAGATGCTGGCATCGATCCTAATCTATGGCAGCCAGGGACTGGGCCCTGGAAGACCTTGCCCAGGTCTTTTGACTGGTGCCATTCTTCTCTGGATGCATAGCCTACATCACCCACATGTATTATAAAATTTTCCAACCAATTGCTGAACAACTGTTCAACATCCTCGTCCTCGGGGCACTCCTGCCTTTTCTTACCCGAGCTTTCATTGCTCTCTGACCTATCTCTTGATGCCCTCCTGTGCTTGGACCACTTTGTGCGCCTCTTCTTCCCGGCAGGCTTCCTCTGTCAGGATCTAGGGGGCTCCTACCTGTGCTCAAGCCGGGCAGCCTTAACCTCTCCCCTCCCTCTCCCCCTGCCAGATCTTGCTCTAGAGCAGGCATGTCCAAAGTCAGGCCTGGGGGCCAAATGCAGCCCGTTTTCAAATTCTGAGTGGCCCGTGGCATTTTCTCACCACTGTCTCAGCCTGCCATGCATCCCTGCCAGCTGCCTCCTCCCCTTACCGGATGGAGGCGTTAGCTTGCAGTTTTATGGTTTGCCTGCCCTCACTGCCTCTGTCCCTCCCCCAGCCACCTGCCCAGCCTACCCGCCCCCGGCTCCGTTGCTGCAGCATCCTCCCCGACTCTTTGCATGTTATAGAGACTTGTCCAAAGTCTGGCCCGGGGGGGGGGCAAATGCGGCGGAATTGTCGGCCCCCACACATTTTCGCCTCACCAAATCTGGCCCTCCTTTCAAAAAGTTTGGACCCCCGCTGCTCTAGAGTCTAGACTCAGATCTCTGCTCTGTGGGCAATCCCCAGCCAAAGCCATATGAGCAACACTGATGAGGGGTGGGGGGGGGGGCTCCACCTTCTCAGCCAAGTGCTCCTGGGCTTTGGAGAGCCATGTAGAAACTGACCTTGGCCAAGACTGTCCCACTGGACTGACGATCATGAGCGCTGTTCTCTGGCTGTCTTATTGGCAGCTGACCATCAGGAAGGATGCTTACCTCTTCCTCTTCATCCTAGCATTTTCCCACAGGTGTGGGATCTGCTATTCAGATCCTGAAACACCACTTGGCCCAATTAACTGTGTCTTCAGGGTGCAGGCCAATGATATGCATGTCCATATTGACATCTGTGGTTTGGTTGCCCACGTGGCTCCCTGGCATTGATTTTCAGGTGCTAAGCAGTTTAGACAACAGTGGGAGGTGGTGCTTTGAGGACATGTCCACACCTGTGAAGCCGGCTTTCTCTCATCTTCTTTGATATCACACCTAGCTGCTTCCGGATGGGATCATTTGTGATGTGGTTGAGTTGGGAGATACCCGATATCCAAAGGAGCATAGACATAGAATAGACATAAAATGTCTATGGTCCAACAGGCACGGAGGTGGTTCTCTCCACCCACTGTAGATGCCCAGCACTCTATACCATACAGTGCAACAGGGCAGACAGTTGTCTTGTAAATCTTGGGTTTGAGACGAATTGGCATTTGTCTGTCAGAAAGCACACTGGTGAGCTCTTGTCAAGGCTGCATTCACCCTTGCTTGCAGGTCACCACCAATCCCACCATTGCCTTGGAGATAGGAGCCAAGATACCGGAAAGCACCCACCTTCCTTAACTCTTGTCCATTTATTTGGAGCGTTCCATGGGTGGTAACGGAATCTCTTGGTGCTCAGTTTTCTTGATATTTTGGCGGAGCCCACAGTGTGGTTGAGGCAGTCATTCCATGTCTGAACTTGCTGCTGCAGTTCGTTCCTAGTCGTAGCAGCAAGCATGACATTGTTGGCATAGAGCAGGGCTGTCCAACTTTGACAGCCCGCAGTCTACGTTTTTCTCCCAAATAGCCCTGCGGTCTACTTTGATCTCCCCAAGGGCCCCCGGGTCGACTTATAGGAGTGCATGTGTGGCCGGTGCAGGGAGTAGGGGACCACGCCATGGCCCTTGAACTGCCCTGCTTAGCTCAGACAGTGGGCTGGCAGACCCAGAACTTTGCTTAGGGCAGTGGTGGTTCTTGGGATGGGGGAGGGAGGGGTGGAGAACTTATCATCTAACTTTTTTTATTGGTGGCCGGAGGGCTACTTTTGAACCCTTCACGGGCTACCAGTAGCCCACGGGCTACCTGCTGGGCAGGCCTGGCATAGAGCATGGTCCATGGAGCAGCTTGCTGTAGGTCTTGTGCGATGTTTATAAACAGGAGGGGTGACAGTACTCCAGCGGTCACTGGAAAACTGTTAAGAAAGAAGAGGGGACTCTTGCTTATAATAGCATTCAACTCTTTCAGCGCCTTCATCTGAAAGAAACAAACCTTGACACATCTCACTTCAGTGAGGAAGATATAAAATACTATAGGAAACTAAAAAATGTCAAATATCTTTGCTATTTGATACGGCATATACTTCTCTTGGGGTTTTGGCACCTGTCCCAAACAAAAGTGTGCTGTCTCCAGAAAACATATTTTCTCACCTGCTTTGCAGTGTGTCAAGTGTTTTAACGCCATCGAAATTAGTGTTGGCTTATGTGGCTCTGTTTCTCCTGAGAATGCTTGCATATATAACAAGACTTTTGCAACTCCTAAAAGCTGTGAATTGCATGTCTTCGGTCTAAATTTGATTACAGGATTCGGCTTATACCTGCTTGCATGGAAACACGTGCCTTTGATTGTTCAGGTTCTAATTACTAATTTGGACCCTTTCCAGGGAATATGAGAATCTGAAGGAGTCTCAGAAAGCATCAAATGATGCAGCAGAAAAATTGAGAAAGGAGTTGTTTTCTGCTAATCACAAGGTAAATAGTATATAGATAAGAGATATGCTTGCAGATATGTTTGAGAGGATTCACAGGATAACCCCCTGTGTATACTTATGTGAATAAATCTCTTTTGCTTGTCTGGACATGTGTGTCAGCTATGATTTCAGATCCCTGTTAATTGAGAAGATCAGTTTCAGGTTCCCTGTATAACATGCATAATCTCCAGATTTAGCCAAGTAATGTTCCTTCTGGTTGACTCTTGTGACTCCTCCACAGCAAGAAATAGCTACCAGTCTTGCATGAGGTGATGCATTGTATGTTAAATGATGTACAACTGCAAAATTGTGACTTGTTTTATTCAAACAACTTACATGCCTACCTGTTCTTCTTTACTAATCTCAGAACGGTTCTAAATTGGAACTGCCAGTACAGGAAATGTTAAGGCAGGGATGAAGAACTTGTAACCTACAGTTCCCAGCCTTGACTATTGGTGTTGGTGGACTGCAAAATTTCCCACTAGCTGTTACTGGGGAATTGCAGTCTGAACCACCTAGGTTACCCGTGGTGGGGGACCACTAAGGTAGGGGTTTCCCATCTGACTTGTAAGGTATTTCTGCTGTTTTTTCTCTTTGCTGATTTAACTTGAATTATCTTGATAACCTTTATATTACAAGGTACTGTATAATACTATGCATTGTATTAATTCTATATACAGTATTTATATTTATTTACGTAATTCACACAGTCAACTAATACACTTTAAATAGTCTGTACAACACTGATCTGTGCTTTGAAGAAATGGAAATTGCTGCATCAAATCTAGCCGTGCTTTCCAGGCAAGCATGACGGCAGAAAACTGAACTGTATTCTTTAATATAAGTTGATTTGTTTGTTGGAGAAATGTCTAAATAAGCAGGGATTAAATCTTGCCCAGCCCCCTTTGTTTAGCCCCTGCTTCTTTTGTTTTCGAGCGATGCCCTTAGCTTCACCTGCCACTGGAGTCTAGTCTTCAGATTTATCACTAACTTAAATTTGCCTCCCAAGCTGAAAAATGTTTTCCATTTCTGCCTGTCGGTGTGAAAAAAGAATGTTTTAAAAAACCCAAAGAAAAACCCAAACTCCACCCCTTCTTAAATAAATAAATAGAGAAATTAGAAAAACTAGGTAGCATGATTTCAGTGTTATGTTTTCTTATTATATACAAGCATTTTATTGTTCTGGGTAAATCTGAGTAGATTTAAATCAAATTTATTAAAATTATTGTTCAGAAGGTCTTCATTTACTTAAGTTATTCCCCCTTCCCAAATAAGCAGTTTTGCTATTCTTCATGATTCAGAAGTACGGGTCTTAATTTTAGAGAGTCCATTCTATACATTTTTAAAACAGTGATTTATGTTGAAAATATTTTAGATGAGTTTTGCTCTTAAATGAGAAAAAATAATGGTTATTTTAATTGCCATCATTCATTGAAGCAGGTATTTGTGAAGAAACTGGAAAGTAACCATTCACCAGTTCATCGTAAGCCTTTGGAAGATCTGCATACTTTACTCCATTAGGACAACCACCATCACCGCAATTGCTTAATTTAACTACAAACATTTTATTATGAGATTTTATTTGTCCAAAGCAAACACACAATATTTAGCAAGCATTTAGGGTTTCTTTATTTTTTAATGGTGTTAAATGTTTGCATTTTTCCCTGGTGAATCAAGTTAATCTTTAGTTGTACAAGTACCACCCCAAAAGGAAATACAGTGGTATCCCAGTTTACAAATGCTTCAGTTAACAAAATTTCCAGTTTACAAAAGGAAATCATTGGAAATGCATACGCCAGTTTAGGAATTTTTTTCGAAATATGAAGTGCTGCCCCCAAGCATACTGTCTGTAGTGTTTCCAGAAATTCCTAAACTGGGGCATCCATTTCCATTTCCCCAGGATGAGAAGGGGGTGTGCAGTACCACTGCCACTTGCATCGGGGAGAAGCTGCCAAGTCCATGTGTGTTGCGGCAGGGAGGGTTAGGATTAACTGGATCCGGCTGGGTAGCCAGGAGCCACTACTCGCTGCCTAGCCTGGTTGGGGCCACCATTCACCCCCTCGCTGGGCTCGAGCTGCTTCTCACCACCTTGCCAGGGTTGGGGCCGCCACACCCCTTCTCCACGCTGCAAGCAGTGGCCCCAAACCAGAAATGCTACGCAAGAAAGAAATTAATTGGAAATAATGCCCTGGTGGAGTCTGTGTGTAGCGTTTCCGGTATCCTTTGGAAATAATGCCCTGGTTTACGAATTTTTCACATTACGAAAAGTCCCGGAGGACGGATTAACTATGTAAACCAGTGTACCAATGTAACATTACTCAAGGAAAGTGTTGAGAGTGGGCTTGGAGATTTTAATCAACCTTCCAAGAATTTACAACATTATGGTTGCAGTCTAGTAGTAAGATACAACTAGAGTAGGGCTGTTGATTTTACATGGGTGTTGACTCACAGATTTAATATGGGGGGGGGTTATGCTCCAGTTGCAACTTACTACAGTACTGGATTTCAGCCAGTATTGTAGTAAACCACCCAGAGTTGGCCCTTAGCCTGATGGGTAGTATAAAAATGAAACAAATAAATATGTCAAGTGAAAAGAAAATATCCGAGGTCAGAAAAATAAGAATTAAAAAACAGGGCTGATGAGATCTTTATTTTTGTTTTCACATATTGCTGTTGATAAGTAAGAATCTCTGGAGACACATTTTTTTAATGATTGTGTCCTCTAGACCAGGGATGGCGAACCTTTTAGAGACCGAGTGCCCAAACTGCAATTCAAAACCCACTAATTTTTCGCAAAGTGCCAATACAGCCATTTAACCTGAATACAGGCGGCTGTGAAGGGGTGCTGTCGAGTGCCCACAGAAAGGGCTCCCATTGCCACCTTGGGCACCCGTGCCCTAGATTCGCCAACACTGCTCTAGACTGAGTACATGGAGAGAGAGAAAAATTAACCAAGACATTTATATAGAAGCCTACAAAATTAAAACCTCAGTTCAAAACACATTTATAAAAAGAGTATATGAATATGACTAATATAGAATTAGAATTTATAATCCATATTCCCCATAAGACCATTTTAAATTAGAACTATCACCATACAGAATTTTCTATATATAAAAAGCATACCAATAAAAATTAAACATCATTAATTATCATGGAGTCTCAACTAAATTAGTGCAGCAACAGTACCTCTTAGTGGCAGTCGCATTATTAACATCTGAAGAAATGAACCATTTCTTGAGCCACCTTAGAACTCCCTCTGCAGCTGACTTGTCATAATAAAGAAAGTGCCTTATGGATTCTTTCAAAACGAAACTCATCCTAATTCAAGAGTCCTGGTCTCACTAAGTATTATTATATGGTGGAGTAGGAACTGGAAACACACTCCAGTATTCCTGCCAAGAAAACTCCATGGAATGGAGTCACGAAGAGTCAGTCATGACTATAATGACAAAACACACACGCACACATTATTATATTGGGGGGGGGCTTCATTTGCCAGTTTTATGGCCTCAGAACTCCCTGGTTGCCACATCTTCCCCTCCTAATGACACACAGTAACCCCGAGATCATTTCTGGTTGGGGGGGAGGGGAAGCAGTGGGTTTTTTTAAAAAAAATGATGTTTTTCTACAATGGGGAGGATTTATTTATTTATTTATATTTTACCTCACCTTTCTCCTTGGAAAAGGACCCAGTAATGAGGGACAGTATACAGTCCAGTACAATTAAGACATATTCAAGTTTGAGAACAGGGAATTGAGGGGTATCTTACAGCATTAGAAGGCAACGTTAAAGCTAAAAGAGAATGTGAGCAGTTAAGAAAAGAGTATAAATTCCATGTAATCATGTATGGTAGACCTAAAAGTTAGGCGGGATGGGAACTAAACAGTGTCAATGTAATCCCACAAAGAGAGACACAGTTATAAGTGGTTATAAACACAAGTCTGTGTAGCCATGTATGGTGGTCCATCATTCAAGGAAAGCTTGCCTGAAGAGAAAAGTCTTTGGCCGTTTCCGGAAAGGCAGCAGGGATGGGACAGTCTTGGCCTCCAGTGGGAGGGAGTTCCAGAGTCTGGGCACAGCAGCTGAGAAGAATATGCTTCTTTTTACAGTAAACTCATACCTCTTAGAGGCGCAACTTCTCTTTTTGGAAGGTCAAAATGAAATGTTTGTAATGAAAACAATAATTTCTGGCTGATTCTAGGGCCCACTGTAATGAACTGGCGGTGGGGGAGGTCTTCGTGGTTTCTACTTGTTTTAAATGTTTTGGTGCTTTACAATGTTGTTCAGCAAGGTTCCAGTGTTGTGTACCAGACTTCTGATTTGTAAGTTTAAATCTATAGCTACAGAAGATATTTCTGGAGTTGGAGAAAAAGGAGGAGGAGCTGAAGAACACCCACACAGACCTGAGAAATGCAGACAGAGAAATCACGGTGAGACAACCCTATTACCTCAGGGCAGGGAAAGGCAACATTCAAGTGCTCAGGGACCATCTTCCAAACGGTTGGAAGTCTACATACCACCTCCGACCACTTCACACAGGAAAAATCTGAGGCACAAATTGCGTTAGACACACAGTCTCGCTTCCTCAAAGGCCTGTTTTAAGCCCCCAAATACCTTTTTAACAAAACCTGGAGGGTTCTTTTTCTGAGCTATGCAAGTTTTTCAAATGCCCCTTTAAGGCCTAGAACAAAGGGTTGAGTATACAATGAAAATGGCACCAAACAGAAGCCTCAAGGACAGTGGTTTCCCAGCCTTGGGTGATCGAGGTGCTCTTGGACTGCAGTTCCCAGAAGCCTTAACCACCAGCTGTGTTGTCCGGGGATTTCTGGGAGTTGCAATCCAAAAACATCTGGGTTACCCAATGTTGGGAACCACTGTTGTAGTGGATTTGATTTGCACTTGGTATAGTTATGGAGGGGGTGTCAGTGAAGGCTAAGGGCCTGTATCCAGTCCATGGGGAGCACTTTGCTCCCCCACCGCCAGCCCTACAGCCACACTTGGATAACTTCAAGTAACATAAAACACATGACTTTGTTGGGTGGTGGATCATGCCGAATATAAAATGTTTATTTGATTGTATAAGAGGCAATTTACTAATGTTGGGTTTGCTTTTAGCAGGTTTTTCTTTTTAATTTCGTATCTTCTTTCCTTCCCAAAGAGTTTGAAAAAGAAGGTAGAAGTCCTGCAAGATACCATAAAGGTGCCGACATTAAGCAGTGAAACACTCAATCGGCTTGTCATGGAAAGGTTAGTTTAGAAGAGCCAGGGTGGGTGATGTCTGTTTTTAGAAGACCAGTTTCCTATACCTGCTAGGGGCTTTATCAACCTGTATAATGCTTTTAAAAAGCCGAAATTACTAAAGTCCACTTATGGAGAAGGAGAGAGAAATTCTTAACTTATTAATGGTGCACTCTATCTAGACAAAGAATGGATATTACTTGAAATTTTCTAAAAGGTTTTCCCCCCTGTTATGTGTTGTGTGTGTGTGTTTGTGAGAGGGGGAGGGGAATCTGGAGGGGCCAAAATGGGCTTTTAGGCTACCTGCCTGGACTTTAGGGAAAATCATTAGACTTTGATATAGAAGGGTTTGTGTGCATTGTAGGCAGACAGCAAGAAAACTACCTACCTATTGCCAACACATTTTTTTAAAAAAAAATCATATTCAGTCTATTTTGTGGTTTAGTTGAGTACTATATGCTCTTGGATAGCAGGCTTTTTCACCATTTGCATGCAGAATTCTTTTATTTTCTCCTTTACTGTAACATTGTCCGTATCGACCAACAGACATCCTGCAAGTTCCACACACAGACTCATACCCGATATTATCAATGGCAAAAGACAGATAGATTGATACTTTATTGTCATTGTACATCGTACAACGAAATTGAAAGCTATCCCAGGTGTGAGGAAAAACAAAAAACAAAACTAAAATTAGAAAGAAAAAAAATGCATTTAAAGGGTAAAAAAGAATTAAAAGCACTCATAGACATCCATCACAACTCCCCAAGGTCACACTCTGTTGCATACCAGTTTTATTAGAATATTAAGGCTAAGGTATGAAAGTCCTAAGCAAGATAAATCATTTTAGTAATTTAAACTCTCATAGCATGTTGCTAGGTAGCGAAGAGCCTTGTGGCGCAGTGGTTAAATGCCTGTACTGCAGGTAAAACTGCTCATGAGCTGGGGTTCAAATCCCAGGTAGCAGGCTCATGGTGGACTCAGCCTTCCATCCTTCCGAGGTCGGTAAAATGAGTACCCAGCTTGCTGGAGTGGGGTGGGGTGGCAATGAGTAGCCTGCATAATTAAACTGTAAACCGCCCAGAGACTACTTGAAGTGGTATGGGGCGGTATATAAGCAGAACACGTTGCTTTTTTTTGCTTTTTGATGTGGTTAGAAAGACATCTGCTTCTACCATCACTGCCAATAGGAAGCTAAAATACAGGTGGACGTCAAATTGTTGGCCTGTGGGTTTCCACTTGTTTTAGTCACCCAGTGGTGAGGCACCATGAGATTTGGAGTTAAGGAACCTCGGGTCACTCAGATAATTGTCCACCTCTGCTGTATAGGATGTGGGAAAAGCTGGAAGCCTGAAATGGATGCTTGTGTCTTAACCACCTCACTGCAAAATAGTAATGTGTGTGTCTTTTGATTTTGAAGTCCTGCCCCCATAGAGCTGTTAACCCCAAAGCTCCATCGACCCACACACAGTGATGAGATTGACCTCAACGCTACCTTTGATGTGGAGACACCAAAGCCTCAGCCTGGCAAGACAGCCCTCGCGCCTGCCAAAAAAATCAAACTAGATAAAAAGTCGTAAGTTGTGCTTCTTTACTTCTCCTTGGCACTATTATATGCTTTTGGTCTGGCTGCTGTTCTTATTTTTGTATGTGCTGCACGCAGTTCTCCAGTCACAACCATGTTCGTTGTTTTAGGTTCAAATAGTCATTTTTGGTCACCGCAAAAGGCTGTCACTATAAGCAGGGTTTCCTCTCTCATCTTCCATCATTAATTCTCAAAATATGTTATTTTTTTAATGTACAGTGGACCCTTGTATAACAAACAGCTTGTATAACATAAAATTTGTACAACATAAAAAATTCCGGAGATAGGGGAAATTTGCTTAACATAATCCCCTATGGGGAGAATCCGTACAACATAAAAATGGGATCACTCCGTTTTCAATGCATTCCTATGGGAAATTTGTATAAAGGAAAATTTGCTTAACATAATTTCATTTGGAACGAATTAATTCCTTTATACAAGGTACCACTGTACTACAGATTATTAGTTGCTGGGAAGCAAATGGGTTCTAAGTGTGGTTAAAGTGCTCAGAGTAACTGACTATGATTCAGGAGACCTGAGTTCAAATCTTGCTTGGCCCTGGAAACTCACTAGGTGGGTTGGCAGAACTCCTTAACCTCGCTTAGCTTAAAAGCTTCATTAGGGTTACTAAAAGTGGCTTCCAACTGGACACATGCAGCAAGAGCTAAAAGAAAAACCCAATATTGCTTAGACTAAATGACATGCAATAAAGAGAAAGATGTGGACAAGAAAGACTACACAACGGACCTACGCCACATGTTTCTTTTGTTGAACAAACTGACTTGCAGACTTTTTCTAATAAATTAACATACTCCATTTGCCTTATGTTTAGTGTCTGTTTTATCTGTGTTCCAGCTGGAAAAAAAAAAAAAAAAAGATCAGTGAAGAATTTATTGTGCCGTATATAAAGAATATGGCTAGAGTTGCAACAAATGTCTAAGGACTAGTAGCAAGGCAAAAAAAATTAAACTTCTAATTCTGCCAGGTGAGGGAGAGAAAAGAGCAGAGGAGGGAGTTTTAAAGTGATAGTTATGTTGTAATAAGCACCTAAGGAGCCCACACTCCTGTGAAAATGTCCAGGATAAGGTAGCTATATTAGTCTGTTGCCCTGCTCCCCCCGAGAACCCAGAAAGAGTATTGGACCACATTAAACACAAGTTTTCTTTGACATAAATGTTATTGGTTTATAGCTCACTTATTCATATGTCACACTAGTGATATCTTGATACCATTCTTCTAGATACAAGCTTAGAATCCAGGCAGCAGTTTCAAGAACTGATCTAACTAATTTTATAGAAACAGTTACTATAATGCCATCTCCAAAGTACAAGCGAAATAACAGCTAATTTGCAATGTCTTTTTTTCAGGGCATCAGTGACAAATTTATCAAGAGTTCTGAAGGATGCAGTAGAGGTAAAGTAAATAAGTAATATTGACACTCTCCAACCCACTTTCTTTTAGAGACTATATTGAATCTGATAGCTTTTCTTGAAACAACTTTAATCGAGGCACTGCACTACAGTAGGACTGCACTACAGTAGGAACCCCCCCCCCTCTGTATCTGCAGGGGATTTGTTCCGGACCGCACTGCAGATAACAAAATCCATGGATAAGAGCAAATGCTCTTATCCAAGGGTGATGGTGCCGGCAGTGGAAAGGGGGCAGTGATGACAGTGATAGCCGGGGGGTGGGGGGGGAGTGGTGACACGGCGTGGCTGCAGGTTGGGCCCTAATGTTGCTGTGGTCCGCCTGCCTAGGAAGGAGCCACTGGCCAGGCAGGAAGAGGAGCCGGGCCGCCACCTCTCTGGCTGCTTTGCACATCCAGCCTGACCAGCCAGGCAGAGGAGGAGGACAAGGAAGTCCGGCTCGGCCCCGAGGCAGCTCCATGCCAGGCAGCCAGACCGCCTCACCCACTGCACTTCCTTGCCTGTTTGCTTCCCTGGCTGGCCGGCGATGCGGCTCTGCTGGCACTGAAGGCGGCTTCAGGGCCTCAGCGGAGTGGTGGCGCTCATGCCCATGCAGCTCTTCAGGGGTGGGTGGCTTGGTAGAGGAGGAGGTGGAGGAGGTTAGCATTGATGCTGGGAGATGTAGTTCTCCCAAGGAGGCGCCACTACTGCTCAGGCCACGTTCCCCTCCTCCTCCTCCTCCTCCTCCTCCTCCTCCACCTCCACCACCACACACGCCTGAAAAGAGCTGCTGCTCCACTCGTGCCCCAAAGCTGCTCCCAACACCTGCAGAATCCCGTCACTGGCCAGCCAAGCAAGTAAGAGAGGAATAGGCAAGGGAGCGCGGCAGGCGGGATGATCTGGCTGGCTGGCTTGGAGGTTCCTCGGGGCCTCTTCCTGCTCCTCCACCTGCCCGCCAAGCCGCTCTTTCCTGGGCAGGCTGGCCACGGTGGTGCAAGAGGCTGGCCTTGCCTTGCCTTGGGCCTTTGCGGTGGGCCTGCCTCTGGCCTCCAGCTGCCTGGGCTGGACAGAGGAGAAAGCGGGGGGGGGTGCAGCCCTTTGGACTGTGTGGCCACCAGCAGGTCCTTCACACAGCCATGGGTCTCGGCAGAGACTTTGCATTGCCACAGCTGCCGGCAGGGAGCTCACACCGCCACATGTGCGTGCATGCCAGCTGGCCTTTCACACTGCCGGGGCTCCCGGCAGGGATTTTGCACTGTTGTAGCCACTGGCAGGGATCTCACACCACTACAAATGTGCGCGCACTGGCCACCCCTTCACACCACATGGTCACCGCTGCTATCCATGGATAACTGAATCTGTGGGTGGCAAATCAGCTGATATGGGGATCGTACTGTAGTGTCTAGAGCTGATGTCTGCACTACTGGGTCCATGTTGTGAATTCTTTGAGATTTGTCTATGGTCTGTATTGATCCATGTGATAGTAACAGAGCCAATGACGTTGGAAAACATTGAAATCAGAGTCTGAAAATGACTTTGGGAAATAATTGCCATGGCTTAGTTAAACCATGTCATTGCATCCATTTTTCTTTGGAGTAACCTTTCACCTCTGCTTAAGGATCTCACAAGAAGCTGCATTCTCAAAATATTTATAGAACATGCTTTCCTTTCACAAAATCAGTAGACTTACTACATAATACCAAGCTGTTCCAGTCTTGCTTGCATTTGGAAACATAATTGTAGATCTAACTCTCCAAAATCCTTCAGAATTGTTCACGAGACACAGACGACGAACACCTAGAAGATCTTTTGCCTGCTTTCATCAAAAACTCAATTCTGTCCAAGAGGCCACCTGTGAACAATCTTGGTCGACAGAGTAACACAGGAAGAGTAAGTACAGTGGGCTGAAATGTAGTAATAAGCCTCAGCTAGAGTAGGCTCACTGAATCAGGGGACATGGGTGGAGGGGGTGGTTTGACTCATGGTAACCCTACTGATTCAAGGGGCTTCACTACTGGATTTCTGCCAGTAGGACAAGAAAATGCGACCATGTGGAGTGCTTTTGTTCAGCGTGCCAGCCACGCCCTGTTCTGTTCTCCTTTTTCGCCTACATGTGAGCAGGAGCATCTTCCTTGCAAACGTGTTGCCCTCCAGAGGTAGTAAGCAAAGTCAGGAGGGAAGAGGGCTTCCCATTCCTTTCCAAGCACAATGAGCCCATCCATGGAGAGGATAATTGATTTGTCTCTGGGGTTCCCTGTTCCCGTGTATGGGTTTTGTGCCTGTGGCTCTGTGGGCTGGAGCACTGAAAACTCTCAGCTGCAAAGTCAACAGCTCAGCGGTTCGAATCCCTGGTGCCACACAGCGGACTGAGCTCCCACTGTTAACGGCAGCTCCTGCCAACCTAGCAGTTTGAAAGCATGTCAATGCAATTAGATAAATAGATACTGCTGTAACCAAAAAAAAAAAAAAAAAAGTAGGAAGGTAAAACAGTGTTTCCTTGCAGCCATGCCGGCCACATGGCCATGGACTTGCACAACACTGGCTCTTGGGCTTGGAAACGGAGATGAGCACCGCCTTAGAGTTGGACACGACTAGCGCGCACGTGCAAGGGGGGGACCTTTAGTGCCCTGTTAGGAATGCTCTAGCTTGAACAGCTCTCATAGCAGGAAAACCTTTCTCTCCACATAGACGCACCAGGGGCTCCCTACCTTGGTTTTTGGGCCAGTGTGCCAGCGCTACTGTTGGAACAACTTGTGTGCTTTTTGTTTTCTCCATCTGAATATTTTTGCTATTCCTCTTGTCAGTTTTTATCCTCTTATAAAACGCTTTGATAATTGGCTAGTTATTTTCGTTGGTGGCCTCTGCAGCCTTGTTCCTTTCCATAAATAGGGCGAATGCAGCACAAGAGCTGCGGGCTCAGCCGCACATACCAAATATCTTTTCTGTTTCCCATCGGGACCCTTGACATAGCTATGGAAGCAGTGCAGAAGACCTGCAACTCACAACTTCAGCTGTATTTTTAGGATGTCACATGGCAGACTTGGCTAAAGACAAGCTTCTTCACTCTTTGCCTGTAAAGCTCCCTCAAAGCATATTCTAATGGTTATGATCATCTGAATTTTATCAACCCCATCAGTATTCCCTGTCAGGATCCTGAAGGAACATTTGATTTCAGCACTGGCTATGGAGTGTATTCCCCCTGCTCAGGGGAGGAAAAAAAAACAGCTTCTTAATCTTTTACAATGAAGGAACCAAACCAAATAAAAATGAAGGAGCCCAAGGAGGGAGTCAAGATACAACTATATTTCAAATCCACTTGTTGCGAATGAACCTACTTTGCAGCTGTCTACAGCACAGCCACAGTGCCCTGAAATGTCTCTTTCTCTTTCAAGTGCCCTTGAGTTCTCCCACTCGTCATACCAGGCACACTCAGATCAAGAACCTTTGTCCCATGACACAGTGGTCCTTTTTAAGAGGGGAACTTTAATATGGACCGCCAAGGGGCAGAGTGTGTATGTGACTCTTCACAGGTTTTGTTGGTGGCGTTGTGTGTACTTACCTCAGGCTGATTGATCTCTCTGCTGATTCCTTGCCTCAGTCTAGTTATTGATACTGCAGTACTTAGATCATTAGTATTGATGGCCACCAATATCAGCTTACACTGCTTATCTCTCTCCTAATTATTGGAGCTCTCACTGGGGCTATATCAAAGTTTTCCTTACTGCTCTCTCTCTCTCTCTCTTGCTGGCCTTCAGTCCATTTTTCACATGTACAAAGATTGGAGAGAATTATAAATCTCCCCCGTCTCAGCTTCACAGACAGCAGAGCCAATTGCTGACAACAAAATTGTACTGTTTGTGGTGTCTCTTTCTGAGGGTCCATGACTGTTGATGTCCACCATCTGTTACATCTCTCAGCCTCTTGTGTCCCACCTTTATGCTACGAATGCTATGAGAACCGAGGAACTCAACTTATGAGTGGAAATCATTGGTAATGGATTTCCAAAAAATACTGAGTTATGAATTGAAATCCATTTCCAATGATCCCCTGGGCAGGTGATTTTATAAGCGCGGGGGCGGGGGGAATGCAATCAAAATTTACTCACTTTAGTACTCCAAAGCAGCAGGGGTTCCTTCTCAAAGCGATTTTAGGGAACTCCCTGAAATCTGGAAACATTTGGAGGTCAGAGGACTGAGTTTTGAAGCTCTAAAGGGGGGTCCGGGTACTTAATCAGCAATGTGTGCTGGGAGCGTGGAGGCAATCAGTGAGTTTACTTTATGGTGCTAACTCCTTAATTGCATTCATGCTCTCAGCACACGTTGCCATTTAAGTGCTCAGACCCCCTTTAGAGCTTCAACACTCAGTCCCCTTACTCCCAAATTGTTCCAGATTTCAGGGAGTTCCCTAAAATCGCTTGAGGAAGGAACCCCTGCTGCTTTGGAGCCCCAAGGTAAGTAAATTTTGATTGCAGTTTTTTTCCCCTCACTGTTCCACTAAAGCCTTTTCATACTTGCCCACCCAGAACAGCAATCCTCTCAGTGTTTTGGGCAAGCAATTTTTAAAAGGGTTCCCCGTGGAGCTTTGAGATGGGTGCATGTTCACACAGCCCAAGCAGGTGGGAAGAGAAGCAGCGGAGATGCATCGCCGCCACTCACCACTTCCCTTCCAAACTACCCGGGCTGCGTGAAGATCAAGGGGTCCGTGCTCTGCCCACCAATTTGGTGAGCAGAGAACGGACCCCTTGATCATTGGGCAGCCCGTGCACCTTGGAAGGAAAGCAAGGAAGGATGGAGGGAGACGGTGGAGGCAGAGATGGCTTCCTCCTTCTCCTCCTTGGTTGTTGTGATCTCTTTTACAGAGATTGAAGCAACTAAGGAGGAGGAGGTGGTCTCTGCTGCCGTCACCTCCCCCCTCCTTCCTTGTTTCCCTTGCAAAGCTTCCCAGGGAAGGCACCCAGGCTTCTCCCTCAATCACTGACAGCCAAAGGCTGCTTTCCACAAACACACCCCAAAAGAGCCTATTTTAACAGGTCCCACCTGTCAAAGTCAGCTGTCTGGCGGGGCTGCGGAAAGCAGCCTTCAGCTGTCCTTGATTAAGAGGGGTTGGGACAACCTTCCCATAGGAATGCATTGAAATCTGTCCCTCCAGTACGGATTTATTGATTTTTAATGCATTTCTAGGGGAAACCACTGCGACTTATGAGTTGATCCACTTCCGGGCGTGCACTCGGAACAGATTAAACTCGTAAGTCGAAGTACCACTGTACCTGTTACTGAACGGCTATCCATCTCGCTGTTAGTCTTCACAATATAACTTAGTCCTGCTTTACTGCTGATCAGATCATGACTTCATCCTGATTTACAATAACCTTTCCTATAGTTGCTCTGGTTTCTGACCAGCCCTTTTTGTTCCATTGTCTCCTCCAGGTATTGTTCAAGTTTCAGCTGCACTGATTCATGTTACCATTGTTAGGAATACAATCATTCCTTTTGATCTGGAGTACAAGAGAGTTTCAGTGCCAGAGAAAGAAGCTCTTTTCATTCATTTATAGGCCTCTACCTCAAGCACAAATGACACTGTATCCTCACCAAGTTCTTTTTCATGTTTTGTATTCTACTTGCATCCAGTACTTGCTGATGCTGTTCTTTGATCTCCTTTTGAGGGTGAAGTATTTGCAACAGTCAGATTCTCCATAAGTCTAAATCACTGTCTTTGAAGGTTAAGCCCCCAACCATCCCAGTGCTGTGTTCTGTCTTCAACAAAGTTCAGCGCTTCACTAGGCTAGTGCAATTCCCTTTTTGCTCAGCTTTATCCAATATGGTAAACAATAAAATCCTAGTCGAAACGGTCTGAGGTACCAGCAACATCAAGTACAATGAGAAACTGTGTAAAAGAACGGAGGACAGTTATACTTTCTTCACAGTTTTTCTCTTAATACTTCTTTGCTGTAGGAAATATCCCTTTGTACTTTGATAAGCATAGGGCACCAGGCTTTTACGTTCACTGCACGATTCAGAACACCTTCAAAACATTTTTATCAACTAGAAGGGAACCTGGAAAAGTTTGCCTGTGGACTAGCCATGCTTCTCACTTGTGAATTGGCAGGGTGGATTTGATTTAAATCACTTTCCCTGAATGATGGACTACCATGTGTATTTTATATGAATGTATAGGTTCACATAGACGTTGTGTTTATAACTACTTATAACCAATGCAATGTTGTCTATTAATGCTGTAAGATGTCCCTCAATTCATTGTTCTCAAATACTTGGAACATGTCTTAATTGTACTGGACTGTATATTATCCCTCATTACTGTAAGCCGCCTTGGGTCCTTTTCCAAGGAGAAAGGTAGGAAATGAAGCATGATTTAAACCACTAGTCAGTAAGGCTCGATTTAAATCATGATTTTCTACATAAAGACTCATTTTTGCTGGAGTTGTTTTAATCTTAATATTTACAACCAGATGAAGGTTTCATTTTTAAAATAATAACTTTTCAGATTAGTTTTACAGTTATATCAGAAAATTACTGATTTGGTGGTTATATACCATTAGAAATACATAGATAGATAATTGTGAAATTATTGCAAGGTGAACTGTCTCCAGTTTAATAGGTTAATCATTCATATTTGGACAAGTGCTCTGTTGTACTTTACTGGAAGGAGAAAAATAATCATTACTTTAATAATAACAATTTAAATAGTTTTATTTATCCAAAACAATAACATTATATAGCATTATGTATACTTGTGTTTGCTTAAATATCCATATTTGTTAACTGATGTGGTTAAAATATCTTTTTAAAAACTTAGATTGACAGTCTGATATTCCCAAACTGGGTCTCTTTTACAGCCTGGTACCATTACAAGTTTTTCTCCCCAATGAAGAGAGTGAGAATGATAAATCTCAGGCTGCTATACACATAAAGATCTCAATATGTGGAATACTGTACTCAAAAAAGTTTCACTTTCATTTTACTGCTTGCCCTTCCCTCCTCAAAATTTACTCCTTGTGCAGACTTATTTCATTCCAAACAACCTTCTATTCATTGAACTTCTTGAAACATAGCACTTAAGAGGTAAGGGGGTTGATTCTATGTACATAGCTTTGCAGAGGAACAATGGAATTGAGGTATTTTCCTCAATTATGATATTTTATAACATTTTTTGCTATGAAAGAGGCATGTTATCACTGCAGACCCAAATGCAGTTTTGAAAATAGCAAAACCAAGCATCTTTGATAATATCTACAGAGAAATTGCCCTAAATAACCAGAAACCTCTGGGAGAGCATGGCATTGTAAATGGATTAACACAGCAGTAGTAGATGTACCTAGTTTATGTCAGTTGTACCCATCAAACTTAAGCCCCGCCCCCTTTAGCGCATGTCCTGCCTCCTTAGAGAAAGTCCTGCCGCCTTGGACCTTCGACCCCAGAAGTTCTACCATCTTGTGGGCCTGTAACCGGAAGTTCGTCCATCTTGTGGGCCTCTGGGGAGTGTTCTTCCCCCTTGGGGGAGGTCCTGTGACCGTGTAGGGGCCCCCCATCACCCCCACCCCTTCCGGTGGCATGCCCGGGCATGCCATGTCTGTGACTTGTGTGAGCATGCGTGTATAGGTGTGGTAGGCAATTACGTCACTCTTTGGTAATTGGTGGGGGTATTTCTCCCCTAGGCTGTCTGGCCAATAGGAGAGGGGTTCACCTAACTGCTGAGTGTGTTGCCTGGGCATGTCCTGTTGCGTGTGCGCATGCCTGAACCACTTTATAAGGGACCCAGGTTGTCCTGGGGCTTCTGCAACATTTTCCGGCTCGTCAGTCTCTGAGAAGAAATCTGTTCTAAGAGGGAGATGGCGAATTGCAGCGCCGTGCAAGCAGAATCTCCGGAGTCTCCCCAAAGAGGAGAAACACCAAAGACAGAGAAGCAGAGGGCTAGACCGAAAAGGCGTTTGTACCCTGTAGGCTTTTCAAAACCTGTCTACCCTTTGTACAACACCTCACGATTTGGGAGAGCCTTTGAAGATCTTGAACCTTCAGACCTTGAACCTTCAGCAGAAAATTCCGGTTACAGGCCCACAAGATGGTAGAACTTCCGGGGTCGAAGGTCTAAGGCGGCGGGACATGCGCTAAAGGGGGCGGGGCTTAAGTTTGATGGGTACAACTGACATCTACTACTTACACCCTTATGCTACATAATTACCATAAAAACTAATTTCATGATTAATAACCTTTGGACTATAATGTATCTTAAATAGAACATGATCTTTAGACAGATTTTTCCTCAAGAAGCATTTAATTTTTTTTTGAAAATCACATTTAAATTTTAAAAATCCAATTTAAATAAAACAAAATCCAATTGTTTCGATTTTTTTTAAAAAAAATCATTTATTTTTATCCACCCTGTGAGTTGGTTTGGTTACCTCTTCAAAATACAGTTTGAGGCCACCTCACAAGATGGCTGACTCCTGTTGTACTATAAGGCCTTCCATGGCAAGACATTAGTAAAGCTGCAGCACAGCGTTTATAACTACTTATAACCAATGCAATGTTGTCTATTAATGCTGTAAGATGTCCCTCAAATCCTTGTTCTCAAATACTTGAATATGTCTTAATTGTACTGGACTGTATATTGTCCCTTCTTACTGTAAGCTGCCTTGGGTCCTTTTCCAAGGAGAAAGACGGGGTAAAAATACTCATAAATAAAATAAATAAATAGTCAAACCCTCTTCTCTGTTGTCAGTGCTACAGGCTTGGTGCCCTGCCACACCAGATGTGTCTTTCCGAAAAGTGGTTATCTAGTTTTCTTGCCATGACCTCCCACCCCCTGATTTGTTCAGCGGACAGATCACTCCCATGCGAGTCCCGGGGACCATGAAGAAAAAGAACAGGTTGCTTACCTGTAACTGTATTTCTTCAGTGGTTATTTGTGGACTCACACAACTCACTCCTTTTCCCTCTATTTGCCCCACAGTGTATTAGACTTCATGTAGCTTGCCTAATGGTTTTACTTCAAATCCAATATTTCCGACAGATGGTCATCCAGCCTCTGTTTAAAAACCCCCAAAGAAGGAGACTCAACCACCCTCCGTGGCAGTGGAATATGCTGCCGTGGAGGCTGGTTGAGTCTCCTTCTTTGGGGGTTTTTAAGCAAAGGCTGGATGGCCATCTGTCGGGAGTCCTGTGATGGGGGTTCCTGCATGGCAGGGGGTTGGAATAGATGGCCCTTGAGGTCTCTTCCAACTCTATGATTCTATGACATGGATTTGAAGTAAAACCATTAGGCATGCCCAGATGGGTACATTCAGAGAGGTAGGGTCCCTGCCAAAAGTGGCACTAAAATCTAGAAGGTTCCACCCAGGTCTCTGCCCAGGCACGAATACCCATGTTGGAGTTCACACATAACCATGAGAAGAACCACATGTACAGGTAAGGGATTTATTTGTAGGACTACAGAAATGGAGATTTTTACCTCATGATATGACAGGGATTAATACTAGAGGATATGCTTCATATTTTTTTGATACTCCTCAGCTTTCTGCATCCACAGCAAGTGCTTTATTTGACTAGTCCTTTTTAAATATATTTTTGCCTCCCGTGCATCTCTTCACAGTCTTGGCTGAGGGGTTTGCAACCTTTATACCTGTCCCGCCACTGACAGTTCTGTGAACTGTAGGGTTCTTCTCCACTATATTCACATTATGGAACAGCCTTTTAAAAGAAGGATGCCCCCTTTAAATATACACCAAAAATCCTATTGTTCTAATTCTATGTTAGAATTCTATGATTAATATGTTATATTGCTTGTGTCTGCTTCCTCCTCCTCCATACATACATCTTACTGCATTTGTTTTATCTTGCTTTGTTGTTTGTGTGTGTGTGCGTGCGTGCGTGCGTGCGTGTACACACACACACACGCACACTTGTGGACATATATTGGATTTGAGTGATTGTCATGCAACCAATGTGCAGTTTATTACCAGGCCAGCTTAGAAATGTCAACCTAGAGGATATTCAGAGCCCACTTCAGTCACCATACTCTATTATTGTGTATTAATTTGTGTGTCACAAAATAGCCATAGTTTGTTCTTGTTATATTTATCCACATGAGGAAGATGCTTTTGTATATGTAACTACGATTCTTCTCCCTTTTAGGTGAGAACTGGCTATGATGGCTTTGGAGGCAGAACCAAGTTCATCCAGCCTGTATCCTATTTGATTTGTGGAAACCGAACTGTTTTCTAACAGTTATACTGGTACTGAATCAAGGGTTCCCCCTTAGCCAGTGAGACAGGAGGGAAAGAGGAAATGGGACATTGCCTTAAAATTCTCTTCCAATTTAAGCAAAAGAAACTGCAGAGCAAATTAAAAAGTTGAAGGCAGTTAAGAAACCACTTCAGAACCGTGGCAGTTACAAAGTCTTGCTTCAAGGTTATGCAGTGTCTGGAACAAGATGGTGTTCAAAGAAACCTCTCTCAAGATATTTTTTTCTCCCCACCCCCTTGCAAAAAAATGGTCAGGCTGTGAATTTACTTCTGTAGTGGAGATAATAGAAATGCACCATTTTACTTATGTAAGTACCTGTACTGTGTTCCCTTCTTAACTAGAGAACCTGCCTAGTCTGATCCTGTCTTCCAGCTCCAGCGCTCTGCAGCAGATGCCTTAATTCCATGCATGCAGATACACATCAGAAGAAATAATGTTTGCATCACTGCTTTGGTCACATTGAGCTTGGCATTTTCTGCCAGCCTGGAGCCAGTAGGCCAAGAATCACATACTTTTCATTAACTGCTTTTTCCTCTCACCCAGAGATTTTTTAAATAGATAATTCTATGGCATTTGCAAGTTCACAATGTGACAGTGAAATGACATTGGCAGTACCTTAGGTTTGCAGCAATAATGGCAGGGCCTACCACAAACATCTGTTGATGAATTTTTGGCTGGGAGAAGGGAATGGGGGAAAGTTTGATTACCATATATATTCGAGTATAAGTCGATCCAAGTATAAGTCGGGGGCCCTAATTTATCCCCCCAAAACGGGGGAAATTTATTGACTCAAGTATAAGTCTAGGGTGGGAAATGCAGCAGGGCCTGGCAAATTCTCCTTTGTGAGCTGGGGGGCAGGCGGTGTGTGATGTTTAAAATGACTTTTAGCCACCGAGGCAAGTGCTTGGGTTGGTGGCTAAAAGTCATTTTAAACATTGTAGGCCACTCCCCTGCAACATGGGAGGGGGGGTCAGGAGAAGTGGTGCACAGTGTTTAAAATGACTTTTAGCCACCGACCCAAGCACTTGCCTCAGTGGCTAAAAGTATTGACCCGAATATAAGCCGAGGGCCCCTTTTTTCAGCCCAAAATTAGGCCTGAAAAACTAGGCTTATATTCGAGTATATACAGTATATGAGCAGTAAAAACCTGATCTCTCTCGTCTCTGAACTTGGAACTCGGAGGCTCGTGTTTTTGAACTTGGGGATAGAATTATCTAACTCTTATTTATAGACCTTGGTTTGTACATATGAAAAATCCTAGGAAATGCTCTATCCCTCCCCCTCCCCCCTACATCAGCTTTTCCTTCTAAAGGGTTGTTTACCATTTTCCTTGATTTTGTTGGCTTCAGAGTATCCCAACAGAAATCCGTCCCCTGCCTGTGAAGAGTAAAAAAAAAAGTGCATCTAAGCACACAGCAATATCTTCCGCTTCTGGCATCAGTCAGACTAAACTAGACAACTTCCTTAAGTAACCACACCACTCTCCAGATTGGATCTAGGGAATCAGAAGTCTGGAATTGTCATGTGGAGGAAGCAGGTGAAAGAAGGACCCCAGTGAGCCAGAACAAATCCTCAGGCATGGGGCTGCCGAACTTTTCCCAGCAATGTTTTCCCCTGGCTCTTCCACTTGCCTCTTCTCTGCAAACCAAACTTGCAGTTCTAGCCCTGCAGTTGGTGCCAACTTTCAGGGCAGAAAGAGGTGAAAAATCTGGGTTCCACAATACGACAAAGCCTTTGATGTCTTGAAGTTTACTCGTATTTGTTCTATAGGCCAATCCTAAATATGAGGGCCCAAAGCACCCGATCAACAGGAAAAAGAATACCTCCTAAGGACCATGGAAGGCAATAGAAATGCCCTTCACTCAGGTGCACCTCCAATTGCATTAGCATCTATACTGTGGACACCACCCTGCTTTATGTGGGGAGGGAATTCAGTTTGCACCTCACGGGTTGTGTTGGAGTGGATTCTGAGGATAAATAGTTAAAATATAATGTAATCATTTTTGGCTGAAATAATGTGAAAGGCTGAGGTGGCAAAGATTTTGCCCCCTCCCCCCCCTTTTTTTTGATCCCTTCAGAAATTTAGGGGCTCCCAGTGAAGCACTGAAGTGAATAACACCTGAACAAGGACATAGTGAGTTGGGAATTTCTCCAGTTTTGTCAGCGTTCCAGAATATGTCGTTTTAGCCCCAAATGTAATTTTTGGAAGCAGTTAGTATCACTGACAAAGTCCCCATTTCCAAAGCTGATTGGACTCCGTTTGCATTTATATTGTGGTGGTGCTGAGCATATTCAAGAGGTGACAGCTGCCCCTTAGCTTGCCGATAGATATGTTGATTACTTTCTGTCCCAGAGTAAACTCTGCTCAAGCGCTCATATTATGTTCACACTTTCTGTATCCTGCAGAAGCAGATGTAGTGATATCGGCCATTCCAGTTTCTTTGGGCACATGATAAAATACATTTCAAATGGAGAAATGTTTTTCACAGGAAATTTGCCTTGATACTGTAGCTAGTATTTTCTGTTTCAGTCTTCTGTCTCCTATCAAATGCTTAGCAGCAAAGCTGACATTTTCCAGAATATGTTTTCTTATGCCCACGAGCTTATGAACAGACTTTTTCTAGTGTTGGTTTCATGACTTCCTTAGAAAATATAAACGTTCAGTTATCATTTATTCGGAATATAAAAATGCTAGATTTTTTTATGTGTCTGATGTGTTTACGTTTAAACATTGGTGCACCACCACTTTTTAAAGAGCATACAATTTCTAGTTTACTCTGATGCCATGCAGATAGTTTCCAGTGAAAGCATTATTGTTTGTATGAAAGAATGACATTTCTCCCTTTGCTTTTTACAGACTGACATAAGGCACCTTTTGGGCTTAGAGATAACCCTGACTTTAGAGAAATTATGTTTTTTAAAAGAATACCTTTTGCTTATTGTATCCCACTATATTTTGGAATAAGTCACAGGCCCAGGATTATCAGAACCATAAATGAATATATGAAAGAACCCAGAGCTTAGCATTCCTGACTGGACGTGTATACCTCATATGGAATAAATGTTGTATACGCCTCATTTGTTAAATTGAACTAATGGAGCCATTTGGACGCTGATGATGATGATACACGAGGAAACTGTGCAGCTAAAATTGTTGCCTATATATCACAGAAAAGGTCACGGCCTTCTCCCTAAATAAAAATCTCAGATTTAGTGGTGAATCTAGTACTTGTTAAGGATCAGAAATGGCTAAAGGCATTATGGGATTTATTTGTCCGTTTCCCCTTTGAAGGCCTTGCTGACAAGTATTACTACAACATCAATAGGCTGCATCGAGCCTTACGAAACAGGCACCAAGTAAGTGTCTCGTTGTAAACACTTGCTTTGTGGCCATGTGTAACAAAGGCTTACGTGCAGGCAAGCAAATGGCCTGATGGAAGTGGGATTGTGCCCTCTGTGCCTAGCAGAGAAATATGGCAGGCTGATTCAGGAAGAGAAGGACTCTGTGCAGATCTCGATACTGAATCAAGGCTATGATTGGAGGTTTGAGTGAAAAATATTAAGTCCATTGCATTCAGCCAACCCAACGGCCTTGTCCCTTAACTGGGCCTGTTCTTGCTGTACAAGATGGAACTTGTAGTGAGAGCCCATCTTTGTTTTATATACAAAAACATACATTTCCACCACTCTGCCTATTGCACCATGCAAAATGGCTTGACATTTGTGGCACAGTGACAGCTCAAAGCAAAATAAAATAAAAGATCTTTTCTAACTGCTAGATGCCTTTCCCTGACCATGTGAAAGTGTCATTCATATTCACTGCTAACTACCAGATGAGTTGCCGTTGATACTTGGATCCAGAGTTTTATCAAATTAGTAGATTAGCTCTTACAGAGTTCTAAGAGGAAGACATAAACTAGTGCTATGCTGTTTCAAGATCTGTCTATTAGGCATTTCAGTGTCTGGGGGGAAAAGTTAAAAATGGGAAAGTGAATGAGAAATGAATCCACTTTCACCTGAGTGGCAGAGAGAGAGTCCCTTGTTCTTAGTAATGTATTGATTACATTACTAAGCAGCATATCCTCATTTGCTTTTATCAGCTAAGAGGAGCTTCTAACTTACCTTGCACATCTTGACACTTATGCCTCCTAGGTGCATCCTGTACATTGGCGGGAAAACAAAACACACACCACTCACACACATACACACCTCTTCATGGCTTTGGTGGAATGGTGGGAATATTTTATGCAGTCTTCAAGGTCTGCATGAACATCCTAAAGCATGTCCTCAACTTCAACCCAAGTTCATGTATTTCTCCTAATGGACTGACACAGAGTGAGCACATGTAGGCTGTCAAAAGTATTTTCAGAGGACCTTAAGGATGGTGTGATATTGTCCACTATAATCTTGACTGTAACAGATTAGTAGATGAATTAAATGTGATAATGATTAGATGTCAAAAGCCTGACATTGTTCATGTGGACCTTATTTTTTTTTCCAAAAAGCTAGCTTCTCAGTCAAAACAGTTTCCTCTTCTAGGTTTGTTTCCTTCGTGGTGGCGTTTCAGAGTTGTTTGAGCAAGATAAACCACTGCTTCCTCCTAGGTTGTGGTTAGTATCAAAAAAGACTGTTCTGTAGAAGGCCTGATCTCCTCCGGGGACGGGGTGGGGTCATGCCGATCAATCTTGGTGTTGCTGCAGCCCTACACACATCTTAATCAGCAAAGAGGCAGTGCAGCATGAACTGAGATATAATCAGGAGCAAAATGGGATATTAAGAATATGCTCCCGTTTCTTAAGTCAATGATCAGAGGCATTTTCAGTTGCCATGAAATTATAGAAACTAAGAGCAGGCCCGGTTTTCATTTTCAGGAAAATGTCATTACCTTTCTCCCAAGGCAACATGTTTTCTCTTAAGAGGAAACTGTCAATTCCAATTTGGCCTCAAAGCTTTTTTTACCCCTTAAAAATGTTGTTGTTTGATGCTGTTTTGCCTTTGGTGCTGGCTGCTGAATCTTCAAAGTTTAGTAAGTCAAATAAGTGAAATGGATTAATTCTTTCCAAATGTGAATAAACCGTGCATTGGGTATAGTGTTTGTAAAGGGCTCAGCTTGATATACTGATTTTCTTCAGAATATTAAATATGGTTAGATATATTTTAACAAAACGAGTTTCTAAAACATACATTTCTCTTTCTAACTACAGCCTTCTATATACAGTGGTGCTTCAAATTATGAAACTAATCCATTCCAATTGGATTTAGTTAACAAGAAATTTTCATAATTAAAATGGTTTCCCATAGGAATGTACTGAAAACAAATCAATCCGTTCCGGAGGTCAGAAAAAAAGGCAAAAAAGGGAATGGATTGATTGGTTTTCTATGCATTCCTATGGGAAGCCTGTGCCAACTTGGCAAAGCAAGGAAAGAGCTTCCCCTCTTTGCTGGGTTGGCAGGAAACCCCCTCAATCAACCGGCAGCCAAAGGCTGCAAAGCTGTCAAAATTAGCTGCTTGCCAACAGCCAGGTGATTTTGACAGCTCTGCAGCCTTAGCTGCCTGTTGACTGGGGGGCTTTTCCCCCAAACCAGCAAAGGGGGAAAGCTCTCTCCTGCTTTGCTGGGTTGGGGTAGGCAGCCAGATGGCTTCTTCACTGACATCCCCCTCCCAGGAAGCACTGGGAAGGTTTCTGCCTGCTTCCCCATGCACTGGTTTTGCCTTGGAAGCAGCTTCTGCCTGCTTGCAAAGCAAAACCAGGGCATGGGGGAGCAGGCAGTCTTTTTCAGGCACCCAAAAGCTGAAAGGAGGAGGGTGGCAGGGAGGTGAAGCCATTGGGTTTTGCAGCCAGCCCCCAGCTTTTGCTCCCTACCAAACCGAAGGGCAGCCAGTTTGGTGGGAAGCAAAAGTGGCTGGCTGTTTGTTTGCGTGGTGAAACTGCTGCCCCGCCACCACTGCCATTCGGCTGTGGTGCGGGTGGGGACTGTCGCTTCCTCAACCCAAGAGGGCTGAGTGGACAAGAGGTAACTTGATCACTCACCCGCTCAACCCCCTTGGGTCGATTACGAATAGAAATCCTCCTCCAGTATGGGAGCAACCAGGATCGGGGCTGCCCCCATACTGCTGGAGGATTTTTATTCGTAACTTGAATTTTTCATTATTAGGGTCCTTCGTAATTGGAGATACCACTGTATATGTATAGCTTGGCCTTTGATCAACTGTGATCAACTACTTCACTAGCTTGCCTGAAACAGTTGCTGTCAGAAAACTCCAAAAGAGGGAAATTTGGTGTTAATAGAGTAATGTTATTTTCTGGCCATAGAGCAGAGGCAGGCAACCAGGAGGCCTCCAGTTGTTGCCAGACTGCAACTCCCACCATCTTTCATCAGGTTGATGAATTACAATCTGACATCCCCACACACGCACACACACGCACACTGCCATCAAAGAGATCTGGACATCTCTGACCTCCACCTCAGTTTGCTGAATACTGTACTAACGACCTGTGATTTCATCTGTCTAAATTTAATTTTGATTTATCCAACATGCTGCCTTTCTCCCCATAAGGGACAACAATAAGAATTGTACCATAATAAGTTAACAATACCTTGATGTACTATTAAAAAACATAAAATCCAGATTGAAAACATTTTTGAATACAGACAAATACACACTTCAAAGATGGAGCCTCCCCATGACATATATTGTTTAAAAGCCTGCCTGAAAGGAACTGAAGGACAAGACAAGAGAAATGGGGAAAACATGGCTTCTTGGAGCAGTGCATTCCACAACCTGGGAGCAGCCATCAAGAAGGGACTTCTTGTGTCCTCACCAAAGAAACTTGGGAAGGTGGAAGAACCAACAGAAGGGCCTCCCCAGAACATCTCAACAGCCCTGGATGTTTATATGGGGTGATTAGAGCCTTCAAATAGCCTGGACCCACGCCATATAGGACTCTATAGGTGATAATCAGCATTAGAGATGGGCACAAAACGAAAGTAAAGCATTTTGTTTAGTTTCTTTAGTTTTTTTTTTGTTACAGATTTTTAAAGTAGTTTTAGAACTAAACAAAATGATTTGGAACTCTATAAATAACGGGGAGCTTCCTTGGACTCTTTCCTAGAAGCTCCCCAAATTTGGAGTGGTTTGAGATTCAGGGGGGCTAGTTATTAAGCTCCAAAGTGGGTCTGCCAGCTAATTTTAAGTGTTTTTTTAAGAGGTTTCAGTTCTGGTCCATGCTGTACACACTCTTGCAATTAGCTATGGGGACCCTCTTTGCAATTCAATAACTCAGTCCCCCTGAAACCCAAACCTCTCCAAATTTCAGGGGCTTACAGGGAAGAGCTTCAGGAAGCTTCCCTGCCATTTCCATGCCAAAACATGCCTGTCAAGTACCATAATGTTTTGTTATGTTTAACGGTTTATCAGATTGGAGAATTAATAGCTTCCCCTGTGCTACTGCTTCCTGTCTCATACTTTCTGGGTTGAACTTCTACCCAGAAAGTATATTAAGCACTAAGTTACCACTACACATCAGAAAGCAATTACAGTGGACCCTTGTATAACAAACAGTTTGTATATCATAACATTTGTACAACATAAAAAATTCCGGAGATGGGGGAAATTTGCTTAACATAATCACCTATGGGGTGAATCTATACAATATAAAAATGGGATCACTCTGTACTCAATGCATTCCTATGGGAATTTTTTATAAAGGAAATGTTGCTTAACATAATTTCATTTGGAATGAATTAATTCCTTTATACAAGGTACCACTAATTCTCTGCCAGTTCAAGCAAGGTAATTGCTTCCTCCACCACCTTTCCCCTTACTGTCCGACCAAAACCTTTTAAAAAAAACAACACTTTTAAAATTACCTGAGGAACACATTTTGGAGCTTAATAACTCAGACCCCTGAACCCCCAACCCTCCAAATTTGGGAAGCTTCCAGGTGAAAGTCCAAGGAAGCTCCCCCGGTTTGGTTTCCAAACTGGAAAAAAAAGTGGTTTGGTTTGGACTGGACCAAAACAGTTTCTTTCATTTTGTTACGTAATGAAACGACAAAAGAGCGTGCTGTTTTTCATTTTGTGCCCATCTCTAATCAGCACTTTGAACTGGGACTAGAAACAGACTGGCAGCATTTGCAGATGATTATATAATTTTACAATGTGCTGCCTCTCTGTTGACTTGTTTCTCTGAAAGTGATGGTCAGTTTCTTTCTTCAATTCTATGCCTCTCTGTTGACTTGTTTCTCTGAAAGTGATGGTCAGTTTCTTTCTTCAATTCTATGCCTCTCTGTTGACTTGTTTCTCTGAAAGTGATGGTCAGTTTCTTTCTTCAATTCTATCTGCTATTATGAAATTCTTATATCTCTGTTTAGCCCTGTGGCATATGGTTAGATCAACAACAGTTTGGGTGATTTAAACTTAAGATAAAACATTAAATTGTCTGTCCAATGATAGAAATCCTGCTGCATTCTTATATGGTTCTTGCTTTTCCAGATAGCTAGTAAATGAGAATGGCAGAACAATCCTTAAGACAAAAGCTACAATTTCTAAAAGTAGAAATCAGATTTTTCTTTGATTTCCAGAAAGAGAAGGTTTTATGCCGCTTTCAAGGTGCCCACGAAGACAGAAATTACTGTATACTATGTTTCGCATTGTAAACTATTTCATATTCTTGTGTGTCTTCCTCACCTGTGTGATAATTAGTTACTCTGCAATGACCAGAGATAGGCATGAGCCAGTTTCTCAGGGTGGCAACGCAGGTGCTGCTGCTCCCAACCCATGTCCTCAGCTGATCAGTCACTCATTAAGCCCAGTTTGCATGCTTTCCCCACCTCCTCAGCTAATCTCCCAGTCGCAAGAAAGAACACAGGCTTCTCTGCCCTGCCCTTTTTGTCTTAAGTGGGAGATCAGCCAAGACGGCAGGGCAAAGAACCCTGAGCTAGTGCTTGGGACTGGAAGAAGAGTTGAGAAGGTGGATGAAGCTAGCACACTGGGCCTGGTGAGTGGCTGACTGAACCCAAGGAGGCAGACAAGGGGAACAGTAGCACTTGTACTGCCACCTTTACGAACTGGGACAACCTGCTTCATGCCCATATCTAGCAACGACTACTCCTTTAGCTGGTAACTGTAAATGATGCACGGTCGTTGTAGAAATTTAGGGCCAAATTATACAATCTGCAGCTGTCTGGGTAAATAAATGTGTCTTAATCTGGTGTTGTTTACTGCATGTCAAGAAACACGGACAGAACACAAGAATGACATCTTGGAAGCTATTGACACAAGTCAGTATGGCTAGTAGGGCATGCCTGAAGACACCTACATTTCACTGACCCAGGAAAGGACCTGCCTTTGAGGCTGCATGGTTTTCTCAGGCCCTGTTGAGCCTAGTGGACGTTAAGGCTGGGACTCCTGGCATTCTCCACCCTTGCAAGGTCAACCACCTTCACAGTGATACGGTGACTGGGGTTGGTTGATCTGGTTGCAGAATATGCCGGATCTATAGTCTCTCTGCCCGTTAGATTATATAGGGGGCACCTCCCAAAGAACTAACACTCCCAAGAAGCACTTTGGCAGCATTCTTTTGCATTTTCTTTTTAATTAACAAAAAAAAAAAAGCCAATGCAGGTTCTTCTCTTGGTGGGAGAAATGTACCTGAAGAATTATTAGAGAATTCTAGGAGTTAGAAGCAGAAAACAAATGAAAGAGCACATCTCTAACGGTTAACATCCAGCTTCTCTTTGTAAATCTATCTACCTGGCTATTGCGGAAAGACCATGGACTTACTGCCTGCCTGCCTGCCTGCCTGAGAGGAGAACATAAGCAGATGCTGCATTAAAAGAAAAGAAACCTAAGGCTACCCATTTTTGTCAAAGGCGATCTTGCCTGATTTAGGAAGCTAAGCAGGGTCGGCCCTGGTTAGTACTTGGCTGGGCGACCACCAGGGAATACCAGGTGCTGTAGGCGCCTGGAGTAGAAACTGGCAAACCACTCCAGTATTCCTGCCAAGAAAACTCCATAGACATGGGGTCACAGAGTCAATCACAACTGTAACGACACACACAAGAGTACCACCTTTTTCTAAAGAAAGCAAAGGTAGAGAAGACATTTTTGAAATCTGACTACCTCTCTGTCCCATGCCTCTTGCTTAATTCAGGTCCAATCTTCCCACTTCCACAACTTTCCTACAACCTGAATTCCTGTCATCTTATAGCACCAGTGCACAACTTGTGCTTTTCCAGATGTGGTTGGAGTACATCTCACGTCAGCAACAGCCAGCATAGCCAATAGTGGGAGGCGATGGAGGCTGCAGCCAACCGTTTGGAAACCACCAGTAATCCATCCCTATTATACAAGAAAGGTGCTCCACCCACTTTGATCCCTGTGGCTGACCATTGTACTTTTTTTCCTCCAAGAGAGGTTGGTCAGAACGATGCACAGTTTTGCAAATGTGACTGTACTGTAGGTATCTGTTCAGGTTTTCTAACAGTAACCTTGTCTTTATTCACTTATTTCAAATTCTGCCTTGGAATTTTCCTTTCTTACTGCTGTTATAAGACAAACATGTATTTCCATGGCGATGAACACCATGACTCCCAAGAGCTGAGGGTGGCACTGGCTTTCTAGAGGCCTATTTATTTATTTATTTATTTATTTACATATAGTCGTCCCCCACCATTTTGCTGTTCATATAATGCAGTCCTGGTATATTGCGGGACCACAGTATTTGAAGGCAAGGGCCCCTGGGGCCTGCTCTTGCACTTACCCCAGGCCTGGCACTGCCCCAAATGGACCTCAGATGGGCTTCCCGTGCCTGTTGGAGACCTCAGAAGTGGTTTCCGGCGAACCTGGTCACTTCCAAAAACCAGAAATACCTTCCAGATCTCCAAAGAACCACTTCTGGGGCCTCTGACAGGCCCAGGGACCCCATTGGAGGCCCATTTGGGGTAGTGCCAGGCCTAAGGTAAGTGTAGGAGGCCCCAAAGGAAACCCTCCCCAGTCCCGACCCAACCCGGCATCTGCAAATTGCAGATTTTCATTTATCACGGGTCGGGTCTCGAACCCCCTCCATAAACAGGGCATTACTGTACTGCCAAGTTTAATCCAAAGAAGAACGCCAGGCAGTATACAAGTAGAGCTAAAACAATGAAATAAAAATAACGTACATATATTAAGTAACCATGATAAACACATAGAACAAATCATAATAGGAAGTCAGGTAGGTGGCAGCACTATGGCAATTGTTAAACATTGCCACAGATGGAGCCAAACGGATATCAACTGGCATTTTGTTCCAAAGAGCAGGGGTGGCCACCGAGAAAGCCCAGATCCTCATAACAGTTTTTCAGGCTTCACTAGGGGTGGACACCCTAAGTGCCAATGCTAAAGAAGATCTAGTTGGACGGGCATTCATTGATCTAAGGGACAGGCATGTCATCATATATTCAGTTCATAATCCATGGAGGGTTTTATAAGTCAAAATCATCAGCTTGAACCTAATCTGGGACACAACAGGCAGCCAGTGCAGGTGAGCCAATAGGGGAGTGATGGGGTCATAATTGCTCAAACCATCCATCAGCCTAGCTGCCGCATTCTGTTGCTTTTATATTCTGTATTTTAATTGCTAAAGGCTTAGGCAGTCACTCTAGAGCAGGGTTGGCGAATCTATGGCACGGGTGCCAAAGGTGGCACTCGGAGCCCTTTCCCTGGGCACCCGACATCACCCCTTCACAGACACCTGTATTCGGGTTGAATTGCTGCATTGGCACTTTGCGAAAAATTAGTGGTTTTTGAATCGCAGTTTGGGCACTCGGTCTCTAAAAGGTTCACCATCAATGCTCTAGAGCCACAATAGCACTTCCTGTTTATTGTTCTGCTGTTTTACATCAGTGTGTCACCTCACTGTGTTTTATATAGTTTGATTTCAACTTCAAGATGTATAGTTATTAGACCTTACAGCTAGAGGTCCTTTTTCAGGTTCTGGGAATGTGCTGAATCCTAAGAATACGATGAGTAATGAAACTGCTGTTTTCTGTCATCTATCTGAACAACCCGTAAAGCCTTGCAGACTCCTAACAATACACCATGGGGGGGGGGGGAAAGGAAGCTGCATGATACATGAGCTTTTAAACATGCAGCATTGGTGCCATCCTGTGGACATCTGCAAAATAGTTCTGCAGTACCCTATCTAAAAAAAGAGAGATGGTTTATGGGGCCAACTACAGTGGTTTATGAGCATTATCCGTTCTGGAAGCATGCTTGTACAGTAACCCCCCCCCCCGCCGCCGCCTATTGCGGGGGTTAGGGACCCACCCCACCCGCGATACGATCAGATCCCCCTGCCGCTGCTGGTGCGCGCCGGTCCAAGAGGTTTTGGGGCGGCGCGCGCCAGCGGCATTACGGGATCTGACCTCCCATCGCCACCCGCGTCCCAAGACTTCTCGGACCGGCGCGTGCTGGGGGCGGCAGGGGGACCTGACCTCCCGCCGCCGCCCGCCCCGCGCCGCCCCAAGACTTCTTGTCCGGGGCCATCTCCATTGAAATGCATTGGTTCAATGCATTTCAATGGAGAAATTTTCCCCCATTGGAAAACATTGGCTCAATGCTTTCCAATGGGGAAAATTTCTCAATTGAAATGCATTGATCCAATACATTTCAATGGAGATGCGATCCCCACCACCATCCTCCCCCGCGCGGCCCCAAGGCGCAGGTACTGCGATCCCGTGATATAGTGGGACCGCAGTACCTGAACCGCGAAGTGGCAGGGGGTGACTGTAAGCCAAAATACTCATGTATCAAAGCAAATTATTAGGAAACATTGGAAATTTACCTGATCCGTTCAGGGGTCACCGTTACCATGATTCCCTATGAGAAAATTTTCTTTGACCAGGAGCTGCAGTGGCCTCCGGAGCTCACCCTGGGCCGCAGCTGGGCAGTGCCAGGCCCAGGGCATGCTACAGAGGCCCAGCGGAGGCCCATCCTGGGCATCACTTGACCTGTGGAGATCCCTGTAGGTCACTGCCCACCATGCAGCCTGGAGGCTTGTTCCAGGCAGCGCCAGGTCTGGGGTAAGCTCCAGAGGCCCCACACAGGCCCACCGCGTGGCCTGGAATGAGCTCTAGAGACCCGCTCAAGGCAGCACAGGGCCCGGGCTGAGGTGAGCCTTGCTTGCAAACAGGCAAGGCACACAAACCGAGGCCAATTTTTACTAAATGTTTTGCTTGGTTTGCAAAATACTCGCCATTCAAGGTACAGTACTTGTAAACTGAGGTACCACTTTATGTGCAACATTCTCCAAAAGCATCTGTGGGAGTGTAAATTAAAAACATGACATAGGAAAGGAAGGGGGTATGAGTTCTTTTACATTACTTGACCTTTACTGGCATATAAAAATAGGTTCACATCTTAGTAAAATTCAGAACATATATGAAATCATAATGCAAATCTGCACTCCCTAAGCATGTGGCACGGGTGTTGGAGTGGAAGATAAGCTTATTACCTGTTCCCACTCAAGATATTCCTCCAAAACCTTCCATCCTGAATTCTGCACTACAGCATTTTCTCAAAATGTTTCCCCATGCAAAGTTCTTCTTTGAGAGAAAAGGACAACAAAATAGATAAAAAGCTCTTTAGAGGAACAGAAAAAGTACAGCTGAGGGTTACAATCCCCCTATGGCATCTTTTTAGTGCCACCTATCAAGAACATGATTAAATATGTTCTTGATAGCGAGGCCCAGAGTGGCCTCACTGCCAGATGGGCAGTATCAAAATCCAATAAATAATATAAACACAACATATAGAAAATGCTTACCTAGGACCATTTTTGTGTACTGATCTGCATGTTTTAAAATTAAAAATCCAATATATGTATATATGTAGGTAGATAGATAGATAGATAGATAGATAGATAGATAGATAGATAGATAGATAGATAGATAGATAGATCTTTGAGTCTTTTACAGTATAGCAGGAATGGGAACATGCTGCATAATCCTAATTGATTTCTAAATCACAGATACAAATGCAAGACTAGGCTAGTATAGTATATAGGTGATACCTTTATAAGCCACTGTATAAGGCCTATAATTAATGGCCACACGGCTCCCTCTTTTTATTTTAAATCAGAGATAGTTTGCTATGCACATGTAAAGTTATGTGGCTATGACATTCTATTCTTAGTGAATCTGTATTAGGATCCTAAGCACATGCTACAGGATTTTTTAATTGCTTTTATTGTCATCATAACATAGGTGCAGGTGAGATAAAATGATACAGCAAATGTCTTATCTACATGTGTGGTACTTGTTTCATGAAAACTAACCAAATCCTATTGTCATTTTCTTCACACAGGAGATAGACCTTTCTCATGTGAAAGACTAAATCAAAAACTCACAGGTAAAGACAATGATTAAAAACACTAGGAGGTCCATTTGATTATATAGTAATATAGGAACTGACATCAGGAACCAGGTTGTCAAGGGCTGTGTTAAAGGTTTGATTTCAATTAAAACAAACAAAATTCTGCATATGTTTCATATATAAGTAAAAAAAAAAGAATTCCCTGCTATCTGCAAAGTTATTTAGACATCAGTTAAAAACCTGATTTTTTTATAATGGGCTAAATGGGAACACTTCCTCTTCCCATTTGAGCTAATGTTCACTGGGCTTTGCATGCTACTTTAAACAGATGTCATTGTTACTAAAGACATCACACAAACTGAAAGCAGGCGAGAAATAATCCTCAAGTTCAAACACAGGGCTTTGAGTACCCTAAAGCAAGGGGTGGCAGATACTAGTAAACTATTATTAAGAAGGAAGCATTGTTGATATGCGGATTGCACTCAGTTCCATTTATCATTTTAATGCTAAGGATGATGATGGGTGATTAAAACTGAATCCTGAAAATATACTATAGTTACTGTCCAAAAATGGGAAGAAATGGAGAACAAGTAGGTAACTATTTGAATGGGAGTGGTGGTTTACAATTGAATGCATTTGTGTATGATGGAATAATAAGGTCTGAGAGGTAGTAGCATTTGAGTGGCTAGTGGTTGTTCCTCATTATTTTATTTATTCATATCTGAATCACAGCTTCCAGAACTGTATATGGTAGACTTTTCTGAAATTGAGTCAAGGCAACTAGACCTCTGTAAGATTGAAACGTTTCACTACTTGTCCAAGTAACTTTGTCAGTCTAAGGAAAGTTGGTGCAAGTCCTCCAATTAATACTTCACCTTGGTTTCATGCCATCCTGGTGTGAATAGGCTTGTTAGGTGTACAATGGCCTGGGATATATGAAAGTCCCACCTATGTAACCCTCCCCAATACCCATTAATTATGGGTCATTAGCAGTGGCCTTCCGGGTGGAGATGCAAAGTGCTTCTGAGCTGTCTGGAGTTGATGAAAGTAGGTTCTTTGTTATCATAGGACCTGACAGTGGCCTGGCAATTGAACTGTACAGGAAACCAGCACACACTAATCAGTACCTACTGCATGATTCCCATCATCCATTACCACACACATTAGGAGGCATCAGGACTCGAAACCACAGAGCAGAGAGCATCCCTACCCCCATAGAAGCCAAGAAGGAAGACAGGCATCTGAAAACAGTGCTTTTTAAAAACCTTTATTTTAACAATCCTTCACATTACAAACAAATGGGTAAAGACAAAAAAAACCTTAACATAATAATGTACATTGTAATCTTACTTATTCGTTTACCATTTTAGGCACCAGCTATTTACACAGTTCAACTGGGTTACATTTAGTCTCCCAATTCACTTTTCCATGCTAAAAAATAACAGACCAACAATCAAGATTATTTCCTAAAACATGTTTCTTCTCATTTAAGTCATTCATATATTTTAGTAAAAGTTTCCATGAATTGCTTTATATCTCCTTCATATACTGTATTCTAATCTTATTACCAGTAGTTAATTTCTCTATCTGCACTGTTTGCCATGTCCTGTTCATAAATGTCTGTAGTGAAAGATCCTGAGTGTTTCTCCAACTTTTAGTAATCTCAAACTTTGCTGTCCCTATAAGTTTTGAAATTAGGTCTTTATTGGCCAGCTTCTCATTTTCCCCAGTAAATGAGAATAATAGTAATGCTTCATTCATAAATATTTTATGATTATGAAAAACAGTGGACCACGTGATCCTCATTGTGAGCATCAACTGCTCTTAATTTGAGGCAGCATGAAATAATGGGAACCCCTTTCTTACACTGGAGGTTACAAACAGGTTCTCATTTTAGTAATACTGTACTTGTCTAAATATACCTGTGGGTGAACAGTATCTTACATTAATCTATTATTTCTGTTCCTGATTCTATTGCTAAGTTTTAGAATAAGCCTGAAGTATGGCAGGATATAAAGCTGCTGAACAAAGCAATCAATATGTCCTCAGTAGAATTTGAGTTCCTACAAATGTCATGTTTTATTTTTTGGTAGAGATCAGATTTTATTTAAATCAGCAAGTTCTGCCTCTCTAAAACTTGACTGGTCTTATCAGTTGAAGCCTATCCAATAATTAACAAAATTAAAATGCTCTTAAACATTTATTATAACTTGTCCTTCAAAAATCTGTTCCCTTACTTTATTTTATATTTTTATGGACAAATCTGCTTGTCTGATAGAGCAGTAAAGATTACAGGTGTAAGAAGGGAAACTAAATTCTTACTATACTACATAACTGTATATTATGTTTGCAAACTAAAGTTTATATTAGCATTTCTACATATACAATAAAACTTGGCTACAATAATCATGGTCTGCTAGATTGGCAAGAAAGCATCAAGGGCTGCAAAAAGCTAGCATTGCTTTTATTACTAACAATATACTTTGCTGCTTTAATCATGGTTTCCATCAGCCCTTATGCAGACACCACCTCTGCCACACAACAGTGAGGTGCTGTTTTTCTATCAAGTCCTGGAGGATGTTCATTTCATGTAGTGAAAGGCAGTGTGGGAAAACTGGGAGATAATAGGAACAGAGGGGGGTGGTGTCAATAAGGGAAACCTTAGTCTTCTAGAACTAACCGATCCCCACAACTCAGAAAATACAGTAATTGTTAACATGCAACAGTTCTCTTTGCAGAGCGCAGATCTTCCCCACGAAAGGCGCCAGGTCCAGCAACTTCAGAAGGGTCGGGAAAGAGTCTTAACCTCACTTTCAGGAAACATGGTAGCATAATTTTTGAGACTCACTCCAGTTCATTTAGTAGACAAGTACGGCGAGGACGATGGACCAACAATCTCAGACCACCTATTCAAACTTACCTTGAAAGATTCCCAGACCACCCGTCAAGTTTCGGAAGGGGTAGGGTGGGGGGAAATCTTATTTTAAAAATATAACTATGTTTGATTTGAGTTTTGTTTCTTCCTTGTCAACTTGTTTCCAGAGGGGTGGGCGCCCTGGGCGTCATCACCTCCCGTCAAGCGAGCTCCGAATCGTCTCGGCTGCCTTAAGCTCTGCTTCGCTAAAATGAGGCAGCAGCGGCAGAAGGGAGGAGTGTGCAAATGCCATGCACTCGTCCCACATATAGGTCCAGTAACGAAGCATCGTTGAAGCTTCGTTACTTCCCTCCGTTTGCTGACATCGGCTTTAGAAAAAAAGAGCAAAGACCGGCTGAGGAAGAAAAAAAGGGGACGCCTCCTCCACCCCTCCTACCCCTCGCCGCCGAGTCCTCCTCGCGGATTCCTTTGTGCCTTTGAAGGCAACCCCGTGGCGGGTGCCTCTCCCACGAGCAAAAAAAACGAAAGGAAGGGGCCTCTAAAAGTACAGCTAGGCGACAGGTGGCAAGCGACGTGGCCCTGGTGCCTCCCGTGCCTCCGGTCCCATGCCTGCCTGCCTGCCTGCCTGCCCGCCTGCCCGCCAGCCCGCGCCCTGGACCGACGCCCAAGAGGTTCCCACCCGGGCTGCCGGGAAAGTTTTCACCCTGTTCGCAAATAGATTGCGGGCTTTTATAGCGCCTTTTCCCGACAACCTCCGCGGCGCCAAAGCGGATTGGCCGTCGGGGCGCGCGGAGGGTGGGAGGGGGCCGTCGGGCGCGCGCTCGCCGCGTTTTGTAGGGAGCGGAGGGGGGGAGGGAAAGGGAAGCGTGGGCGCGCCTCCTTCTAAGACCCGCCCCGCCCCGCCGGTTTCCGTTCGTAGCCGCCGCCGCCGCCGCCGCCGGAGTTTTGGGCCCCGTCACAGGATCGGGAAAGGAGCCGTCGGGGAGCCTCCCCCCACCCACCCCCGTCCTCAGGTAGTAGAAGCGCGGCCTGGGCCGGGAAGGCGCGCGGGGCTCTAGAGGGTTGGGGGGGGAGAGGGAGAGAGACCCCCCCACACACCCCGACCGGGAAGGCGGTGGGGGGAGAAAGGGAAAGGGTGTCCTCGCCTCTGGGTCTGGCGCGGCGGCGGCGGTGGCCGCTCCCTGTGAGAGAGGCCTGCCCCCCCCCGCTCTCGAGCGGCCGCTGATTGGGGGGGGAGCGGGAGTCGCCTCCGCTCTCCCCTAGTGAGGCGGTTAAGGAAGGGAAGGCGCCGCCGCCGCCGCCGCCCTTCCTGCCTGCCTCCCTCAGCGCTTCCCCCCCCTGCGCCAGCTCCAGCGCCGCCTCCGCCGCTTGGACTTCCCCCGCCCCCTCGCCCCACACCGGGAATTGGGGGTGGTGGCTCTGCCTGCCTGCCTGCCTCCCTGCCTTCCTCGGTGCCTCTCGGGGTGGGGAGCGGAGAGAGGAAGGGGGGTCGGGAGGGTTCCCTCCTTCCCGGGTCGAGTGCCAGAGGGTTTGGCGGCGGCGGCGGCTTCCTCGTCGGCTCGGGATCTTCCCCTTCTTCCTCTGCTGGAAGAGGAAGAGAGCCGAGCGAGCCCCCCCCCCCCCCCCCACCCACCAGCGGGGGGGGGGGGGGGGGGGTCGCGGGGGGCCCCCCCCCCCCCCCCCCCCCCCCCCCCCCCCCCCCCCAAAAAAAATGCAGCTTCAGGTTCTTCTTCCTTCGGGTGGGAAACTCCCGGCGGTGGCCGAGATGGCTTCCTCTCGCCTCGATCGCTCGCCGCTCTTCACTCCACCACCCAAACCCAACCCCGTCATGGTCGGTTGGTCTCTCTCTCTCTCTCTCTCTCTCTCTCTCTTTCTCTCTCCCCTCCCCACCCCAATCCCCGGACATTTGGGAAAGACAACACAAGTTTGGGAAGTAGTAGTACGAACGTGAGCGAGCTTCTAGGGCTGGCGGTGGGGCATCCTTGGTCGTGAATCCCCTCCTTCCCTCCCCTCTGTACGACTTTCCGACAGGCTTGACTTAATTGTAGCATTTTATGGAGGTTTTTCTTCACCCACCACTTTTTGGGGTGGCAACTGATGAAATTAAATTAGTAGTAATGCTGTGTCTTCTAAGCCTGGGAAGGTGGGAGGGGGGGCAGATAGGCCCCAACTGGGCAATCTTGTGGTCTGTTAATGTTTGAGAAAGGTCATTATCTGTGAAAATAAATAAATAAATGCTGTAGTAGCACATAAAACTTTTTGTTTGATACGAGTTTTATATTTTTGTTTGAGGTTTCTTCCTGTTAAGTAGAAAAGTCTTGGTTCTTTTGGAAGGGGTTTCCGGATAGCATTCTTATGAAATAAACAGTTAACCTGAATACAGTCAGGGGGTTGCTGACATCAACTGGTAGTTACTGAGCTTTACTGCAGCCTAGTACTGTAATATGAAGCATGCTTTCTGTAAGTCTACTTAGCTACTCATAAAACTTGTATCTGAAAAAATATAGAATGCTTCAGGTAGAAATTGTAATACAAATCTCTCATAGTGGCCAATAAAATTCCACAAAGATTTGATCAAAAATAGGCCTCATATTTGGCTTGTGAGGGACACTCAAGAAAAGAGACAAATGATTAATGCAAGGCAGCCATGGTGGTTTTTTATTTTTTGTTGGTCTCTCCAGATCAGCTGATGATCCACAAGTAGCTTCCCATCTGCCTATTCTTGTTTCATTAGTTATTTACAAGGAATTTGCACTGCCCCTTTAGACAAAGGCCTTCCCCAAACAATTCAAAAAGGTCAAAATATTGAAATGGAATTAATTAAAGCAATATATTATTCCAATACTCTGTCCTAAAGTTATATCATAAAAAGAGGCTTTACATTAATTTTAAAATACTGTAGCTTGGAACAACTAGGTTTACATGACCCATTTAAAAATAACCAGAGCAGGGTGGATTCTCAGTTTAAATAAAACATCAGATTTTTTATTATTTAAATTTAAATATATATTTTTATTTAAATCAATCCTATTTTTAAAATAATTGGTTTTTATCCACCCTGAACCAGAGCAAGATACATGCATGCATCCTGGGTCAGATGATGGAGTAATCACAAAAGAGCTCTACCATATGCATTAGTCCTACTCTTAGAATATCACAGCACTCTCAAGTAAGAACCCAAAGGGTTGTTTGTGCCAATAGAAGAAATAAAAGTAATCACTAATCAGGTCTCTGCCATTCTCAGTACAATTAAACATGCTTAGAAGCACTTTCAACACATTTCTAGATAGGACATATCTTGTGAGTGTTCGAAGCACCCGCACTCACTTTCATTGCATTGATTTACCAATTGCTAGTGGATTGAAACCATTTTATGCATTTGTGACTGAAATGCACACAGACTATGTAGATTAATAAGAGAGTTTAAACCCTGACCAAATCGGGTTTCAGTTTTCCACCTTTGTCATGAAGCTCATTTGATAACTCTAGATACTCAGTGTCTCTCAGTAAAACCTACCTCAAAAAAGATGATAAGGATAAAATCAGGATTGTTTTGTGAACATAGAAACCTGGTAGTAAAATTATAATACAAGCTGATTGATTACAATTTTGTGAGAATTCTACAGAAGAAATGTATTTCTTAAAAAGCACTATGCTGTACCAACTTTTTAGGCAAGTTAAAGATTAATGTGGTTTCTGATTAGTAGCATAGATAGCAGGTCTTGGGTCTTGTCTGTGTCATACCAACTCTCCACAGTTTATTCTGAAAGAGTAAGTCTGTTGGAAAATGAAACTAAGGTCCAGGCCATATTAGACTCAAGTTCTCTTGTAAATCAATAGCCAAGATAAGAGCAGGGGCCTGCAGCACTTACTACTAAAACCAGTAAACAATAAACAACATTTATGTTCCTGTATGTCCTGTTGATCATCTAGGACAGGTAATATTTTAACAAAAATCAACTGGTTTTCCTGATCGCCACCTGCCAAATTGTGATTAAGGACTCTACAGATGCTGTTATGATTGTACTGTTGCTATGGCAATGTATATAACGCTGCAGTAAGAGGGGAATACTCTGTAATCACTGCGAGGTACTGTTTTGAAAAGATTTCAAAGGATAGGAATGATTGATAAGTCGTAGTTGTACTGTCTGAACATTTTGCTTTCCACTGTGAGCCAGTCATTCCTACGTAATTCAGAATTTTTCTCTGATACCTTCGAGATTTTGTAAGATAGCTCTGAGATATAACTCCTTGTTTGTTTTAAGCTATTAATAGTTGGAATGAAAGAGTGGGAATTGACTGCAGGGGTCTGAGAGGTAATTATCACATCTTTAAAGAGGAGGTGGTGAAACCTTTCCTTAACAAATCCTCCTGTAACTGGGATACCTTAACTGTCGCCCTGTTGCTAATATTCTCTTGGGGAATCCTCTGAAGCAACCAGTTTGTGGAAAAAAGATGAAAAAGGAAATCCATTTATAAAATATTGAATGTCTCCCATTGTTTTTATTACCATATATATTTTCAGAAATTCTATAATCTGTTTATGTCAACCTAATTTTAGCAGGAATTTGTGCCATATTAAGTCATTACAGCCATTGTAATTGCACACTGAGTCACATGACTGATGGATGGCAACAGGTACTTTTGCCAACTTCTTACCTTGAGATAGGACATATCTTGTGAGTGTTCGAAGCACCCGCACTCACTGTAAGTGATAATCCAGTAGTTTGGGAAAATGTACAGTATTTTATTGGTGCATGAGGTTTTTCATTATATGAGTGTTATCCTAATTATAAACAGATTTTTGGGGGTGGTGTAATAATAGTAGAAAGTAACAAACATAAACCCTGTCTAGGAAACTCATTCTTAAGTATCTTCATTACCCTGCCCAATAAAACAAACAATTACAGAATTTCCTTTCTTTCCATAATTTTGTCTTGTGAAGAGTGAGAAAAGTAGCCTGTAAGCTGATCCATTCTGTCTGAGTCACATGTTTTTCCAAAGCCATCCCACTTTGGAATGGCTTTGTATATTTTTCTGGTTTACATTCATCACTGTTAATTTTTGCTTTCCATGTGATATGCACTGTACCATGTGAGTACACTGTTTTGTCTGCCTACATATCACTTTTAGGTTATTTCCCTTACCTATCCTGCTTGAACTGTCTTCCTTTTTTCTTTGTCCCTTTATATTTTGTTATATCTTCACAGGCTTGGTACCTTCACAGCAGTTGTGAGAAATCTGTGATAGTATGGAAAAGCAACTTGGCTATATAGTTTGGACATGAAGCTCAGATGTGGAAGATTCTAATGGTAGCCAACTGTAGTAAATGCATATACTGGAGACACCACTAAAACAAGAGGAGTGCTCCTTGTGATGATGTTTTGTTCGATGCAGATCTACCTACAGTGCTTTGTGTATCTGCTTGTTCATCTACCAGCGCAAACTGTGTAAACTAATGGTCAAGGTCCTGTTAGTTGGCATAGTAAATTGTACTGAAGTGGACTTATTGAATCAATAGGAAATTAGGGAGTCAACTCCTATGTAAGTTTCATTGATTCAAAAAGACCTACTATAATTGCAGCTTACTTTAGCTTAGTAAGTCCCAGTTAGAATCAAGCTGTTTGAATCCTTGGAACTTTTGAAGAAATTGATTCCCCAAATCTCCATTCATTCAGTGGACCTAGCGTAATGTGATATACAGTGGAACCTTGACTTACGTCATTTATCCGTTCCAGAGGTCTAGACATAAATCAAACATGCCTTAAGTCAAACAAACTTTTCTCATAGAAAGTAATGGGAAAGTGGATTAATCCATTCCAGACAATAAGAAAGACCCCCCGAAAACATGGACTGAACTGCAACTCCCATAAATCCTGGCCAGCTCAGCTAGTGATGAAGCTGAGAGTTGCAATCCAGGAACATTTGGGGACCCACAGGTTGAAAACCATTGGACTAAAGGAAGATGCTCAGCTCCTGAAAAGAAAGGATCCTCCCTACCCACCCACACATCAGTAGGGCTGCCTTCTTCCTGGTCCAAGAATGAGATCCAGCGAGTCATCTAGCCTGGCCCTGTACAAGCTAAAACCCCAGCCTCTCCTCTTCATACACGCCACAAAGGAGGGGGAGAAGAAGGGGGAAGGAAGAGGTACAGAGACAGGCAGACAGACGTGTCTCTCTTCCTCTTCCTCCTCCTCCCCTTCCCTCCCCCCCGGGATGCTGAGATCGGAGCTCAGGACTTCCTTCACGCGTGGCGGGTTCATGACCACCCCCATCCCAGACACGCAAGCAAGGGGGGTTGTGGGGACAGAAGAGCAGGGAGCCCCGCAGCAGCCCAAGCCCACGCCTACAGGATATGCCCACCAAAACACACACACACACACACACACACACACACACACACACACACACCACACACACACACACACACACACTGCTCCTCGCTCCCCTTTTCCAAGGCCAACACGCCAAGGAGGGGTGGAAGAGAGCGGAGAAACTTTCCATCCAGAGCTCTGGTCGGGATGGGGGTGGAGTGGCTGAAGTCACGATGGCGGCGGCTAGGTAGGATGATCATCATCATCACCACCACCGCCCTCCCAACCACCCCCCAGGCACCACCCATCAGGAAACACACAGCCTTTCCCCACACACACACGCCCCAAACTCCCCATCAACGCCGCTGCCCTCTGGCACGCCCCGTCCGTCCCCCTCCACGCCTGCCTTACCTCGTGGAAAAAGTGCCCCGGACCTTCTTCCTCTCCTCCGGCAGCAGCAGCGGCTCCCGGCGAGGCCAGCCCCCCACCCCACCCCTGGCTGTCTTCGCCGCCTCTCCCTCCCTCCTCCAAGTAGCGGGAGAAGTGAGCTGACAGTGCTCGGAGCTGGCCTTGCCGAAGCTACCACTGCCGGAGAAGAGGAAAAAGGCAGGAGCAGTTTGGAGGCGACAGCCACGATGCTGGGTCCTGGCTGCCACCCGATTCTGGGGCCTTGCGCCGGGGCTCCAAGCCGTAAGTCGGAGCCTGCGGCACAGGTCAAACAGGCCCTTTCTCACCGCATGTCAAATACGCTGCAAGTCAAGTGGCACGCAAGTCGGGCGTCTACTGTACTATGCTAAGCAACAGGATTTTGGTGTGTTTTATACAGAAGACAGATTTTTGTCACAAATAAGGTTTACTATACTCTAGTATTCTTTATAAATATTCTCAACATCATTTATTTCTGTATGGCACTCGTAGTAGTAGTAGTAGTAGTAGTAGTAGTAGATACTGTATTTAGTGCATGGATTAGTGCATAATTATTCTTTTCTGTGAGAAAAGTTGTATGGATAGAAAGTGAGGTGCTTTGCAAATAAAGAAGACATTAATTTCCTTCTAGAAGGAATGTAATACAGTGGGTCCCTGTTTCCAATGATTTATTAAACACTGATTCAATTATCCACAGTGGGCAGAGGAAAAATAAATAAATAAATAAATAAATAAATCAGCAGCTGCAAGGCAAGCTACTGTCACAGACATGAGCTGTGAAGCAAGCTACTGTCACAAAACAGCAGTTTTTTGTGGGGTGGTGGTGGTGTTCTGTCTTATCCACGGGAAGGCCTGGAACTGATCCCCATCAGATACCGGGGTCCTACTGTAGTTGACATATTACCCCAAAGCAGATACAGTATTTACGGTTCTGCGCATACCTTTCAGTTCCCAGGACTATCTTTATAGAGTGACAGGCATATATAAATAGTATACAGGATAATCACAGATGCAAAATCCTTTGCTTGAAACAAAATTGTTTGAAGTTAACTTGGATTTTCACCGTTTTTTGCCTGCATAAGGAAGTTATCAGTACATTGGGTATTGTAATTTAGGTTAATAGCACTGAAGAGGTTTTAAAAATTCAATCCTTCTGGGTAATCAGGCCTACATGAAAATTAAGCCCGTGGAAGGCGCTACTCAAAATTTCTTCGAATGTGTCAGTATTCCAGTGAAGTTTTGTTTGCTTCACAGGGCACCATAGGCCGACATGCTGGAAATTAACATTACTTTCTCACAAGATGAATTTGATTTAATTCAAATTTATTTTAAAAAAACATTTTATCCATCGTGCCTTCACATCAAGTTGCAGTTTTGACCTATACATAAAGAGATGTTTATCTACTCTTATAGTCTTTAAAAGAAGGATTCAGTACAAATATTGTCTTTGTGACAGTTTGCTTTGAAAAAGATACATTTTTCAAAGCCCGTTGAAAATCATCAGGTTTTTAATATAGTGGTACATCTTAAGATGAATATAATTCATTCTATGAGTCGTTTTATGAAAAATTCATCTTGTGAAATGCAGTTTCCCATAGGAATGAATAGGAAACTGATTAATCTGTTCCAGAGGTCCTACTAAAGGGAAAAAAGCTTTTTTTTGTTCAGAAATCTTTATGAAGAGAACACACACACACACACACACACACATCAGTGCAATGGAAAGCAATGCAGAGACGGACAAGAGAAAGCACCAAGAGAAACCCCAGGTTGTTCCTGCCAAAAGTGCAATGGAAAGCAATGCAAAGATGGACAAAAGAAAGAACCAAGACAAACCCCAGATCATTCTGCCAAAAGTGCAATTGAAACCAATGCAAAAACACAAAAGAAAGCAAGTAAACGTCAGCTCCTTACCTTCCCAAGTTCTAAAAGTCCAAAAGCGACTGAAAAAAATGTCCAGAATAGCTCCAAAGCTTGATGAAAAAACTCCTCCTATCCCGGCACAAAGCACGGAGGCACAATGCATCCTGGGTACATTTGTTTCAAAATACAGAACAGATTTTTGTCTTGTGAAACAACCCATAGGAAATTTTCATTATGTGGAGCAACCCTGTTCCCCAAAATTTTTTTGTCTTGTGAGTCTTTCGTCTTATGAAGCATTTGTCTTAAGAGGTATTACAGTAAAAGTATTGTATCTGCTTTCCTACTATGTCAGTTTTCTGTCAAGAAATATTTCAGTTTATTATCTGGATTTGATATTTGTTGGCTCTAGAAAAACCCTTGGGTTTTGGGGAATTTTGAGGAAAATCCAGTTGGTGCGTGTTTATTGGCATAACTTTGAGCTGCATAACATTGGAAGTTGAGAAGTCGGTGTAGGGATTTGTTGCATGTAGAGATGGGCACGACTAGGAAAAATGATGTTTTCGAGTTGTCGTGTGTCGGAGGCAGCCCGTTTCGGCTCGTTTCCGTTTTTTGCGAAAATTTGCAAAAATTAGTTGGTTCGTTTTTTCGTTGTCGTTAGTACTGGTTTTTGGGGGGGGTAGCGGGCTCTTGGAGGCACCTCTGTGGGGTGGGTGCCTCCTCTGGCCCGCTAGGAAGGGAAAGCGGGCTCCTGGAGGCCCCCGTGGGGGCCTCCTATCCTCACCCACTAGGAAGGGGAAGCAGGCTCCAAGAGACCCCTCAACATGGGGGTCTCCCCTCCTCACCTGCTGCTGCAAAATGGCATGCATAGCCATATGGATATGCATACCAGTTGCAGACTATGAGACCAGTGCATTGGTGCATGACCGTCCGTCCAGGAGAACCCTGAGTAAGACTGGGTCCGCTATGTCTCACAAATAAGGGAATCGTACTTGCGTGTAGTGCAATACAAGTAGATCTGGCTTAGGGTTAAGGTGGGTTAGTGCAAGGGCTAGGGTTAGGCTAGTGACGGGTAAGGTTACGGTGGCCTAGTGGGTTGCACCTCTGGGTGCCTCTCTGACCCACTAAGAAGACAGTTTACTGTTGCGTATGGGTAAGGAGCAAGGATTAGGGTTAGGGTTAGGGGGCTAGGGCAGGGTTTAGTGGCATTTTGGCACATCCCAGAAGTCTCAGTGGCCAAGTGGCCATGCGATTGGTGGGATGGCTCCAAAAATTTGCATGGTCATCCACTTCCACATGGCCACTCGGCCAGCCCATCATTGTGCAGGTGTAAATAAAATAAAATAAAATAAAATCAATGGAGGACAGAGGAGGAGAGGAGAGACATTTTGTTGCAAGAAAAAACCCACTGCTACTGTAAAAAATCTGGCAGTTTATAAATTTTCGCATGTTTCTGTGGTGCTTGTGTGTGTTTTTGGACCACGATATCGGGAAAAAAATTGCGGTCGCCGCCCCATTTTGGATCCCCCGCCCGCACCGCATGGCATGAAGACTCGAGTCTGGCTGCCCAGGACAGGAGAGGGGGGGAAGCCTCCAGAAACCACCCCTCTGGTAGGTGCCCTGAGCCCTTAGTCAGGCAGGCATTTTTCCGCCTGCTTTTTGGCCCGGGAATGGGTGGGGGGAAGAGTTTAAAAGTTTTTTCCTGTGCCGTCCGTGCCGCTTGCGCCGGCAGCGAGACTCGTGCCGTGCGGCTTGTTGCTGCGAGCCTGCGGCGAGTCCCACCAGAGCAGCCCAGGACGGAGGAGGGGGGGGGAGGCCGGGGACCTCCAGAAACCACCCCTCTGGTAGGTGCCCTGAAGCACGGCAGGCATTTTTCCGCCTGCTTTTTGGCCCGGGAATGGGTGGGGGGAGAGTTTAAAAGTTTTTTCCTGTGCCGTCCGTGCCGCTTGCGCTGGCGGCGAGACTCGTGCCATGCGGCTTGTTCTTGCGAGCCTGCGGCGAGTCCCACCAGAGCAGCCCAGGACGGAGGAGGGGGGGGAGGCCGGGGACCTCCAGAAACCACCCCTCTGGTAGGTGCCCTGAGGCACAGCAGGCATTTTTCCGCCTGCTTTTTGGCCAGTAATTTTTTTTTTTTAACTTTTAAAAACTTTTTTTCTGTGCCGCGTGGCATCGCGCGATCGTGCGATGCCAGGAACAACCACGACAAATCAGACAAAATTGTTCGTTCGTCGGTTCGAGCTCAAATTCTGGCGGAGTAATTCCCGTTACCGTTTCCGTAGAGTAACGGAACTGAGTAACGGAAACGGGAATACCGCTAAGTCGTGCCCATCTCTAGTTGCATGCCATCAAGTTCTACAAAAGCTCATCATGCGTGCATGCATTTCTTGTAGCACTGCATGACTCAGATTGCTTTGATTGAAGTTCACCAGCATATATAGTGTATAGGATTTCAGCCTTTGTAGATTGAAATGGGACTAGAGCTGTCATTTTATAATAATAGATTAGTACTTCATTTTATTTATTTATTTATTTATTTATTTATTTAAGTGCTTATATACTGCCCATCTTCCGGACGGAACTCCGGGTTGTTTGCAATAGAAAAGAACAAACAATAAGCAAAATTAGATGCAACATTGCCAAAAAAAACCCCAATATAAACAATAAAAATAAACAGCAAAATGGCAAGATGGCAGGACGGAAACAGGAGCGGGGGTGGGGGTGGGGGGAGAAAGAAAAAAGTTAACAGTCACCAAACGCCTCCCAGAATAGCATGGTCTTTAAAACCTTTTTGAAGGCTGGCAGGGTCTGTGCAAGGCGCAACTCACTTGGGAGATGATTCCATAACATGGGACCAGCCACAGAGAAGGCTCGGTTACAGGTGACCGCCTTCCACGCCTCCCTGGGCGTAGCCACCTGAAGTGAGTGCACCCGTGACATTCTAGTTGGTCGGGCCGAGGTTGATTGCTGGGAGATTCGCTCTGCCAGGTATTCAGGTCCCAGGCCATGGAGGGTTTTATAAATTAATTCGGGATGCAACGGGTAACCAATGCAGGCGGGCCAGTACTGGGGTGATGCGGTCATATCGACGCACACGCGCCACCAGTCTGGCCGCCGCATTTTGCATCCGCTGGAGTCTCCGGATAAGAGTCAAGTGCAGCCCCATGTAGAGAGCGTTGCAGTAGTCTATTCTCAAGATCACATATTTTGTGTGTTTATAGCTGTTTGAGTGTGTCATTGCTAGATTAAACATGCACTAAATGTAAAGGAAAGGGAAAAGGAACAAATCATAACATGAAAGAAGTGTCTTTCACTAGATACATTTATTTAGGACATCTTCCCACATGTTTATAAGAATATGAAGGCCTTTGCTCATAGTGACTTTTATATCTTGCTTAAGTTTAAGAATAAACTTTTAAAAACTGAACATTGAAGGGGAAGACACAGTAAAAGTGACTGGCAACACTTCTCCAGAAACCTAGTACTATAAAGAAATTCTCCTTTTTTCTGCATGTGTAGCAGAGGATTACAAGGGACAGTGGAGACAAAAACGCAACAACTATGTAATTGGTTTGTAAGCTAACTCAGTATTAAGATCTGAAACAATCTTTCAGTAACATTTTCTACAAATTTTCTTATCTTCTGAAACCAAGGTTTTGTAAAATTTATTGAAAAGACCTGTTCAACCACTCACAGTACATTGTTTATATTAAAGTTTGTTTAGTACAGTAGATTAAAAATATCTGCAAAAATATATTTCACCCATAAGATTCTGGTGCTTTCTATTTCCAAGGCTGTTTAAGGGATAGGCTGTGAGGGTTCGTCTCTTTCCACACCCGGTTCTGTGTCAAGAATTACTTTTGAGACATCTTGATAGGTGAAATCAAAAGGATTTTTATTTAACAACAACTCAGGAACTGACAGAACAGGGTCAGTTAAATGTGGTGTTAACCGAGGACATGACTTTTGCGCAGATTCTACAGCTTCTTCATAAATAACATTGACTACAGGAACTTCATAACTAGTAGACTTCAGAAATAAGGGCGAGTGTTCATACCCCAACCCATACATTGGGTCCTGCAACATGGATGGCGAGCCCATTGAGCCACCGGGTTCGGAGATCTCTCACTCCTCCATTCTCTCCTCAACCTTTCAATGGTTTCAGGCCAACGGAGAGGTCTAACATGAACAGACCATTGAAACTCCTCTGGTCTCTCAAACCTCCTCCTTATTTCAGTCTCCTCTTTTCGTCTCTCTCTTTCTCTTGTCCGTTTCCCCCAACTGTCATTCTCTAGCTCGTGCTGTTCATCTCTCTCCTTCCAACTGTCATCCTCTGCTACCCATAATGCCTCTCTCTCCCCTGCGCACGCACCCATCTCCTCGTGCTTCTCTCCCTTATCCTCGCGACCTTCAATCACCTCCTCCTCATCTCTTTTCTCCTTCTTTTCGCCCTGAAACTCTACTACACTACTCTTGCCCAATTCTTCCCGTATACTCAGTTTCTGTAAACCCTTTTCAGACTCTGTTCCGGACCTTCTTCTTTGCTTCCTCTCTCACATAGGCTACTGTGTTTTTTATTAAACGGTTCTCGTGGCGCAGTGGTTAAATGCCTGTACTGCAGCTAACACTGTGCTCACGACCTGAAGTTCAATCGCAGGTAGCAGGCTCATGGTTGATTCACCTTCCATCCTTCCAAGGTCAGTAAAACGAGTACCCATTTTGCTGGGGGGGGGGCAATATGTAGCCTGCATACTTTAAGTAAACTGTTAACCACCCAGAGACTACTTGAAGTGGTATGGGGCAGTATATAAGCAGAACACTTTGCTTTGCTTTCTTGTGTGACATGCACTATCACATTGATTAGGACTTAAAACAAATAACAGTATGTGAGGTATTTAAGGAATGGTTATGTCTGTGAATATTCTCAGTCAACCAGGTGAGTTTATCCATGGCATGGCAACTGGACTTCTTTTCTCAAGAGATTAAAACATTTCACTGCTCATCCAAACAGCTTTGTCAGTCTGAAAAAAGCTAGTCCTCCATTTTATAGTTCACTTTGACCTCTTGTCACCCTGGTCTGAAATAAGCTAATAAGATGAAAAATGGCCTGGAAAAGTTTGTTAGGTAGACAACAGTCTCAATAGCCTTAAGGTGAACAATGACCTATGGTGCTGAAACCCATAAAGTATGGATCGTTAGCTATGGGCTTGGTGGTGGAGGCATGAAGTATTTTTTATTTGTCTGGGTATTGTTGAAATCACAGCCTGATAAGTGGCAGATAGACTGCACCTGAGCTCCCAGCCTCTGTTGAGAGAGGGGTTTTCAATGCTCACATGAATGGCTTCCCTGACCCCTCTCTCAAACCACCTATCTAATATGTGTACATCTTCATCTTTCCATGAGTGCCCTTTGTCTGTCAAGTGGAGGTGTACTGTTGATTCGGGTCCTGAGTTGTTGCCCCTCCTATGTTGGGCCATCCTTCTGTTTAATGGCTTTTTAGTTTCTCCAATGTAGAGGTCTGTATACTCCTCACTGCACTGGACTGCATATACTAGATTGCTCCTTTTGTGTTTTGGTTTTTGTGGAGTGGTTGGAGCTCTCATAAAACAAGTTAAAAGTGCCCACATACACTTAGAAGGCACAAGGGGATTTCCAAGTAAAACATTTTTTTTCCAGTTGATGTGATACATAGAAATGGACCTGAGGGTTTCATGCAGGCCAGTGGACACATGTTGTCCCTCAATGGCATAGCAGAATAATAAAAAGATAGTACAGTGGTACCTCTGATAATGAATTTAATTAGTTCCCAAAGGCAATTTGTTATCCAGAAAAATTAATTATCTGAAATGCAGTTTCCCATTCAGGTGAATGGGAAACCAATTAATCCATTGCGGAGGTTTGAAAAAAGCAAAAAAAAAAAAAAAGCTGGACTAATTGCTGGATTAAGAAACATAATAAATATAGAGAATACACAAAATATGAACAGTTCTTAGTGTTGTGTGAAGATATTCAGAAGGAAGATGTGAGTAAAATATATAAGACAATGTCAGTAAAATATATATGATACTTTTGGATATTAAGCAAAATGTAAATGAGGGAAGAGGATTGAAGGTAGTTTGTGAGCAAGATTTTTAAAAAGAAATAGAAGAGGAAGATTGGTCTAAAATATGGAGAGTGATAATACAGTGGTACCTCGGATAACAAATTTAATTTGTTCTCCAAGGCAATTTGTTATCTGAAAAAATTCGTTATCCGAAAAGCGGTTTCCCATAGGAATGAATGGGAAACCAATTAATTCGTTCCAGGGCCTAGGAAAATGACACAGACACTTTTTTTGTTTTTTGTTTTTTTTTTTTTTTTGCTCAAAACTCTTTATAAAGGGCACTTTAAAGGTACAGATACGATGCAACCCAGGATCACTCTTTTTTACTGATGCATGCTGGAAATTCATTATCCGAGGCAGACCTAGAAATTGCGATTCATTATCCGAGGCAGCCCTATACCTTGAAATTGCGATTCGTTATCCAAAAAATTCGTTATCAGGGGCATTCCTGATCTGAGGTATTACTGTTCTTAGATCTATATCAGTGAGAATAAAAGATTTTTTTAAGAAAGTTTAAGGTGGTATTTGACACCAGTGAAATTGAATAAAATAAATGGTAGTTTTTCTGAGATTTGTTGGAAATGTGACAAGCATGCTGGTACGTATTTTCATATGTGATGGGAATGTGAAAAGGTAAAAAAATATTTTTAAAGAATTAAGTAATGTATTTGAAAGGTATATAAAGCCCGATTCAGAAATTGCTTTATTATCAACATTTGTTAAAACAGATTGTGACTGTAAAACTAGAGAGTTGATTACTAATCTCTTGACAGTGGCTAGATTAATTATAGGTAGGAATTAAAAGGGAAATTATAAATTATGTATGAACGAATGGTATAATGAAGTTTGAAATATTGCCTTAAATGACAAATTGACATGTAATTTAAAGATTAAGAAAGTAGAGTTTTAAAAAAGTTGTTTTTTATGATATATGTGGTAGATTTATTGAATATGTGTTTGTAAGAAATAAGGGTAAAGTTCCATTACAACAATCAATTCAGTTCTGGAAGGGAGGATACTAAGGAATAATATTGATTAAAAGGTCCCGCTGATGGAGGGGAGTACTGTTGTTTCGTCGTATGTTAATATTTTTATATGTATTTGTGTATTTTCTATATTTTAAAAGGCTGGATTTTTTCCAGACCTCTTTATAACGTGCCCTTTAAAGACTTGCAGTGCTGGAACACCCCCTGTCAGAACACCCCCCCCCCCGTACTGCAATGCAAACATGGAAAAAGAAACCAGGACGACTACACCAGCCTTTTGCTGCCAAAAATGCAATGGAAAGCAGTTCAAAGATCAATAAAACCAAGCTCCAAAAAAACCCCCCAGTCATTCCTGTTAAATGCACAAAAAAGGCCATGAGGATTTTTTGCAAACCCCAAAACCGCCCCCCCCCCCCCGCTTTAAAATGGAAAATGTTGGATATAAAGTTGGAAATTATTTGATGAATAATTCATTGATAATATGGGCTTTGCCATTGCTGTCTGTATTCCACACTGGGAAATAACACTTTTAAATTAAACTATTACTGATTAGGGCTTAAAAATAAAAAGTATTTTAGCAGTTTAAAAAATTAAAACGGACGGAGGACTTGAATTACATTGAGCTCTTCAGCAGTACTGTTCTTACATCCTGTGAAGTCATTTCACCCAAATAAGGTGATCAGGTTATGTGAGATGTTCAAGGATTGGTCACTATTGGCACCCCCAGCTCAGGTGGCTAAGCATAGATTTGAAAACAGGTCTTGTGAGTTCTAAGTTGACCCCATCCAGTGCACAAAACTTCCTTAATGCTACTTCATGTATTCTCTAAACAAAGGTTCAGATCTGACCACTGTCTAATGTGCATTTATGACTGACTAGAGCAGTGTTGAGGAACCTATGGCACAGTTGACAAAGGTGGCACTCGGAGCCCTTTCTGTGGGCACCTGGCATCGCCCCTTCACAGCCACCTGTATTCAGGCTAAATTGCAAAAAATTAGTGGGTTTTTCTAATTTTACCTGTAAAGGAAATTAAACTTGTCACATAGATTACTGACAAGCAGCCTTTGGCCGGGCTGGATGTCACTGTGGTAGTTGTGGGCAAAGTCAGAAGTGAATGAAGACACTCTATTTCTTGGATATAAATTGTTCTATCATCTTTTACAACATAAAACACAGGCCCAAGCATCCCTGTTTATCTGTCCTTTCTAGTAGATAGAGCAGCATAGCTTCAGATGTCCCTTCCATTCATTATCTGCCTCCCACCCACACAAGTTTACTTATACAAGTGTTACCTTGTATAAAGGAAATAATTTGTTCCAAATGAAATTATGTTAAGCAAATTTTCCTTTATACAAGTTCCCACAGGAATGCATTGAAAACAGAGTAATCCCATTTTTATGTTGTACGGATTCTCACCATAGGCGATTATGTTATGCAAATTTCCCCTATCTCTGGAATTTTTTATGTTGTACAGATGTTATGTTATACAAACTGTTATACAAGGGTCCACTTAAGAGCAGGGCCATGAAAGGCTGGCGGGGCTTCAGCTGAGGCTCTCCAGGGTGCCCTTCAGGCCCAGAATGGCGCTGGCGCCCACTTTGCGCAGCAGCAGCAGCAGCGGGGGTTGGCCGGCCTGGCCAGAGGCAGCGGCGCCGGGCCTGCCATCCCACTTCCAGTCCACCCGGAAGGCCGTCTCTGGCTGAGCAGCTGCAGCTGCTCCTGGAGGATAAGGAGGTGGACAAGGCAGTGGTGGCGGTTGAGGCAGGGCAGCTGGTGAAGAAGCACAGCATGGTGGTGTTCACCTGCTGCTCCTCGTAGGCCAGCTTGGATGCCTGCAGGCCATGCGGGTGCCTCCTTTGCTGCCGCCCCAATGTTCTTGGCGAGCGGCACAGGTGCTTTACCCCTCCCTGGCCACCACTGCAACCTCCTTTCATTTCCCTTCCTTGCCACCGCTGCCACCCCTGATAAGAGCGTTAGCTCTTATCCGCGGATTTCCATATCCGCAGAGAGTCCCGGAACCAATCCCCCGCAGATACTGGGGTCCTACTGTAGTGCTACCAGAGCAGGTACTGAGGCATTCCGAGCATTTGTTTTAAAGAAAAGTGTGGTCTCTTACATAGGGGAAGCTGATGTGCTAGACCAGTGTTGGTGCCAAAGGTGGCACTAGGAGCCTTTTTTGTGGGCACCTGACATCACCCCTTCACAGCCACCTGTATCCTCCAGAATGTGGTTTCTATAATCTGCCAATTCCCATTTCATTTTCAACATAAACTTTCTTAACACTATTTAGAACAGTGATTCCCAGCTTTGGGTCCAGATGTCCTTGGACTTCAACTTCCAGAAATCCTGGCCAACACAGCTAGTGATGAAAGCTTCTCTGAGTTTTAATCCAAGAACATCTGAAAAATCAAGGTTGGAAACCAATGGCTTAAAACAATAAAAAAACCACCAAGCACTGCTCAGAGAAGCATGCCATAAGACATTGAATTGTCCTATTTTATTCTTCTTCCTAGTGTTTTCCGCTTTTTTGAACCTGAAACACCCCTTTGCCTGATTGACCGCATCTTCAGGGTGTGAGTCAACAATTCACATGTCAGCCGTTGATTTCCAGGTGGTCCACAGTTTAGCGGATGGCAGGAGGTGCTACTCTGAGAACATGTCCATACTAGCGAAGCCAGCTTTCTCTTATCTTCTGTATTATTTATCATTGAATCATGAAGCTGGGTGGGCCTACAAGGCCATCAAGTCCAACTCCCTGCTTGATGGAGAAATCAAAGGATATCTGCCAGGAGTGCCTGGCAGGAGTGCTCCAGTGTTGGAGCACTCACCATTTCTTCAGGTACAATAGGACCCTCATATCTACTGATTCGCCATCCGCGGATGGTGAGCGGTAGTGCAGGGCCGGGCCTGCCGTGGTACAGTGACCTAGACGGCAGCTGCTGAGGCCACATGACCCAGGAGTACCCACCTGGGACATCAGTGGCAGAAGAGGTGGAGGAGCTCGGCGATTGAGAACAGATACTGTCCCTCCTCTGTATAATACTGCTATCATATTGCCCCTCAGTCTTTTTTTCTCTAGGTTCAACATCCCCAGTTCTTTCAGACTTTCCTCATAGAGCTTTGTTTGCACCCCCCTGATCATCCTTGTCACCCTCCTCTGAATTTGTTCCAATTTGTCAGCATCTTTCTAGAAATTTATTGTCCAAAACAGGACACAGTACTCAAGGTGAGGCTGAATAAAGGGGGACGAGCAGCCATACAAGCCAGTAGTTTCTTGAAAGGGCTATGCTTGGCCAAATTTGCCCCAAAACATATATCCATGTAGTTGAAGTCTCATCACTACTACAAGTGAAACTCAAAAAATTAGAATATTGTGCAAATGTTCATTTATTTCAGTAAGTCAACTCAAAGGGTGAAACTGATATATGAGATACACTCATTACATGCAAAGAGAGATATGTCAAGCTTTAGGTAAAGGTTCCCCCTGCGCATGTGTGCTAGTCATGTCTGACTCTAGGGGTAGCGCTCATCTCCATATTCAAGCTGAAGACCAGGTGTTGTGCAAGTCCATGGCCATGTGCCTGGCATGGCTGCAAGGAAACACTATTTTACCTTCCCACTTTTTACAGCAGTACCTATTTATCTACTTGCATTTACATGCTTTCTAACTGCTAGGTTGGTGAGAGCTGGGGTTATCAGCAGGAGCTTGCTCCACTACATGGCACCCGGGATTTGAACTGCTGAGCTGTCGACTTTGCAGCCACAGTTTTCGGAGCCTTAGTCCACTGAGCCACCACGGCTGTGGGTCAAGCCTTACTTTATATAAGAACATAAGAAGAGCCCTGCTGGATAAGGCCAAAGACCCATCTAGTCCAGCTTCCTGTATCTCACAGTGGCCCCACCAAATGTGTCAGGGAACGCACAAGACTAGATCTCTGTCTCTTCATACCACTCCCCTGCATCTGGCCCTTGAAGTATTCCGGTTTTAAGCCTGGAGATTACACATCGCCATCAAGGTTTGTAACCTGTGATGGACTTTTGCTCCAGGAATCTGTCCAATCCCCTTTTGAAGGCATCCAGTCTAGATGCCATCACCACATCTTGTGGCAGGGAGTTCCACAGACTAACAACTCGCTGGGTAAAAAAAATATTTTCTTTTGTCTGTTCTCACTCTCCCAGCCCTCAATTGAGTGTATACTTTAGTATAATTGTTGTGATGATTCTGGCATACAGCTTATGAAAACCCCCAATTCACAATCTCAGAAAATTAGAATAGTGTGAAAAGGTTCAATATTCTAGGCTCAAAGTGTCCCACTCTAATCATCTAATGAATCCATAATCATCAAAGGGTTCCTGAGCCTTTAAATGGTCTCTCAGGCTGGTTCAGTAGGAATCACAGTCATGGGAAAGACTGCTGACCAGACAGTTGTGCAGAAAACCATCATTGATACCCTCCATAAGGAGGGAAAGCCCCAAAAGGTATATACTGTATTGCAAAAGAAGTTGGATATTCTCAAAGTTCTGCATCAAAGCACATCAATAGAAAGTTATGTGGAAGGGAACAGTGTGGAAGAAAAAGGTGCACAAGCAGCTGGGATGACCACAGCCTGGAGAGGATTTTCAGGAAGAGGCCATTCAAAGGTGTTGGGGACCTTCACAAGGAGTGGACGGAGGCTGGAGTTAGTGCATCAAGAGCCACCACACACAGATGGATCCTGGACATGGGTTTCAAATGTTGTATTCTTCTTGTCATGCTGCCTCTGTACACTGTTGCTCAGTGGTCCAAAGTCCTCTTTTCTGATGAGAGCAACTTTTGCATCTCATTTGGGAACCAAGTACCCAGAGACTGGAGGGAGACTTGAGAGGCACAAAGTGCACAATGCTTGAAGTCCAGTGTGAAGTTTCCACAGTCTGTGTTGATTTGGGGAGTCATGTCATCTGCTGGTGTTGGTCCACTGTGCTTCATTAAGCTCAGGGTCAACACAGCTGTCTACCAGGAGATTTTGGAGCAGATGAGCTTTATGGGAATGCTGACTTCATTTTCCTGCAGGACTTGGCACCTGGCCACACCCTCCAAAAGTGCCAAAACCTGGCTCAATGACCATGGGATTGCTGTGCTTGATTGGCCAGCAAACTCACCAGACCTTAACCCAGATAGAGAATCTGTGGGGCATTGCCACGAGAAAGATGAGGGACATGAGACCGAACAATACAACAGAGCTGAAGGTTGCTATTGAAGGTTCCTGGTCTTCCGTAACACCTCAACAGTGCCACAGGCTGATAGCATCCATGCCATGCCACATTGAGGCAGTAATTGATGCAAAAGGGGCCCAAACCAAGTACGGCGAGAAGCATAGGCATCTCCAGCTTACTCCAGGAGGCTTTTTTTTTATATACTGTGGTCCTGTGAAATACTCGAACTGCAGTATGTGAACTGTATATATAGAGAGAGTTGGAAGAGATCTCAAGGGCCATCCAGTCCAACCCCCTGCCATGCAGGAACCCCCATCACAGGACTCCCAACAGATGGCCATCCAGCCTCTGCTTAAAAACCTCTGAAGAAGGAGACACCACCACCCTCCGTGGCAGCATATTCCATTGCTCTACAGCTCTAACTGTCATGAAATGAATCTCTTTTCCTTTAGTTTGAAACCATTGCCCTGAGTCCTAGTCTCTGAAGCTATGGAAAACAAACCTGTCCCCTCCTCAATATGACATCCTTTCAAATATTTAAACATGGCTATCATATGTCCTCTCAACCTTCTTTTTGTAAGGCTAAACGTTCCCAGCTCCCTAAGCAGGTCCTCGTAAGACATTTCTTCCAGACCTTTAACTTTTCTGGTTCCCCTCCTCTGGGCCGATTCGAGATTGTCAACATCCTTTTTAAATCGAGGTACGCAAAACTGAACACAGTGCTCCAGGTGAGGTCTGACCAGAGCAGAATAGAGTGGTACAGTCACTTCCATTCTGTGCATGGTATCCTATCCAATGGAACAAAATGAATTAGCATTCATCTATTTACCCATTTCCCTCCAGGGAAATGAGCTACCCATAATATTCTTCTAAGTACATCAGAGGTAGAGAACATGTGGCACTCAAGATATTTCTGAATTGCCACCACTCCATAATTATAGTAAACATGTGATATCAAATCAGTTCTGACTTCTTGGTAACCCTTTTCAGGGTTTTTTCAAGCAGAGAGTACTCAGGTGTAGTACCCTTTTTAGGGTGCCCTCAAAATGTGCAGCTTGCCCAAACTGTCTCAGGCCGGCTGTACTGACAAGAGGCATGGTGGGAGTCAAACTCCTAACCTTTGGCTCTACGGTCAGATACTTAAGCCAATGAACTATCTTGCCAGCAATGCCAGCATCACATAAGTTCAATGATATTGACTGGGGTACAGTAATCCCCTGCCTATTGCAGGAGTTAGGGGCCCAGCCCAACCCGCAGTAATTGAAAATCCGTGATATGCAGATGCGGGATCGGGTCAGGACTGGGGGGCCTGTCTAGGGTCTCTTACACTTACCTGAGGCCTGGCACTGCCCCAAACGGGTCTCCAACGGGCTTCCAGGGCCTGTTGGAGGCCCCAGAAATGATTTCCAGTGATCCAGAAGTCACTTCTAGTTTGCCGAAAAGCACTTCTGGGGCCTCCGACAGGCCCAGGAAGTCCGCCAGGCCTGGGGGAAGTGCAGGAGGCCTCAAACAGGCCCAAGTAACTTACCTCAGTGGGCCTTGCATTTCATATACTGTGGTCCCGTGATAAACCGGGACCACAGTATATGAACCACAGAATGGTGGGGTACCACTGTATGTCAGAGCCACTTATTTATTTTTTAGAGAAGCTCTTGAAAATTTATTAGGTGCCACAGATTGCAAACAAAGCTTGTTTCATTTTTCAAATCAGGGTAGGTGATGTTAGGAAGGTGACCTGTAAAATTACAGAATGAACAGGGAGATTCAGATGTTAGACGGCATGCTAGAACAAGATTTAAAGAAGTCAGTTTGTTAGCATCTTGATAACAGTGCAGTGATTTCAGGAATCAGAACTGATTTCTTAATAATTCATTCTAAAAAACTAATTCTAATTATTTTTATTGTGTGACTAGCTTGGATTTGCACAATGTTGTTTCTATACCACCCCATATTGCTAGAGCACTCTGCAAGTGGCTTACCACATAATGATACAAAGAACACTTTACCCCCTGTTGTGCTGGGTACTTATTTTACTGGCCTCTGTTGTGCTTGAATTGACAATCGTGCTCGCTGAGTGCTTGTCCGTCAAAATGTACAGAAATTTTGAGGCAGGTACTATATTTATTTGACTTTTATACCACCCATCTAGCCCTAGGGCTACTCTAGGCAGTTTACAACATAAAATCTCAGACTTAAATAACGAAAATACAAACAATATAATGTAACCAATTATAACCAAATAAATCAAGATCTGGAACATCTGGAACTGCCTAGCCTTAGACAGAAGAAGCTAGGGTCTGTCTCCAGTCTAGTGCGATATAATATTAATGACATCAGAAGAGCTTTTGTTTCTGTATCCAAGGGTCACCTTCCCTGTCTCCATTTTTGGCTTTTCTGGGGCCTTAGGTGCTGCCTAGATGCCCTGAGCACATCTGATCTTGCCTGATTTCGGAAGCTAAGCATGGTTGGCCCTGGCTAGTACTTGGATGGGAGACCACCAGGGAATACCAGGTGCTGTAGGCGCCTGGAGTAGGAACTGGCAAGCTACTCCAGTATTCCTGCCAAGAAAACTCCATGGACATGGGGGTCACAAAAGAGTTGGTCATGGCTATAATGACACAATAACAACAAAGTAAAATCTAACAAAGCTGCAGTATTAAAATTATACAATTCCACATTTGTATAGGTGGGTGGAGTAAAATTACAGGATTAAGTTGATGAACATGAGTGCTTTAATTGTGTACCAGTCTGAGGGAATGCCTGTGTAAACATTCATGTTTTTAGAGTTGGTTTTTAAAAAAAAACCAGAGAATGCCAGGCACATTTCAGCAGGGAGATTATTTCTGAGGTGCAGGGCAATTGCTGAAGAACACCCAGTTTCTCAGTTTCTCTTGATGGTCCTTTCTTGGAGTTAGCACCCTCCGGTGCCTTGCATGGAAGGAGCAGGTCCTCATTGGGAGAAGGCACTCTGTCAAGTAAAAGTTGATGCAAAAGTGGACCAGTGCAGAGAGGCCAGAAGGGAAGATATATGCTGGTGTTTTCTGGTCCCCATAATTAATCTGGCCTTCATGTTCTGCAGCAGTTAGAGCCTCCACATCAGCCTCAAGGGCAGCCCCATGTAGAGAGCATTGCTGTAGTCTAATCACGAGGCTACCAATGCATAGGTATACAGAGTATAAGGTAGGGGATAGCTTGCTTATAGCTATGTAAAAGCCCACAAAATGTGTCTGTCAGTACTGTCATTAGTAAAACCTTAGATTCTGAGTGTTGAATGATAATGCCACTAAATTTCGTACCAGTTAGATCTCACTTGGAATGCTGTGTCCAGCCCTGGATGACTGTTTAAAAAGAATATACAGTAGACATATTAAGGTGAGTTCTGGGGAGGACAGTGAAGATGGTCTATGGTGTGGAAACCACATGATTTGTGAAAAGACAGAAACAACTGCATATGTTTAGCCTAGAAACAAGAAGTTATGGTGTTGTGATGGGTAGTTGAAGGATCCACTTCAAATACCTCCTGGCAGCTAACAGGAAACAAAAGCTTATTCTGGGCTTCCACAGAGAACAGGTCTAGATCTTCACGTATAGAATTATGTGTGTTAGTTGAACATTAGGCATATTGTATTAATTATAAGAGTACAGTGATGCCTTGAATTATGAAATTAATCCGTTCCAATGGATCTTTCATAATTCAAGATTTTTGTAATTCAAAATGCAGTTTCCCATAGGAATGCATCGGAAATCGATTAATCCATCCCAAAGGGAATGAATTACAATAGGCTTCCAATGCATTCCTATGGGAAGCCTGCTCCGACACAGCAAAGCAGGGTCATCAGCGCTTGCATCGGAAAAGAAGAAAAAAGAGAAAAACGCTGCTTCTCCCTCTGTGCGCCTGATGGTTGGGGGGGGTGAGAAGCAGCATTTCCCCCCCCCCCATGCAAGCGCTGATGGCAGGCATTAGTGCTTGCATCAGAAGAGAAAAATTTGAAAACACCAAATAGTCATGAGGCAGCTAGTCAAGGGTACATAGCACTACATATTGCACTTTGCTATTGTCACATTAAAAACACAGAATAAAATCCACTTGTTAGTCCCAAGCAGAGCAGATTCTGCAGCCAGGTACGTAAACCATGGTGTCAGTGTGGACCTGTAGTCAACTTTTGTGAGTTTAGGCATTTTGTGTGTACAATATGTGGTCTATGAGGCCTCAGAATGAATCATCTGAGATTCCATTATTTCTTATGGGGAAATTTGCTTTGATATGAGTGTTTTGGTTTACAAGCATATTTCCAGAATGAATTATGCTCATAAACCAAGGTATTACTGTAGAAGGAAATGACACCCGATCTACCCACACATATTGCTGCTGAAAAAAGTACCCTTTAATGTTGTAAAAAATATTTTTGGAAGGCCTGATGTCTCTGTTATATGTTAATATTCAGAAATGTATTTTTAGCTCAGAATCGTTTCCTAAATGTTAGGTCTTTTGCCTCAAACTTTGGTTGGTGGGTACTAGTATCCTACAATCTACAAGAAAGTGAAATACCTCCAGAAAGCCATAAGGTCTGCCCACCCACAATTTAGTTTGTGTGGAATAGGGTACTTGGACCAGAGAGGGAAGAGAGAGGCCAGCAGTTTGATGCATGGATGGCCCAGGTGATATTTTACAAGGAAGGTATAGGAGGATGGCATACTGGGATTTGTTGTTAAGATGCCCGATTCCCTTGACGCAACAGCACTATAAGATTACTTGACAATACTATAGAAGTTTAACAGCCTCAAAATAATTAATTAGTTCATCTTCCAAATTAATTGAATATCTTTAGTAAAATATTCTCTGTTATGTTTTTATAATCGACTTCTTCTTCTTCTTCTTTGGCAGCTATGGCAGCCATTCGAAAAAAGTTGGTTATAGTCGGTGACGGTGCCTGTGGCAAGACATGTCTGCTCATCGTATTTAGTAAAGACCAGTTCCCTGAAGTCTATGTCCCTACAGTATTTGAAAACTATGTAGCAGATATTGAAGTTGACGGAAAGCAGGTGCGTATGCCGTCTTTGTCAATACTACATTTTTTTTTATTGCACAGACCACATAGGAAAATCAAACATAAGAGATTCATTGGCCAGAATCCATTTACTGTACTGCAGTACAGGGGCTATTATATACTTCTCTGTTTTTCTTTATATTGTACTTCCTGCCAAAATAGCACTTGAAGCAATTAACAATAATTGTTAAATAAACTACTAGTAAATAATAAAACAAATTTAAAATATTTTTAAAAAAGTAACAGCATCCTATATGCTAATACCAGGTGGATTTGATTTTTTAAAAATATCATTTATTTTTATCCACTATTCAACAGACCATCAACAATATCAAAAGTCACTGTGAAAGAAAAGAGCTTTGCCTGCAAGCTGAATGAGAACAGAAAAGTGGGCAACTTTATATCCCTCAGAACGAGTTGTTTTATTTTATTTAGCTGTTTGAGAGAACATCTGGTAATACACCAATAATACTTGTCTCAATCTCTGGTCTTGGCTTTAATCAGAGACCCTTCATTGTAAAGACTTAGAAGCATCTCAAGGCATTCAGGAGGGAAAACCTATAATGGGAATAATTTAAATGCCACACACGGTACTTTGGACTGCTGTAACAACTCCCATGGTCACTAAGTATTTTACAATTCCTGGAAAGAATTAAATCCAGACTCCAGAGACTGCTTATTCTGTTCTCAGTATAACACCTGTTCCCTTCTGGAATATATTTTATTTTTTAAGAGTGGAGTAACACATGTGGGATGTTACAGGTGATCCTATCCAGACAGCACACTTGTCAACCAGGTTTAATGCTTCCCTGCCAGCTAAGGTGCAAAAACATTTTCATACTCCCTAACCAGTTTGTGTTGGCCAGATAAGATTCTGGAGAATCATTTTCAGCAGCTATCACTTCATTCATATCAGAAAACCCAGTTAGCATCTCAGTTAGTACAATATGGGACACTTTGAAAGCTATCATGAGAAGAAAATGCAGTAAAAGCTTACTTTATTAAAGAATAAACATTAAAGATATTTCAGAGAGTGTAGCCGTGTTAGTCTTTCCAAGCATTGCAGGCAAAAATAAAAGAAAAACCAAACAAAAGACACAAAACATGTGGCACCTTAAAGACTAACTTTCATATTTTAATGTAATATTTCGTGGACATGTCCACTTCTTCAGTCATATAGCAGCAGAATGAGGTGTATACTATATGTGATGAGATATATATTTCATACCAGATGTTCATTGGTGGATAGGGGAGAGGGGAGAGGAGGGAGACAGATATCTAGTCTCGTGCACTCCCAGACGCATTTGGTGGGCCCACTGTGAGATACAGGAAGCTGGACTAGATGGGCTTTTGGCCTGATCCAGCATGGCTCCTCTTATGTTCTTATGTAATGTGCATTATCAACTGAAGTGGAGTTTGTGCATGATTGATATTAGAATTTACAATGGGGTGGTTCTTAATTTGGTCCAAAGTATCTTTAAAAAATCTGCAAATTGGCTTAAGACTTTCAAAGTTCTGTCAAGCATCTAAACTATTGTGGTATCTCTTTTTTCACACTCGCTGCAATAGCATCATTAGATGTAATAAAAGTTCAAGGACTTGTTCATATTAACCTGCAGTTCCTTTTCTTTGGTCATGTTTATAGGAGTAATAATGCCTAGGTGTTTTTTCTCTGCATGGTGTCATGCAAGCATCTGTGTAACTGACAAATTCTGGAATGCCAAATTATTTCTCTTATATTTTTTTCAAGAAGCTAACAAAAGAGTATTCTAAACTTCCTCTGGAAGTCAGTTCTGGGGCTAGTTACTTGGAATAATTTGCTTCTCTTTTCTTGCCAGTGCCACTGTTGAAAATTGTATGCCCAGTAGGCAGGCTGGTAGGTGAGATTTGAGTTCTTATGTAGAAAGACATGCTGTAAAATTGAGAATATTTCAGAATATTTTAGTGCCTCCTGGAAACTTACAGGCTAATGGAATGGGTTTTATTTGTCATAAGACTGTATGGAATGTAGCCTGCTTCAAATTTCCCTCTGCAAGTTTCTGAATATCTTGACATCTAAGATGAACTTCCTGGCAAACTCCCTTGGTACTTGCCTTGAAAAAGTGGGATTTAAGCTAAAAAGCTTGGCATATTGTATGATTCTATTAATGATTTATCAGTGGCCTAGAAAGGTATCACCCATTGCCTATTCTTCCATTTGTATTTTGTAATGGCCGCAGCGCTCCCCTCTTTTATTTCAAATGACAAATTTGATTTGTTTTCATGCCTTCTAGTTTTTGCTGAACACCTTTCTTCCTGTAGGTGGAGCTGGCTTTATGGGATACAGCAGGACAAGAAGACTATGACCGACTTAGACCTCTTTCGTATCCAGACACAGATGTTATACTTATGTGTTTTTCTATTGATAGTCCTGATAGTTTAGGTAAGTAGATAAAATGGAAATTGAGGGCATATTTCTGTAACTGTTTCATGCCAGCAGAATGACTACACCATCACACAATCACATATAAAGTTAAACCTTTTGAGAATTTTTTTCAGTAAAATATTAAGTGTGTACATACACAACACACATTACTAAATTACTGCAGGCAGCAGGTAATAATAAATAGTACAGTATTTCAGTTTTATGCAGTTCTTTGTTAATAGTGCTTAAGCTCTTTGAAGTTTTCAGTATCATATAGCTCTAGTGTCGCTTGAATGGTGTATAGATGCTGCTTCCATGGGAACAGACAGGAAAGGAAATTTATATCATGTACTGTACTTTATCAGAGTTCACATTTCAAGGCTGATTGGAGCGGCTTGTTTTTATATTGGTTTCAGTGTCACAACATAATCTTTCTGATCTAATTAGGTTTCATTCCTCTGGGATCTTGCCCTGAAATGGAACATGGTGGTTTTATTTTAATGCTGTTGTACTTAAAGCAAATATGTGTCAGCTTAGCTTGTTTTACCAAAGAGAGCTTCATTTCTGTTTTACCCTGTTAACATACCTTTCAGAAACTCCAGGCAATATAAAGCAAAAATAAGTGAAGGTGAAACATTTGTGCATGAACATACAATTTTAATTGTGTGCTTTATATTTCTACAACGGTCCAATTATGAATAGCCCTTAATTTTATGAAGATATTCTGAATACAGAACCAAAATCTCAGGCACGGATGAGTCTTTGCTTAGTAAAGAGAGAGTTGCTATTTATGTTTTACTTCAAGTCAAACAGACTAGTAATGAAGCAATGCTATAATCAGAGTAGGGGGCTTTGGTGCATTTCACCTTATGTAGAAAATGAGAGAATGTGACAAAATACTCTTCGTTAGGACAGCCATCTGCAGAGCTTTCTGCTTGTGCCAAAATGAAAACAGGAACATAATATGTCCAGTGTAGGAGGTCACATGGCATGGAGAAGAAGCCCATCTCTTCCCATTTGGCATTCTGGAAAGAGCCCAAGTCTGACACCTGTCCTAGTGATGTTAAAGCAAAGCAAATTGGGCTCCTTATACACCCACCCTACAGAGCTTGAAGTTCTCTCTGGCCGGTTTGCACCCTAAACAATTTAGGACCTCACTACCTGCCAGAGCGTCTCCTTCCAAGGAGAACCTCTCGTATCACCTGTTTTTCCCAGACCCCGAGGGAGGTCTTTAAGGATAAAACTAGGAATCATCACAAAGGCTCAGTGGTTAAACTCATTCTTAATTGTTAATAATGTATTTATTTATTGGAATTTTATTCCAGTCATCTGACAGAACCTTCAACTCTAGGTGATTTACAACAATATACCAAAAACACCAAAGGTATTATAAAATCAAATGCCTGCAACCAAACTTTGTGACTTAATACAACTACCTCACAGCAGATTGGGTTCCAACTACCCAAGGGCCTATTAAGGGGGATCCGCTGAAAAATGCCAGTGCCTTAAAATACATTTTCTTCCATTGGACAGCGTTGGGAAGCTCAGACTAGCGAAACTTGTGCTTTATGATGTGAACAGATTGTTGGAAAGGGGTTCCTTCTTCTGTACGTTACAGCAGAAATTTGCTATATTGGTGTCGGCTTAATCATGATGAGGATTGTTTGGTTGTGTTTTATCTTAGAAAACATTCCGGAGAAGTGGACTCCAGAGGTGAAACATTTCTGCCCCAACGTACCTATAATCCTTGTAGGAAATAAGAAGGACTTGAGAAATGATGAACACACAAGACGGGAATTGGCCAAAATGAAGCAGGTTGGTTTCCCGTCTGCCTAATTATATAGGATCCTTTTTCTTGTTCCTTGCCTTACTGGAGGCAGGAAATAGAAATCTTGATTTTAATAATAAAGCAAGTGATCTGGATCGCACTTCCATGTGGCATATGCTAAACATCCTAAAATATACTTGGAAGTTCTCTACTGTAAATATTTTTCTGTCTTAGTAGTCTTGCCCTGAGCCAGCAAAAATTGGAAAGAGATAAAAATTGGAGTGCAGTGTCTATGATAGTTTATTATATTCATTCTGTTCTTTTTCAGATTCAAAATCACATACTGTTGAAAAAAGAAAAAGTCTTTTTTTCATTTAATTGTTATTACTGTATTACTAGTTGCTGTAGTAGAGTCATTTTGCAAGCTTTTAAAATTGCCTAACCTTTGAAATTCTAAATTGTGAAATGCTTTCTTTTGGATTTTAACAACTAGCAAAGCGGGGCAGGTACATGTGTAAGCCAGAGTTATAGCATTTCCAGGGTTCTGTATTGATGCAGTGGGCATTTCATATAGTTAGTAACAAACATAGCCACTGTGGTTTTATCGGAAGCTTGAAATACACTTAGAAATCTGACATGCATATCTGAGAATGTAAACCACCTTAACACTCCTGTTTCATCTACATATGCCAAGAGTTTGCACTTGTGCCTTAATTTGGTTTATTTTTCCTAAGTCAGAAGCTGAGTAAAAAGCAGGCATTCTCAATTAGGGTATCATAAATAACCTTATTCCTTGACATTTTTGTAACTTGTTTTTAAGATGGTCTGAATGCATTTGGTTATATTACCAGGGTATCAAGGTGAGATGTCACTTATAACTGCATTTTGCCATGGAGGAGTCTTCTTGACTTTTCTGCTCTATAAACAGGAAGTAGGCCTTGTCCTAGCTGTTATTTTAGTAAATTCCCCAGAAGACATAAATACACATTTACATTTAAATATCACATTTTCAATAACAATAATTACATCTTTATTCTGTTTCACTCATATATTCTTCTCTTTTATGTCTAATTCCTAAGAAAATACAGCAAGCCCTTTTTCTCTGGAAGGCTGGAACTTGTGTACACAAAAAAGGATAGAAGGATAACTATACTGTCTAATCACGTTACAGTGGTTTACTGGTGTTTTGCAAAACAAGCAAACATTTTAATAAAGTTTTGCCAGCACTGTCTTGTAAAACGAGCACCGGTGCTCATTTTGCAGTCACGGCCTGACTCTCCTCCTCCTCCTCCTCCTCCTCACTGTAGCCGCTGCCATCATGGGATGGCACCTGGATGAGACAGGAGGTGGCCTCTGGGGCTTGGCGCAGGCCAAGCGGAGCCTGGAACAGGCCTCCGGGCTGCCCGGTGGGTCCACAGTGGGCCTCTGGTCCTTGTTGCAAGCCTGGCTCTGGCTGGCAGCAGCCTCTGGCCCTAGCTGCGGGTCCAGTAGTGCCTGGTGGTGGCCTCCAACTTCCAGCCCTTGCCATAGGTCTCAGCTGCGGCGGCTGGCTCCCATGTATCAAAAGAAAGCTTCCCATAGGAAATAATGAAAACTGCATCCCCAGAATGAATCATTTGAGTTTCCATTATTTCCTATGGCGATATTTCCTTTGATATGCAAATATTTTGGTTTATGAGCATGCTTCCAAAATGGATCATGCTGAGAAACCAAGGTACCACTGTATGGTTTTTCTTCAACCAGTGAAAACACTTCCCCTCCCTAGAGTTCTCAAAAAGCATTGACTTCTTTAATTAAATATTTGAAGATGAAGTGTAAACTGACCTAATGGGGCTAAAAAACTTGGTAAGTTTCCTTCTGCAAATGCATAATGTTATAAATGTCATGGTCTGTAAGAATTAAAAAAAATAGAATTTTTACTTTAACAAAAGATAGTATGTTGTTCTAGCGTGAAACATGCTACGTAGTTAATTATGAGGAAAGCAAATATTTAATGCACTGTCACCTGTTTTATGCAGTCACAGTTTCTTTTTGTTAGCAAAACATCACCATGGTGTTTGTTCAAAATGGCAACACAGTTAAATTGAAAGGAATTTTACCTGTTTGATTTGCTTTTCCCCCATGGTAACCAGCTCTTCTTATGTTTGTACAGGAGCCGGTCAAACCCGAAGAGGGCAGAGATATGGCAAACCGCATTGGTGCTTTTGGATACATGGAGTGTAGCGCAAAGACCAAAGACGGTGTGAGGGAAGTTTTTGAAATGGCCACTAGAGCTGCTTTACAAGCCCGGCGTGGCAAGAAAAAATCTGGGTGCCTTCTCTTGTAAAGCACAGCCAGGGGAAGATGGCCGAAGCAGTGCCCCCGCACTCAAAAAGATTTTGAAGTGCTGTTTATTAATCTTAGTGTATGATTTACCAGCCTTTTTTCATTTATCTATAATTCACTTAAGAGATTTAAAATTGAGTCTTGCTACCAGTATTTAGAAGCCAACCATGATTTTTTTATAATGGTCTGCATCAAATACATCTGTGCACACAAGGGTTAACTTCAACATTCCTTTAACAAAAAAAAAATCTCTCTGCATCTGCAGGATATGCCGGGCGCTAATTTCAAGACAATTCTCTAACTTCTTGCTTTTTTTAGAAATGGGGTGGGGGGAGGGAAGCTGGTAACTCTGAGAATTGGACTGTAACTACTTCATAACTAACATGTCCTAAGCCTATTCAGGTACAACAGACATAGCTGTGGATGAGACTCTAAGTAACTTCAGTGTTTTCACTTTGGGGGAAGTTTGATTTCCCACCACCACCCCCTCCCCCCCCCACTTGAAAGCTACAGAAGAGAAAATGATAGTTGGAAAATGTGATTGCCCTGAAATGACCAAAGTCCTACCCAGCTATGAAAAGTGACAGTTACGTGGTTCCATGTTAGTTACCTTATAGTTACTGTGTAATTAGTGCCACTTAAATGTATGTTACCAAAAAATAAATCTATATATCCCAGCCTAGATGTAGTATTTTTTGTATAATTGGATTTCCTAATACTGTTGCTTGTAACTTCTGCGTAAAGTGTTCTGGGTTTTTTTAAGAGTGTACTTGCAAATAAAGTCAAATGGCAAGTAATGCCCTTTCCCCATTTGTAACTCTCCAACCATTTGTATGACTTAAACATGCCCAGAAAACTCATCTTAAATATCTCCTTGAGGAGCTAAGGAAAGGCAGCTGTTTTACAGTCAAGGTAACTGAATGTTTCAGAAGCTTTAAGTTAACCTCTGCTGGATCCAGCTCCAGTCCGAAGATGCAAGTTTTGTGCTTACCTGCTAGCCAACTTCCCATCCTGTGAGCATCTTGCTGTTCTGCAGCAAACTTAACTCTCTTCTGTATTTCTTGTTTCCAACTACTAATAGAATAAAGGCAGTTTTCTAAGCTCCCTGTAGTCTGTTCTGTGTTCCACCCTGTGCAGGATTCTGAAAATGTCAACCTTGTGCTGGCATGTGGATAAAGTGGACTTCAAAGGAAACCAATAGTCTTCTGTTTCATTGTATTTGTGGCCAGCACTGCCTATGAGATGCACATGCTCTACTTATTGGTTAAGGGGAAAAGCGGATACTGGCAGTTCAAGAATAGTTCAGCCCAAAACTACTTAGGTGCCATTAAGGAAATTAACACAAGCAGGTCTTAAAGAAACGGCATCACAAAATACAGCAAGTCCCTTTTTCTCGAGGTTGAAACTTGCATCCGCACAAAAAAAAAACTATATTGGATTTCAGGAAAACAGTCATGCTTATATAATGGATGAGGCAATCCTCCAGTGAGCATTCAGCTTGCTTTTGTACATATCTGCCTCTGTACTATACTTGTAATTAGAAATACAGTTACAAATGCCTTGTACTGTGAAAATTTTGAATTATGAAGAGAAATCCGCCAGGAGGTGTTGCTGTGAAAATCACCTAGCTGTTGGACCTGCCACCAGCCAGGTGATTTTGACAGCTCCACAGATTTCCCTTTGTAATTCAATTTTCCCATGCCCAGAAAGCAGGCCAGCAGCAGTGGTCTGTGCCTTCGGATCCCTGCTACCCGCCTGCTACTCCTGGCTGCCCCACGGGGGTCGGAGCAGCAAGAATCTGCTTTTAAAAGACCCACGCATGCCTATAAAGGTGTTTTAAAAGCAGATTCTTGCTGATTCTAGCGGCGAGGGTGGGGCAAGGGGTGATTTCCGGCTTTCTCAACACAGCAGGGGGCTGAGAGGACGAGTACTAACTTCAACCCTGAGGAGGGGCAGCAGCTTCACCAAGCTGTCAAAACCAGCTGGATGGTGGGCAGCAGCAGCTTTACTCCAACCCCTGGCCTCTGCTCTCTACCGCCTCCCAGCTGGTTTTGACAGCTCATTGAGGTGGTTTCCCACCAACCCAGCAAAAGGGGAAGCTCTTCCCCTGCTTTGCTGGGTCCCCACAGGCTTCCCATAAAAAAATCTATTGAAAGCCTATTGTAATCCATTCCCTTCAGAACTGATTAATTGGTTTTCAGTGCATTCCCATGGAAAGCCATGTTTATAATTACAAACATTTTTAATTACAAAAGATCCGTTGGAACGAATTCAAGGCATCGCTGTATTGGTAATTAGAAAAGTGTCTTTCAAAAATAATGTATGACAAAGATGACCAATAGCTGAACAATGTGCTCAAATTAAGATGCCTCATACAGTCCATTAGTGCAGTTCTGATCTGATTAGATGCTTTTGTTTATAATATTGAAATCCACAAAGTTGTTCAAGGAACTGCATTATTTCCCATCTCATCCTTCATGGGAGCAGAATAGTTTAATTTTGGGGAGGATTTGCACTTCATAAGACTACTATGAAAGTAATATTTCATACATGAATAAAGTAAGTCCAACTTATTGCAGAGTTCTTCAGTGTGGTGTTTCTTGTTTACTCTCTTAATTGCTCAACTACTCTAAGCCATTTCTGACTAAGTACTATAAAACAAAATATGTTGCTGGTGATTGACTTTTAAGCAGACTTGAATTTAGTCTGTAATGCATGGGTGCTTATAATCAAATCTGATCACTCAGGATCAGATTTGCAGAGGGCAATATAGTCCTAATTCTTGATGCCAAGGCAGCATCAATAGCATGCAGCACCTCTACTCGTAGTATACAAGTATTGTTGGTTATTAGGGAGAATTACAACATGGTGGTAGTAATCTTCATGCTAGTAATATCATGACTGGATTACTGTAATGGATTATATATGACGTGGTTGCCCTTAAAGACAGTGTAGAAAATGCAGGAAGTTCAAAATGTGATGGAAGCTGCCATCTAAAAGTAACTGGAGTGGGCTTTCATTCTATTTCCAGTTGAATTTACCCTTGTTGCTGGCCCTAGATGGTATTTTCTTCTCTGCTTGATTTGTATGTAATTAGCATCTCTTAAAAGGTTGAGAACTCTTTATAAAATGTAAGTACAGTATTCATAGGATATCTACTGTCAAATTATGGTTCTACTTGCATAATTTCTAAATAGGATATTTTATACAGGGGACACTTAAAATATCCATGGTGATCTGCTACCAACTTGTTTATCACTACAGCTATGCTGTCTGTTACATAGTGACAAACACATTGCATCTTCCTCCTTTTTTGCACAGGTTTGAGTTCCCAATGATAGCATGTCCTAGTTCTACCCTTCTGTACTGCATCACTTCATCAGACCAATGGGGAAAATATAACTACACTGCAGCAGGTGGTTGAATTGATACAATAAGATTCCATGTATTTTCTGTTGACTGCACAAGATAGAGCTAATCACAAGTAAACCCATCCTTTTCTCATTAGCATCCGTTGCTTTTAGTTCACTCAACAGGGGATAGTGGGTTTTTGTTAATATTTATACCCCTGCCTTTGTATCTCGAGATTGACCCGACTAGATGTTCTCTGTCTAGTTGTAAGGAAAAATTATTTGGATTTGCTATAGCTACAATATCCCAAGCTGCAGAGTAAGACTTGATGCCACAAGATGTTTCAAGTGACATTTCATGGGAATCGACTTGAACAGAAAAAGGAGTTTGTTGGTATCTGTATTGGTTGCCCCTAAGCACTTGGCTAGCATCTTAAGTAGCACTTCAGATGCTGATCTTTGCTTTGTAGCTTCCAAAAGGAGCCCTTGTAGCACATTCACAAAATACCTTCTATAATTTGTGGGTGCTGTGGGGATGATCTTAAACTCACAGTGCAATGATTATGCGGGAAAGATGTATACTGTGATCATCTGTTGTGTAAAACTAATTATACTCCTTTCAGTTTCAGTGAATGACTCACTAACATCCCTTGCTGATGAGATACATTTTTAAGAAAGTGAGATGACACTGTGATGCTCCATCATGTGTATAGTATCTGGAAGTTGAGTCATGGCAACTGGACTTTTCTTGAGAGATTGAAACATTTCGCTGCTTATACAAACAGCTTTGTCAGTCTGAGAAAAGCTAGTTGCAAGTCCCCCATTTTATAGTTCACTTTGACCTCATGCCACCCTGGTCTGAAATAGGCTCATAAGATGAACAATGGCCTGAAGAGGCTTGTGAGGTGGACAGGAGTCTCAATAGGCCATTGGGTGCTAAAACCCATAAAGTATGGGTTGTTAGCTATGGCCTTGGTGGTGGTGTGAAATTTTTGATTTGTCTGGGTATTGTTGCAATCACTGCCTGATAAGTTGCAGATAGACTGTCTCAGCCCGCCCCCCATCTCTGTTGAGTAAGGGATTTTCAATACTCACATGAATGGCTTCCCTGACCCCTCTTTGAAACCACCTCTGTTCCTCATACTGACGAAGCTGTTTGGATGAGCAGCGAAACATTTCAATCGCTCAAGAAAAGTCGAGTTGCCATGACTCAACTTTCAAATAAACTCACCTGGGTGACTGGGAATCTTCACAGACGTGTATAGTGCAGTGTTTGTTTCCATCTTTTTTTTTTCATGATGTAGCTTGCCAGGTCTTCCTCATCCATATGTCTGAAATGTTTTTTTTTTTTTTTTGTCTTTTCTAGTCCTCCTTTCTGTATGTAAAATAATAGCACTAGATATGCTAATAGTAATAGTACAGATTATGCAGTATTTAATATAAGAGGCTGTGCACAATTTGGCTCTTAAATTATTGTTTCCTTAAGACGCTTCCAGCATTTTCTTTTAACTTGGTATACCTAGCTCTTTTCCAGTATAAAAGCAAAACCACTAAATAGAAAGCTGATAAAAATTAGATGACAAACTACAGCAATGCATTCTTATCAAATTATGAGCTGGAAGATTCTGCAGGCTATCTCATAGGTTTTCTGTCGCAGGAAGTGGTGGTACCCAAAAGCTTACATGCTTTTTAATTTAACATTTTTGGTGGACTGATAGATGGCCAAAAATAATTTCTACCTTCTTGACAGCATGTTCCAACATCAGTTTACTGGAAAGCAACAGTGAGAAAAGGTTGTTGCTTCCGCAGCCTGTGTGTTTTTATTGGGCTGGGTACTGCAGGACAGTACGCTGGGCCTTTGGTCTGGTTTAGTAGAAGTGGTTTTGGTTTTGTTGATTGGATCATTTCAAAGCATGCTTCATCCATATGGCTTATGTGCTTATGAGTACCCTAAGTGTAAGAGGAAAGGAAGCTGCTGAGGGCTGGCCATGATCAGAAGAGCACCTTCATATTGCAGAAGGAATCTAGCAGGAGCTCACAATTGGAGAAAGTTGATTTTTCCCAATTCACCCAACCCTCTATGGGGTAGAATACATAAGGAACACAGTCATCTCCCCTGCTGTCAACAGGTCCCTAGCTTAATTGCTTGATAGAGCAATTGGCAGAAAACAAGCTCTATCTTTATTGTAACAGTCTATTATCTGCAGCTTTGTTACATCATCTTGGCTTTTAAAGAGAGGCAAATAATCTGCACTGCACATTATCTCTGGCCCCATCCCCCCCCCCCCAAACACTTGCTAAGAAACATTATGGACAAATTGCATCAGAGTTTATTATACTTGTTGGTTACTGCTGCTTGTGCAATTCTTCCAGCACAGCCTGGGTTGAAGCAAGAGAAAGGCTTTATTGTTCAAGGACACACCCAAGAAAGAGCTTTGAGCAACAACTTCCTCAAACAAAGATCACAACAGACAACTCTGCAGCAAAGAGTGCCCAGCAATATTTTTGCAGAAGAAAGCAGGATGTGGAGGTATGCAGCTGAACAATCTAAGAGCAAGATACACCATGAGGGTTTTTCTGTATCACTTTGGTTTTAAACTTCCATGCAGATACAACTTGTACATTTTCTCAATTCTCAGCCCTAACATTTGTAATTTAGTTACATTTGTAATTAAATACACCTTTGGATACCTTGCTGACCAAGTCCACTTTTAAAAGCCTCCTAAACACAAGAGTAGTCAGTTTCATAATGTGTGTGTTCACATGCACGCACATACAGTACACCTTGAGCAAAACTACTTGGGGGTTTTTTAGTACAGTTTCTTCCATTGTTACAAATCCGAGTCTAGAATAATAAGCACAGTAGCAACCCTGCAGGAAGGCAAGAACTTAAAGAAACATTCCTTGCCAGGAACTCTCTGGAAGATGAAGGGCAGGTGAGGAGGACCTCTGACTTCCAGGGACAAACCTGTGTTACACTTTAATATCAGGAGTCTTTTTTCTATATAATTATAATCCAACGTCCTTGTATTCTCTGATATTCAGCCCTCCTCTCCCCTTGCTTCGTTTTGGCAAGGCTGTTGCAACGTTGACGATCCTAAGGTGGGGGAAATCTGACCCGTCTGCTTTTGCCCATGATCCACCTTAAACTTATTATCTCAGAACTGCAGAGCTGGAAGGAACCTTATGGATCATTGCCAAGAACAAGAAGATGACAGTCAGCAAATGAGCAAAAGCCGATGCAACAGGGAACTCCCCGAGCTTGCAAAGGAAGTGGCAGGAGGAACCAAACATCCTTGTTGGGACCCAAGACAAAGGCGCCCCTCCCTTTCAGAACTTGGCTTGATGGAGTTACAAAAGAGTGGGCAACAAGCTGAAACCACTTCCCTTTTACACTTCCCTGTTGTCCCTATCTCACATCCGGTGATGGACATGCAAGTTCACACTACCCAGGCTAATCTACATTTTTATTTATTTACTGTTTTTCTGGTATGCTTCGTAGACACAAAGCAGCAATTCAGAAAATAATCAGATTTGTAAAAACAAATGAAAAGCAGTAGAAATGTTCTTAAATGTTTTTATTTATTGAAATACAGCCAGACATGGCAAGTGCGATGCCTTCAAAACGGATCTCCTGTTGATGTTAGCAATAACAGGCCTTTATATCAGAGTAGGTGGTCCTGCCATACATTGAAGCTTTTAGAAATGTTGGCTAAGTTCTACATGGCTTTTGGTTTTGAAACAAACAAACAAGCACTGCCAATCCTAACCTAAAACAGCTCTTGGGGGGGGGGGCATAATATAGCAAATGACTCCCCTGAGATTACAAGGAAACTTGAGAAAAACAAACAAACAAACTAGAAAAGGGTATTGAGAGCACACATTTTTGGAACACATTTTGCTTTATTCATACTGATACTCTTTTAAAGGTAGACAACTGTGCTATAACCAAACTGTTAAAAGATTTTACATGTTGCATCTTAATTGGCAGTGCAGTTGGAAACTGCACCAAAAGGGAAAAACATCAGAAAGAAACAGAGGGATTGTCTATATGCCTGTCATTTTAGAGTGGGCTGGGGCAGGATAAAAAGGTCCCTTGAGTTCTGAGAGAGTAAAGCATTTGTATATGGCGATTGCACCAAATGGTGTATCACATCTCCACCTCACCACAACCAATTCTGTTTTGCCTGCACCAGCCCACTCTCTCACAACCAGGGCACACAAGCCCTTAAGGGTGATTTCTAGCACTTCCTACTTAGCAGAGCAGCTAAGAAGCCACCAGAAACAATCCTTAAGCATAAGGATGTATCAAGGGACACTGAGGCCAAGATCCTCCACGCTAAATATTCCTGTTGGCTATGAATGCATGTAAAAACTGGAGAGCAAAGAAAGCTGATAAGGAAACTGATTTATTTGAAATGCAATGTTGAAAGAAAGCTTTATGTGTTCCCAAACAGACAGGAAGACAAATATATAAACGAAATGAAGTCTGAAGTTTCTCTAGAGGCAAAAATGACCGGGCTCTCTTGATTTGTTAACCTGCTTGAGAAACTACAACCATTCAAATAAACTGAAATAAAGTTGATCCTCCTGAGTTTATTCAGCTACCAAGGCTACTCACTTCCTCAGATATTGTTCAGGGTGGCAGTAGAACCTTTAGCACAACTAATTCAGTTGCCACAACAATCAAAGGGCTTCAGTTAATGGAGTATAACAGATTTAATCAACATATGTGTGTTGCTGTCCTTCTGCTCTTCTTCCCTAAACTCAAATCACTCAGCCCATTCCAGCAAGGCCCCCTTGAATGGTTTCTCCTTTTTACAGGGTTCAAAATCAGTTCTACAGAATCTAAGCTTATGTGCCAAACACTCCAGGAGAACCACTTGAATTATAAAATAAAAACAACAAACATTGTGAGAGTCTAGTATCAAATATCTTGGGTTATTTAATAATTACTCAAAATCTCAACCAACAATACTCCTGTTAGAAAATGGGTTTTAAAAAACCAGAATCATAGCTCTTGCTAAAATTTTTAATACTTGGCAAACTTCTTGCTATTAAAATGATAAGTCTTCTAAGATTTTTATTTTTGTTTCAAACCATCTCCTTTCATTTTTACTGGGGCATTTCATAGTGGTGATGGGAGGAAGCAGTCACACTTCGTCAAGGCTCTAGTTCTACTTTGAGTAAAAGGGTTGGCATCATCATCACACCTATATCTCTGTTTTAATGGTCACAATCCTGTTGTGTAGCAATTCTGGTTGAAGGGAAGCAGCATAACTCTCAGAGGCAAACTGCCACTAATCAATGAGTCCTTGCTTCAAATGTGCTTATTGCTCATCAATCAGGTGTTTTGGTGTGTAACCCAGGATCCCACACTTGTTAATCATCAGGAATTTGCTGCTGCCAGTTATGGTATTTCCCCTTCACTGATGCAACAATGTTAGAGGATTTCAACTATGCACTTTAGTTGAACTACAGATCCAACTAGTGAATAACCTGTCCACTCATATTAGTCCAAATAGAAATTGGGCGACTGTCAGAATTAATCAAAAGAGCACCTGTTTTTGACATTAACTAGTAAAGCTCTAAGAGAGTTAACGGGACAGTCTCCGTGTGCTCAGTTTTGTATAATTCTCAAGACTTCTCACCTGAAAAAACAAATCAGTTTAAAGAATGGTCAGAAAGAGGCATATTTAGAAATGGTGAAGTTTTCAAGGAAAGCAATCTTATAACCAAAATATTATGAACTCAAAAATAAAGAAGCTACAAGCTTTCAAATACGCAAATTTGCCACATGATTGCTTTAAAATATTAAGGCCCTTCACTGCTTACATAGATCTACTACAACTAGAAGTCAAAATTCTAGAATGGACACTTGGCAGGCAAATCACAGATATGGAAGTTTTTAGGATGCAAAAAGAGACTGGAATATTGATGTGGAAATCACTTTCCCTAACTTTACTGGACAAACTATGCTTGCACCCACCATTCAAATCAATGTTTGCCCAGAGAATGGAATACACCCATAAGATGGTTTACTACTGGCACCAATATCCAATCAAAATTTCTAATTTCTATGAAAATGAGACTAAAATACTCCCAGATATTTTCATTCTTGCTACAGCTTAGTTAGAAATAGCTAAAATAGCAATGTACAATCAACTGGGAAATAGCTCTGTCAGAAAAATTGACTCAAAACTCAGTGATAAAAAGAACTGAAAGAACAAGCATTTACTGTTTATATTAGATGAGGATACTTTCCCTACAGGATACCACTCCACCGCAACAACTAACATCCTGGGGAAATGTATTTTTAATTTCATCAGGCTTCAGTTATGGGATTTTAACGCAAATATTGTTATATCTTACAGTTTAAGATATTTTTATCTTATAATTTGAGATATTCAGATGACACCATCTCACTGGCAGAAAGCAGGAATGATTTGAAACAACTGTTTCAAGAGAAAAAGTTGAAAGAAGGTGCCAAAGCAGAAGAGCGGCTGTATGTTAACACCAACATCATAACGACAGAAAAACAACACAACTTTAACATTGACAATGAAGAAATCGAAAGAGTAAGGAGATTTTTGTATACCTGAGTTCACTTATCGATCCAAATGGAGACTACAGCCAAAAAAATCAGAATAAAATTGGAACTAAGAAGAGCAGGAATAAAGAAACTACTGTACTTCTCACTGGGGTGAAGGAGAAAGATCATATGCAAGGTCATTCTCTTCTTTCTCTCTCTCTTTCTCCTTCTCTCTCTCTCTCTCTCTCTTTCTTTCTTACATTCTTTCTTTCTTTCTTTCTTACTTTCTTACATACATACATACATACATACATACATACATACATACATACATAC
>JAHTLZ010000015.1:50593902-50605514 GCA_023846285.1 Phrynocephalus versicolor
TTTATTTATTTATTTATTTATTTATTTATTTATTTATTTATTTATTTCAGAGTGTTTTTTTACCCCGCCTTTCTCCTTGGAAAAGACCCCCAAGGCGGCTTACGTCAATGAGGGATAAGCTATACAGCCCAGAACAATTAGGACAAGTTCGAATATCGAGAAAGGGGGGGAATTGACTGAGGGTCGTCTTATTACAACATCTTCCTTCCCCTTCCCCCCGCCCCACTCGCCCCGAGGCTTATCTTCCGTCACAAGGAATTGCCCACTGACCACACACACACACACCACCACCACCACTGTAGGAACGGACTGTCTTCTCCCTCCCTCCCCTCCCTCCCTCTTCCCCGTGAGCGACCGAGGTCTCCCTGCAAGCGTTCCTCGGGGCATGGACTGTGTTCAAGCTTCAAGGGGTTCCCTTTTTCTAAAGGCACACTTGGATGGCAAGACCCTTCTAGTTCTCCTCAGAACAAGTGGCCAGATTCTCTTTTGTTTATTCACATGTATTCTCCACCCTTAGGGTTATTTGAAACACGTGCAAAATATATTCAAATATGGGTTATGTGCAAAAAATAATTCCTTTCAGAAATCCCTAGCCACAAACGACTTACCCAAAGAACAATGTCTGAGTGCTGAAAGATGCCATGATATATGCCCAGAGTAGCTGTGCAGCTAGATGGAGCAGTATATAAACTAAATAAATTAAATAAATAAATGCATAAATATGTTGGGCCTCTAGAGTGTAGCATTCTATCAGGAAGCAGGCAGAGACTTCTTAGGAACTGGGGCAATGGCTGTCTGACTTTTGGAGGGCACAACTCAAAGAATATGAATTTGAAGTTGACAATGGATGTGCAACAGGGTTGCCAGTCCAACAGCATCTCATTCCCTGGGCCACCAATTCCCGCCCCCCTACTCTCCGGCCTCATGTCAAGGAAGGGCGAAGGGTCCCAAGACCTCACGACGGCTCGGTATTTTTAAAAAAAGGTCAGACGACAGCGTGGACGGGGAGCTCCCCCCGCCAAGAGCGGCTCCTGTCTTCCAAAGTGGTTGTGAATAAACTTTGGAATTGGAATGATCTCCTTGTGTTTATATGCTTCCAAACCAAGCCGTTCGAAAGCATGTGAAATGCAAGTCAGATAAAGAGACGCCCCCGAGGGTAAAAACGTGAGGAAGTAAAAACAGTGTTTCCTTGCAGGGATGCCAATGACTCGCACAACACTGGCTCTTCGGCTTGAGTACGGAGATGAGCACCGCCCCCTAGAGTGGGAAATGACTAGCACGCATTGCGTCAGCGGCGGGGGGATTTTTATGCTGGGGTGTGTGAATGACTGACTGGATGCCACTTTTAATCTCGTATTTATACAATGACAATAAATTCCATTCCATTCCATTTACATATTCTCTGATATAAGCCTGCTGTAGGGCAGGTGATTTCCAGTTTCTAAATAGCAGAAGAGACTGTCCATGTAAAATTCAGATGTTTTCTCATTCTTGTATGACAGATTCTAAGTTTTAAGAAAGAACAGCAGAGAAACAGTGAGTTTCCAATATAGTGAGTCTGTGGGAACACAGGTTACCTAACAGCTGAGTCTGTTTGTGGTCAGAGGCCTCTGCAGCTTACCAGAAGTCTTGAAATGTGTTAATATTTTGAAATGAACTTACAGTTCTTTAATGAATTATAAATTTCTTATTACCAATGGTTACATCACTGTATAGCAGAAATAAGAGAAAGAAAATTCAGTGAAGCCACAGGGAACAGAGAGAGGTGGAATGACCTAAGTCAGATATCAAGAACTGGTCATAGGCCAGATTACAAATTGGAAATTTTACTCCTAACAGCACTGTTGTTTATGTGCCATCAAGCCGACTCCAACTCAGAGTGGCCCTATGAATGAGCCATCTCCAAATTCTGCTGCCCCTCAGTCAAGCCCATGGTCTCTTTTAGAAAGTCAGTCCATCCGACATTTGGTCTTCCTCTTTTCCTGCTGCCTTCCATCTTTCCTAGCGTTGTTGTGTTTTCTAGGAAACCCTGCGTTTTTTCATAATGTGTCCAAAGTAGGGCAGCCTCAGCTTCAGCATGTTTACTCCCAGAGATAGTTCAGGTTTTATTTGGTCTAGGGCAGGCATGCCCAAACTTTGGCCCTCCAGATGTTTTGGACCGTAGCTCCCACAGTTCTTTGCTATCTGCAGTCTAAGCTTAGAATTCTGGGAGTTGTGGTCCAAAGCATCAGGAGGGCCGAGGTTTGGACATGCCTGGTCTAGGGACTACTTGTTTATCTTCCTTGGCAGTCCAGAGTTGTCTGCAAAGCTCTCCTTCAGCACCCCATTTCAAATCAATCAAATTTTTCCCCGTCAGCTTTCTTAATTGTCCAGTTTTCATGCTATACGTGGTGATCAGAAATATTAGAGTGTGACTGTGGATGATCTTGGTCTTGCTTTCCAATGACACCTCCTTTCACTTGATAATATATTATACAGTACCAAGTTGCCCCCATTATGTGGATTTTTTTAAAAAAAGAATCAGTTATATTACCGCTGAAACTCAGAACAAAAGAAAGAGCATAAACAACTTCACTGAGCAATTCTCCCTGCTTGCAACTACAGCCCTATAAAATGAGAATTGCCCTGACCTTGAAAGTAACAAGCAAGACCCAGTCTGAACTGCCTGCCTTCCACACAAAAACGAAAGCATTTCCTTTTCTTCCTCCATGTACTGTAGCCTGGTAGCACAAGGCCCCCTGGCTTTTCTCCTAAGAAGACAGTACCAGACAAAGATGGATTTTACTGCCCTGAGCAGGAATTAAAGCAATGAAGAAACAATTCTCAAAGTTTGCCAAGGGCCGTACCTTTCCCTATGAATGGATACTGTAAACATTTCTGCCCTTTTACAGGCGAAATCTCTCCTTCTGCAAACATGCAGCCTCTTTCCCTAGTGAATGTTGATATTACAAATTCCTACCCAAGTCCCTCATTCAGAGATGGCAACTTATTCCCTTAACTCAACTGCAGAGGTCAAGGCGCTTATATAAAAGTGGCAAGGAGCAGACCAAAAGGATAAAGTGCCTTTTGCACATATTGTTTTCCCTTGATAAACGGTATCAGCTGTTATTATTTAATTATTGTGTTGTTAGATTGCATTGATTGTATCATCTGATGTAAACCACCTAGAATAGCACCAGCACTAATCAGCTGGCCTGGCATACAAGTTTATTAGACAGACACACATACAGACAGGCAGACAGACAGACAGATTTCTATTATGGTGAAGGTAAATAATATTATCCAAAAGGATAATTAGATTTGCACTCATTCACTCAAAGAGAGCTCTGTTGCCAAAAAAACCCAATAGAAAGCCTGATGTCACCTTCCAGATTAAAAAAGGTTATTTGTTACCTTTCATGGATTGCTAGTCTTTGCCTAATGAAGACAGCTACAATCTCTCCATTAAATCTTACAGCAAATCAGACTTGTTAGTTCTTAAAGGTGCCACAAGACTCTTTGTTGTATTTGGAGTCATGTAACAACAACTGAAGTTCTATCCCTAGATACAGAAAAGAACTTGGACGTACAGTATTTTCATAGTAATTCCCTTTAAAAATTAGCTGTACTCCCAAAACTGGGTCCAAATTATCTGATAGTTGGCGTAATAACCAACTAATAAAGCCACAAAAATCCCCTACTTAGAAATATAAAACAATACTGTTTACTGTTTCCTTTATTGTCATCAGTGGTTTTCCACCTGGGGGTCCCCAGATGTTCCTGGACTTCAACTCCCAGAAGCCTCCACCACTTGCTCTGCTAGAAAGGATTTCTGGGAGTTGCAGTCCAGGAACATATGGGGACCCAGAGGTTGAGAACCTCTGCTCTAAATCCTGCTAACTTCTGCTATAAAGCAGAACCCCAGGTTTCCAATCCATTAACAAGGAAGGAGGGGAAAAACAAAACCTTGTATATTCCTGACACAACTCTCACTCTTTCACACCCAGAACATTCCATCCTGAGTTTATAAGACTTCTCAAATGGTATAACGTAAGTGCATCATAACATTGGCGGGAGGGGTTAGGACTATTAATAGTGAAGGAAAATAGCTTCCAGCATATTATATAAATCAAGTTCATTTTATACGACTGATTGCAGGTATTGACACCTCAAGCAGCCTGAGAAATGTTAGATGGAAGCAGCTTTCTTGGCAGTGCCACCCCACTTGTGTAATGCTGCTCTCCAGCAGGCACTCTCCCTCTGCACCTGTAAAAAGCTTCTTAAAAGCAAAGCTGTGTAGGAAAGTCTTTGGGGTGGCTCTTCCCAATTTAGTGTAACAGCAGAGGAAGGAGATAAGTATGACATTGTATGATCTGAAATTTTAACTTTGCCACCACCTTGGTTTCTGTATTTATTTCTGGGATAGCTTAGAAGTTTATATAATTTCATCATTTCATTTATAATAAATCAATCAATTCTATTTCCTTTGTCAAACACCACTCACAGTAGCAGTTTGTTAGACAGATGGCATATAAACTGAATAATAAATTAAACATATATATAAGCAGGTGTAAGCATGAAGGTGGCTTCCTTGGTCAAAAGAAAAAAGTTAAAATTATATTTGCTTGTGTAGTACTGTCCTTTATGATGTTTGAGTACTACGGTAATTCACATGTTTTCTGACAGTATCAGCTACTGGGGAGGAGAAGGTGCCCCATCTATCCAGAAAGCCCCCTGGATCCCAACTGCTTCTCACTTTGGGCCTGGGGAGATGGCAAGGCAGAAAAACGGCTCCCATTTTGAGGGTGTGTGTGTGCCAAGGGAAAGAGGAGCCAGCCCCATGGGGATGGAGGGGGGAGGATTCTGTTGCACTGGATCAACTAGGCTTCAGTCCACGGGGGATAAAATTCGCCAGAAGGCCACCAGACAGTCACTTCTGTGGCGACAGAGGAACATGGAGGAAAAGGAGGCAGCGCCTCATCCTTTCCTCGCCTCCTCCCAGTGGGAATGTTGGTGGCATTGCTTGGAAGTCGTGTAGTCTGGAAGTTGAGTCATGGCAACTGGACTTCTTTTTCTTGAGAGAGATAGTTGCCATGACTCAACTTCCAAACTCACCTGGATGACTGAGAATCTTCACAGACATACTGGAAGACGGAGAGGATCGCGTGGCTCTCGTGCCGCCTTGGGTGCATTTTTAAAGGGAAAGGCGGGATAAAGCGAACTTTAAATACATAAATAAATAAATAACCCAGAGAGACGTGGTGTGCGAGAATGCCTGGAAAAGGCTTCCTCCCCGTGCAACAACACAGCTCCAAACCGCCGCTAGTAAAAGAAAACAACCGCCGCCGCCATTAAGTGTTCCTTTATTTAGACTTTCCCGCCAGAGAGAGTCCTTGCCATGTGGCTCCCTGTCCCTTTCTTTTCCTCCTTCCATTATTAGGGGCAAGAGAGGAAAGGAGCAGCCCGGTGAACCCTTTCCGGGTTTGCTCCTTGGACGCCTCGGGAGGTGGATGAGTTGTTTCCCCAGGTGGATGAGTTGTTTCCCCACCATCACCACCACGAGTGGCGCAGAAGATAAAGCGCGCGTGGTCCCTAAAGGCCCCGGGGGAGGTGCCCAACGGGGAACGCGTGCCGAGAAGAGGCCGAGGCGTTCTTGGAAGTAACGGGTGGGCCGTGATTATCCGGCCATAAAACGACTCAGGAGACCGCCCCGACACCGCCCCTTGCCAGCGCCGAGATAAGGAATTGGGCACGGGCCAAAAGCCACACCCGGGTCGCTGGGCGGAGCTGCCGGGCCTGCTGAAAAGGAGGCCAAGCGGTCCCGATGTGGTGCCACTTGCTCTCCTTGGCCGGTCCCTTCGGTCGCCGGGCGGCTGCTTCCCTCGGAGCGAGCGTGGCGAGCATGGCGGCGGCGGGCTCTTCGGGCTTGGCGGGGCTGGCGGCGCGGCCACTGGGCGCGGCGGAGCCCCTCGACCTGGGCTCCTTCCTCGGCCGGGTGCTGCTGGTCTCCAACGTGGCCTCGCTCTGAGGCACCACCGCGCGGGACTACACGCAGTTCTCGGAGCTGCAGCGGCGCTTCGGGCCGGAGAAGTTCGCCGTGCTGGCTTTCCCGTGCAATCAGTTCGGCCACCAGGTCGGTTGGGAGGGTCTGGGGCCGGAGAGCGAAACGGGGGGAAAGGAGACGCGTATATTATGATGTTTTGTTGTTTTGTTTATTCAATTATTATTGTTGTTTACTGTTGTTTGTTGTCTTTAATAGTTATTGTTGTAAACCGCCCGGAGTTCCCCCGAAAGACGGGCGGTACATAAGTATTTAAATAAATAAATAAATGCGGCCCCGCGGTCGCCTTCGCAGGCGGGTCTTTGTGGGTGGGTGGGAAGGTTCTTCCCTGGATTTCTGTGTCAATCTGTACAACATAAAAAATTCCGGAGATAGGGGAAATTTGCTTAACAGTATCGTCTATGGGGCGTACAACATAATTAGGGATTGCTCCGTTTTCAATGCATTCCTATGGGAAATGTGTATAAAGGAAAATTTGCTTAACATAATTTCATTTGGAACGAATTGATGCCTTTATACAAGGTACCCCTGTACTCAGTTTTGAGCCCCCCTTTTTCCTGCCCGCAGTTAGCGGTAGAGTAGCGGCATTATTAACCTGCTGGTTGAATAAAAGCCGGAAGCCTTGTGACACCTTCAAGAAGATCGACGCGGACTCGCTTCAGTGCAAAGTTTCAGGTCCCCCGATAGTTTGGTTTCTCTCCCCCCCCCCCGCCCCATATGTGCTGGATCAGAGTAGCACGGCTGCCTGCTGCTCGGGGGTGTGTTGAAAGCAGGTTTCAGTGCGCACGGAACTGGTCGCGGTTAAGCAAGCATCCATCCTAACGACCAACCGCCAGGGTTTGGTGCGCCGCGCCCTCCGGGTGTCGAAACGTGTTGCTTCCGTCCCGGCGTTGTTCGTGGGGCAGCTGCCAAGCCTTGGTCGTGGGGTGGAGGGCTGGCCGCGGAAGAGGTCCTGGGCTCTTTTGTAACACTGCTTTAAATGAGAGAAATAACCCGAGAAAACGCTTGAACAATTTCATCCTGCTTCCTGCATCTGCCCAGTTATCCCAGCGTGCATGCCAATGTTAAAAGTGATCCGTTCTCCTGGAAGAAACAACAGCCTTAGGCAAGTTGCGGAGCCCCAGAAGCAATGGAAAAACCACTTCGGCATCCTGTGCAGAAAACCCAGGAAATGATTGCCATAAATCACAATCCAATTTACTCTGCACGTGGGTCCTCCACAGCAACTTGACCTGATTTTAGAAGCTAAAATCCTCAGCACCTCCAGGAGCCTTGCAAAATTCAATTCCTTCTTCACCTTCAGGCAGAAGGTCTCCAACAGATAGCCAGGTTTCTGTAGCTGACCCCATTAAGTGATGCAGAACAAGAAGTACAGTACCTTTAATTTTATGGGGATCTTACAAACCTAGAGGGGTAAGTTAAGAATATGGAATTAGTTCATGTGTGTCTGGGCTTGGTTTTGGACACCAAATGGCTCAGTATGAACAAGATGGAGCAGGCTGTTCAAGACAGTTGTATCTGTTATAGATGCATGTAAAATGAAAACAGCCAGGAAATGAAGTGTACAGTATTTTAGCTTTGAAAGCTGATTTGACTTGGGCCATGTGAATTAGGAGCTAAGAGATTTCATAAGGGTTGACAGTCTGCAATTAGTTGGTCTAATGAAAGGGTTTGCATCTGTGAAACCAAACCACCTGTGCTGTGAGATCAATCAAACAGTATTTAAAAATGTACCAGTTGAACTAACTGCCTTTTGCATTCACTCAAACTCAAAACACCCCAAGCCTTCTGCAACCCAGATCACTTGGACAACTACTTCTATAATTTCTTGTCAGGTGTAAAAAGTTGCAAAACAATGTCTCTGGAGGTCAGATGATGGGGAAAGGCTTGTGTAGACGAGGCTGGCTGGCTGCTTTGCACCTGCACGAATACCTGTTTGACAACAATGAATGAAGATTTCTTGGAAATGCAGTTCCAAGGCATATTTTTTAAGTTTAGACAGGAAGGCTTTGCTACAGGGAATGCATTCACCAGCACTTCCTCTATGAGAAAACATAATCTGAGACTTGGAACAGCATACAGTATTTTTGATTTGCTAGGAAGCTGCAGATAACAAAGTAGTGAAGGGGAAAGAGTAGTATTTTAAAACTTAATTTGTAGTTCTAAATCCTATTTTTAATATATAATACTTGTTAAATTCTCTTAAAGTATTCATATATTGTACTTAGTTTTTGGCCTGTAAGCACTGTATTGTCTTTTTTTTATGAGGAGCAAAAGCTTTCAAATCAGTGTAGCTTGAACAGGTGGAACTGGTTAAGCTTCTGGAACTGAAAACTAGAAATTGCTTTTTATAGATGTAGTACATAATCTCTTGTGTTTGAGCAAAGCAAGGTAACTTATAGTAGCAAGCAGTACACTTACACTACTAGTTCATACATTTCTGTAAGAAAATATTCTGGATTGCATTTCAGTAAAACTGCTCTTGACAAAGCTTTTGGGAAGCAGAGTGGAACATGTTCAGGTCAAGCATGTGGGTGTGAGCTGTGATGATGGATGATTGATAGTTGAAACTGAACATGCCTCCTATCCTTTTGCAGGAAAATGCCACCAATGATGAGATCCTGAACTCCCTAAAGCATGTCCGCCCAGGCCATGGGTATGAGCCCAACTTCACTGTGTTCGAGAAGTGCGAGGTCAATGGGGAAAACGCTCACCCGCTTTTCAAATTCCTGAAACAGGCACTGCCTTACCCACACGATGATCCTGTCTCTCTCATGACTAACCCGCAGTTCATCATCTGGTCTCCAGTGTGCCGCAATGACATCGCATGGAACTTTGAAAAGTTCCTTATCGATCGTGATGGCGTGCCTGTCAAACGTTACAGCAGGCGGTTCGAAACTATCAAGATTCAGGAGGATATTGAAAAGCTGCTTCGCTAAGTCCCTTCGAATTGGCCACACTTAAATCTTGCTGCAGTTCACCTCTCTGCTTTTCCTAGCTTAAGTGCAACAGCTTCCATGCCACAGCAAACTGACGATATGCTCTAAATAGGAGCAGTCTGTGTGAAGGATATTTGCTTATGCCCCAGCAACAATGCAGCCCTCCTGGAATGGAAGAGTCTGCTTGGATGCTGTGGTGTAAATCAAACCTGTCATTTCCTTCTAGAAAACGCAGACATATTAAAGTTGGTTATCTTCAACTAAAAGCATTACAGCATTGTATTTGTGCTGTGTCTATGATAGAAATATCAGTCTTAACTTCCTTATACAGTACTCACTGTATATTTACCAAAGAGCTGGATCCTGCTAAGGTTCCTTAATGCATGTGTATAGCATGTAAAATAAGATGTGTTATTGACACATTCCAGTTTGGTGGCATTACAATGTGGATCTATAATTATAATATACACTGGATATAATCATACTTGGTGAAGCAGCAGCACTTGATTCATCGGGTTTCATGTCTTCTCCTTGCATTGGCTACTTTCTGTGACTTGTTGACTGTTTACTCTGATGATAATTTTCTATTCTCCATCAAAATTTTAATTATGACAGTGCTTCTTCTAAAGCCTTGAAGAGCCCTTGATGTACTTGTAAAATTTTGTATGCAAAAGTCTAGTAAATTACACCAGGGAAAACAGATCAAAATCTGCAACTGATGTGAAAAATATACCAATAAAGTGCTTGAATTAATACTGTGTGCTTATTGTAAATCTGGGTAACAATTGGGATGGAGGTAGCCCATTGAAATGGTAGCTGACACAAAGACATTTACACTGCTTGAACCAGACCCCACAAAATGCCTACAGAAACCTAGCCAGCCCTGGCTTGGTAGTGGAACCCCCAAATGAACTGATGGTTTCTGCCCCTTTCTGGGATCTGCAAATGCAGTAATTGTTATCCTCGTAAAACTAACACCAGCCCTGCAAGGTAATCCAAAACCTCAAAATCGGATTGTAACGCTTCTGGAAATGTATGTGGTAGCAAGTCCAAGAAGTTAAGCACTGAACTTAAAACAGCCTTGTTCCCCCAATCATGCTCTAAAGCAGTGGTTCTCAACCCGTGGGTCCCCAGATGTTCCTGGACTGCAACTCCCAGAAACCTCCACCACTTACTGTTCTGAAAGGGATTTCTGGGATTTGGAGTTCAGGAACATCTGGGGACCCACAGGTTGAGAACCACTGCCTTAAGCATACCAAGTGGGAATTCTTATGTTTAAGAGGAGAAAGCCAAAATGACGACATTTTAGATTAAAAAGCCAATTGCAACAAAATAAAAGTTCAAATGGTGGTACAGCAATTATAAATGAAGGACAGGTAAAATAAAATTAGCTAGCCTATTTTACTTAGAGGACCTAAGAATAAACACATCCTGTACTCACCATCCTCATGGGCATAATATGCTCAAATATCAAGGCACCAGCTCTCCTTTGTGCTATTGTCTAACTTTTCTTACACTTCTTTATTCCTCAAGCAACATTCCTCAACCAATTCCTGGGGACTACCACCAGAATCTTGCAGAAGACATGCTGCTCTGCCCATAACCACTTTGAAATATAGTTGTGAATAATAACCAGTTTACAGATGCCATCTTGGTGGCAGAATGGTTTGTTTTGTGAATACATTACTGTACTTTGTCCTCAAAGGAGAAATCCGTAAGATGATTGGGGAAAATGTGGAAGAAAATCCAGGCTGAATTTCACAGCAGTAGCTGTGAATAAAATTATAAAATGCCTATCACCTTCAAGGTGTGAATTATTGTACTGCAACTACAAAGCCACATTAGATACATCTAAGAGACACCTAGAAGGCTGTCAGGAGGGGCTGATGCTTTACAGAGGCTGGAAAGAGAGCTGGTTATCAAGAGAAAGGAGGAGTTGCCAGAATGCCATTCTACAACCACCAGAGATGGCAGCTTTAATTCTCTGTAGGTAAAGGAGGCTTCTTATTTTGCTTATGCCCTGCCCCCTTGCAAAGAGATTCAAACACCTTGCCTATTTTTCTAGGTTCTACTGGTAGATGCTGTTGTATACATAAAAGTAGAATGGATGTACCTTGATAACTGTAGTCCGGGCTATACAACTGCAAAAATATTGAAATAAGAACATATGCCTACTGAGAACCTCCACAGTGCAACAGTTGCATTTATAGGTACAAATCCAAGATGGCTTCTTGTTGTACCTAACTTGTACAACAAGTAGGCTGGGAGAACAGTGATACACTTGTAACTTAACATTTACCAAGAATCCAAATATCTTTCTATTTTGGCCTAGTATAGTGTCCTGGTGTCTCAGTTTACAAAATGAAGGAACAAATGTGGGTGCTCAGTTCATGGTGGCTGCTAGTGCTTTTCCATCTAACTACTAACAGTTTTTGCTTAGGCAGATCTCACTTCCACTTCTATATTTTAGCTATACATTTGTTTTTAAATTTAAATGCACTTTCTGATCTTGTACAATAGCATCCTTAAGGCCAGGAGATTTAACATTTACCTGTGAGGCCATTCACTTTGTGCTATCAAAAAGCCAATAATAATAATAATAATAATAATAATAATAATAATAATAATAATAA
>JAHTLZ010000015.1:50614945-50643822 GCA_023846285.1 Phrynocephalus versicolor
GGAGGAGGATGCGCCGCCACCGCCGGCGGGCAGAGGAGGGAGGCAAAGGCGGCGGCGGCGGCTCCTCCTGCGCTCCTCCAGCCTTCCTCCTCCACCGGCCACCCACGGGAGAGAAGAGGAGGAGGAGGAGGGCGGCGGAGGAAAAGGGGAGGAGCCTCCCCGGCCTCCTCAGGCGGCCCGGTGCCGACTGGGCCACGGACCGGCACCGGTCCGCGGCCCGGGGGTTGGGGACCACCGTGTTAGGGAACTAAATGAGGCAAGAATGTTTTCTTATGTTTGAGGAAAACCTTTCTGAGTTTTTTTTTACATTTCACTGGAATTTGGAGGGGGAGGGGTTAATGGTTAAGTGTTGCTACTTTCTTTATGTTCAGAAATACAGTAAGCAGTGTAGCACTTATGTTCTGTTTTAATCATTTGTCCCTAAAACTAGCACCTACTTTGACTTTCTCATGATGTTCTTTCTGCGGGTAGCACAGTTTGCACTAAGGGGGTAATATAGAAACATAAACCGACAAACAAATACTGTAAATAATTGTGTATACAGAATATTTAAGCAATACTGTGATAGCCAAATCTTGTCAGTTACTGCTACCAGTATACTACAGTCCACATAAATCTTGGCGGCAAATTAAAACATCCGTGTAGGCATTTGCTGTTGCATATCATATGATTTGGCATGGAAAACCATGGCTTCTTAACTTGTACCAATTTTCTTATTGATTTTTATCCTAGTTATGTGGATACTTATATGTTACTTAATATCAAGCTACACAGTTGTGCATCAAGTTTTATATATTATTTAAATCTGTGATTGATGCTTTGTTTTGCAGTTCTGGGGAGCATAAAGCAAAAGCAAAAGCAAAGTATGTTGCTTATTTTCGCCCCATAGGGCTTAAAGCACTCTCAGAGCAGTTTACAAGTAATTATGCAGGCTACACATCCCCACCCCAACCCCATGCAAGCTGGGTACTCATTTTAACAACCTCAGAAAGATGGAAGGCTGAGTGAACCTTCAGCTTGCTACCTGGAATCAAACCCCAGGTCGTGAGCACAGTTACTGCTACAGTACAGTAGTTTAACCACTGCGCCTAGAGGCTTAGAGATTAAATTTATAGCAAGCCAGTATATATTGGTTCAGTTAATACTATAGTCATAAATGCATTATTATAGTCATAAATGCAAATTGTTCTTTTCTTCTGACATGTTTTGCAGTAGAAGTTAAATCAGGTTTTGAATTTGAACCATTCCTTACCATCCCTACCAAGAAATACAGCAAATAAGATTTTTTTTTCTTTCCTAGCTACTATTGAAAAAGAGATGCGGAAGCAGTTTAATATTCCTGATGGAAAGGAAATTAGGCTGTGGAGCAGATATATGAGTAATACTTATGAGCAGCTAAGCAAACTTGACAGCACTATACAAGATGCAGGGCTCTACCAGGGACAGGTAAGAAACCTAAATACAGAGATTGCCCTTCTCTTAAAACTTATATTCTATTTTACTCACCCTGTGGCCTTTCAAAACACTGCAGTTATTTAAAGGACTGAGTTGGATTCAGACTAATTTAAGAAGGTATTATTAATGGATGTTGATGGAGAAATCATGTCATGCAGCTCCACATGCACAATGGGATGATTTCAAGGTGCACATTATTTTGACTCCGAAGTTGCCAAAGGAAGCCTTTCATCATTGACACAATGATGACATCATTGATTATGACAGGCAGAGCTACACGACAGGATTTGGAAGCAATACAAAGCTATTCAGCTATTTCAACAGGGCTTGTGTAGGTTTCAATCTAGCATAATGGGTTGTAGAGCCAAAGTGTAATATTTTGGCAAAGCGTCTCCTAGCCTTCCATGGATACTGGTAAGTTTGCATTTTAGGAGCAAATGTATGTAGGGACCATTTGTGTGAACTGGAACCTAAATGTGGGGGCAAGTGATGGCCTTGTGTGAGCTGTGCAGTTGCGATGGTATGTAATTATGGGATTACAAAATTTACAGATAATAGCATGACCAACCTTTTTGTGCAATTCCCTTTGATGCTTTCAGTTGAACTGAAAGCCAGCTTGTGGCTTCTATATGTCCCCTGAGGTATTTGCCTGAAAATTAAAGCTTGTTTTGAATTGGGTTTTGGCATCTTCTGCCTGAAAAGAAAAGAAATGTTTTTTGCTACTGTGAATGTGCTGACAGTTCAAGAGGTATCATTGCCCCTGCCTAGTTTTATTATTTTTTTCTTTCCTTTTTCCCCAGGTGGTGTTAATAGAAGTAAAGAATGAAGATGGTACTTGGCCCAGACAGTCTCCTGTGACAAAGTAAGCATTTATCTCTCCCTAAATCCTCTGCCTAAGATTGACTCTAGGAATCGGTCTCGTTCCTGTTTAACTTGTCACAGGCTTATATTTCTCTTCTCTTGTTAATTTATTATTGTTGGCTGCTTTATAAAGTGCTAGCTGTTTTAAGAGCATAGGCTGTACTTACATTTTCTTAGAGGCAGGTTTTAATTTGAGAAAGCAAATCACTAACTTGAAAAACTAGTGTAAGAAATGTGTTTCCCAGCATTATATTTGTTTAATAATAATAAATAAACAAATCTTTGCTAGGAGTAGTTTTTGTCAGAGGAACGCTCAATTTAGTATTTATTAAATACTGTATAGTAATTTAAGCATCGTTTAATTCTTAACTGAGCCTATTCAGTATTGCTAAGCCATTGACACCTTAATCAATGTTAATGCTACACAGGAGTTTCTGAATGTGTTGGACACAGAATATACTGAGGTATAAAGAGAGGATCTTCAGAAGTTGGAGGAATTTGTTGGAAGCACAGGATATCAGTGGCAAAGTAATTTAAAATACAGTGGTGCCTCTAAATGCAAATGTAATTTGTTCTACAGGTCAATTCATTTTACGAAAAATTCATCCTACAAACCGCGGTTTAATACGGTTCCCATAGGAATGCATTGCATTTCTCTTACGAGGCATCCCATAGGAAAAAAATTGCCTTACGAGGTTTTCCTATTCCTGGAACATTCATTCGTCTTATGAGTTTTTTGTATTGAGGGGCATTTGTCTTATGAAACACTACTGTATTTTGTGTGTTTTGTAGGAACTGGAAAGATAGAACTTGGGCTTCCAGTGGTATTTAGCTGTTAGGGAGCCAGGATGTGTTTGCAACTTAGAGTGTCTTAGAGTGTAATAAACTTGCCTCCTAGCACCAATTCTATTATTACAAAGTAAATCTATTCTGCTCAACATTATGTGCTGTTGTGGCAATATCCAGCTGAATGTATTTATATATGCACACACATGTTGCACCATTAAATGTTCATAGAATCTAAAGAGGCTTCATCTTTCTCTGGTTTAAACACACAAACTGTCTTGGATGATCTGCCAGTTAAACAAAATTACCTAAGATGTATCTTAATTATTGCTAGGAATTCGCAGCATAGTTTTTTCCTTACCTTCATACAAACTAAAAGTTGAGATAACAGCTTAAAACTATAGCTGTAGTATATTAATCAAAAGTAATAATATTTATCGCTATTTTCTAGTGAAATAGTAGGTGCTATAATACCTGTTAAATAACAGTTTCATGGCAATGGTGGTTGCCATAGAAAATAGACTATATAGTGACAGTTGTGATCAAAATCATTCAGCTCCCACTGCAAATCAGGCTTATTGTCAAAGTTACAGATTTTCAGTGTTTACAAACAACAAATCAAACATAGGATTTGAAATAGCTAGAAACAGCTTAACACAACAAATGTTTCAGGCATTTGTTTCAGGCATTTCCCCCCAAATTCAGCTGAAAATGCACTTTTTATTAGATTCTGAAGCTTCAGAGGGTTTGTTATTGAGCCAGTTTTTAAAGATGGCTTGTGGATACTTATTTATTATTTATTTATTTGTTAATCTTATACCCCGCCCATCTTCCCAGAAGGGAACTCTGGGCGGCTCACAATAAAAACAGCTAAAACAAGCAAGCACAAGAAAAGAGAAGAGAGCAAGGTGGTGGGCATAGCCCAAGCAGAGAAGCGCGGGCAAAAACAAAACAAAACAAAACAAAAACTAAATAGAAAGGTTGCCAAACGCCTCCCTGAAGAGATGAGTCTTCAGGGCCTTTTTAAAGGTGGGCAGGGACTCTGCCAGGCGCAGCTCACTGAGCAGATGGTTCCAAAGGGTGGGGCCCACCACAGAGAAGGCGCGGTCACGCGTACGCGATTTCCATGCCTCTCTGGGTGTGGCCACCCTCATTGAGCGTGCCTGCGCCAATCCCGTGGGTCTGGTCCCAGTTGATCTCTGAGAGATATGCTCCGCCAGATACTCTGGTCCCAAGCCGTGGAGGGCTTTGAAAGTCAAAACCAGGACCTTGAACCTGATCCGGAGGACAACGGGGAGCCAGTGCAGGCGAGCCAGAACTGGGGTGATGTGCCCGAATCTACGAGCACCCACCACCAGCCTGGCCGCTGCATTCTGCACCTGTTGTAACCTCCGGACCAGGGTCAAGGGCAACCGCACATAGAGGGCATTGCAGTAGTCGATCCTCGAGATCACTAGGGCCTTCACAACTGTCCTCAGGGAGTCATCGAGGTACTGGCGGATCTGGGTGATCCTGCGGAGGTGGATAAAAGCGGCCCTGGAAGCAGCCATCACCTGGGCTTCCAGGGAGAGGGCTGAGCCCAGGACCACGCCCAGATTCCTGGCCCTGTCCGTAGGCTGGAGAGAGACACCCCCAGTCTAGGGAGGGGGCCATTGTACCCAGATGGGGGCGCCCCGAAGAACAGAACCTCCGTCTTCTCCGGATTCAGCTTGAGCCGGTTATCTCTGGTCCATTCCAGAACTGCCTCCAGGCACAGATCAAGGGAGCGAACTGCCTCCACTGCAGAGGACGAAAAGGAGAGATAGAGCTGCGTGTCATCAGCGTACTGATGACAGCGAACTCCAAATCTCCTGATGACCTCCGCCAGCGGCCTCATATAAACGTTGAACAGCATGGGTTAGATTGCCGACCCCTGGGGCACCCCACAAGGGAGAGTCCAAGGAGCCAACAAGTCATCACCCAGCTGAACCCGCTCAGTCCGGCCACCAAGGAAGGAATGGAGCCAGGACAAAGCCTGACCCCCAATTCCTGCCTCGGCCAGCTGGACCAGCAGGTTACCATGGTCGACGACGGTATCAAAGGCAGCTGACAGATCAAGGAGAACCAACAGGGAGGAACACCCCTGTCAGCCTCCCTGAGGAGGTCATCCTGCAGAGCGACCAGGGCAGTCTCGGTCCCACGAAGAGATCTGAAACCAGACTGGAAGGGGTCCAGGATACGATTTTCCTCCAGATATGACTGGAGCCTGACAGCAGCCACCCTCTCGACAACCTTGCCCAGGAAGAAACAATGGCGATCGGACAGTAACTAGATAGAGCGTCCGACGCCATGCCAGGTTTTTTCAGAGTGGGTTTCACCACGGTCTCCTTTAAACGGGCGGGGAAACATCCCTCCCCGAAAGAGGCCGTGGCAATAGCGGAAACCCACTCAGGCATGTTCCCTTCAGCAGATTTGATGAGCCAGGCCGGGCAAGGGTCAAAGGGAGTGGCCGCTGGCCGGCAACAAGCCATAACTCTGGAGGCCTCTGCCAGGGACAATGGCCCAAACTCATCCAGGAGGGGAGAACGGAGGGGTGAGGCCCCTGGGATCTCAGGGGATGGACTAGAGCAACTGGGGGGCAAGTCGGAACGGATGGCCTCTATTTTGGATTTAAAATGGGCTGAAAATTGCTCGCTAGTGAAATCACTAGGAGGAGGCCTCAGCTGGCTGGGATTGGAGAGGTCTCGAACCACCCGGAACAACTCTGCCGGGCGGTTCGAGGCCTCGCCAATTCTCAGGGAGACATAGGATGTTCTAGCGTCCCTGATCGCGCGAAGATAGCGGCCAGTCAGCTGCTTAAGTGCAGCCCTATTCTCTTCCGTCCGGTTTGTCCTCCAAATGACCTCTAGCCTCCTGCGTTCTTGTTTCATCGACCCTTTTAGGGGACACACATACACTGCATAGCATAGCAGTTTAATAGCCAAAACCATAACTAATGATTGGCACCAAGTGCTTTGCCTCCAAAACTTCTGGCCGCCTGCCCTGCTCCCACTTCAGCATGCCCCACGTCCTCTTGCTCCTGGTGGTGCGCCTGTCTGGGCAGAAGCTTGGGCTGCCCTTCCCCTCTGCCTCCAGAGCTGGCTTCTCACGGAGAGCATACCTGCCCCACCTTCTTGCCTGAGTGTTTGGCTGCCTGAGGATGAGCTTCATGCCCATCTCTACTAAGGATACTTCCTAAACATTATTTTTGAAAGGTTTGATTTATTAGTGGCATTTTGGCCATTTGACCAAAAATGTAGTAAGCTTAACTTATGTTTTTACTTCTTTTTGCTGCCCTGTTTTGTATTTCATCATGTTATTTATTTATTTATTTATTTATTAAATTTCTATACCTCCTGTCTTCCGGACGGAACTCTGGGTGGATTACCATTAAAGCAAGACAGCAAAAGACAAACAAAAAACAAAAACCAAAAAACCAAAAAACGCAAGTAATAATAAAGTAGGAGGAACAATACCCTCCACAGCAGATGACAAAATTAAACAAAAAAGTCGCCATATGCGTCTTTGAAGAGGTGGGTTTTCAAGGCCTTTTTCAAGGCCTTTTTAAAGGCGGGCAGGGACTCTGCTAGGCGCAGCTCACTAGGGAGATGATTCCACAGCGTAGGGCCCACCACAGCTTGTACACTGCCCAGAGTGGCCTTCAGACCAGATGGTTCATGTGGTGTAGAAACTTGCTGTGTTTTCCCAGCAAGTTAAGACTAAAATCTTATAATCATGTTGCTTAACGGAAACCTTTGAAGGGGTGATGTCACTGATGGGGAAAATGTTCAGTATTTATAATCTGAGTAAAATGTATTGCCCAGAACTAGGTGTTGTTGCTGCTGATTCATTTTAATTATGTCCCGCTTCTCTCATTTTTGACTGTTTTCTTGTAGATCACAAGTGGAAATTATTCAGGTTGGGGAGTCACGTGTGGCCTCCCACAGCCACAGTGTGGTTCCTATAGTGCTATAATCTTTCTACAAACCCAAAATAATTGTGCTTCCAGAGTATGTTTGTTTGTTTGTTTGTTTGTTTGTTTGTTTGATTTCTATACTGCATGAACCATCTGGCCCAAAGGCCACTCTGGACGGTGTACAAACATGATAAAATACAAAACTGGGCAGCAAAAAGAAGTAGAAACATAAGAATCAATAATCAAAATTAAGTGGTTGTTTTCACCACTAGAATATGTCTTCTAGAGTGTTTAGCCCCATAACCCCAATTTTAAAAGTAAGCTTTTTTTCACTTCTGGTTTTAGTTCTAAGAAGGGAACTTTTAGAAGATGCTTTCTGTACAAATGGGAGAAGAATTAGGTTTGAGTCACTTTATTTAAACATAAGTCATTAGGGGCCTATATATGTAAGATCAGTAGTCTGTATAGTTTACAATTGTTTACCATGTCTAAACATTAGACTTATACAGTTTGGGTCTTTTCTAGCAATGATGGATTTCATTCCACTTTAATTAATTTTTATGTCACCCTCCTTCTGGTGAAGAGACCTAAGTCAGCTCACAAATCATGAGAAAATAAACCAACTATAAAAGCATAAGTTATCAAATAAAGAATTTAAGATATAACATTAAAATTAGTTAAATCAGTTAAAACATTATAATGATAATAATAAAAATTGTGGTTTGAGCCGTGTGACCCGAAGAACAATTCTATGAGTAAATTAGGCGATACCTTTCTTGGCCACTACTAAAACAAAAAATGTAAGCTAAGCTTTCAATAGCAACTGCTATCTTTGTCAAAGCATTGTACCAGATGCTTTGTACAATGCTTTGATAAAGATAGCAGTTGCTGTTGAAAGCTTAGCTCACATTTTTTTTGTTTTAGCAGTGACCCATAAAGGTATCGCCTAGTCTACTTATGGAATGATAATAATGTACAACAGCACCCAAATTTAAAAATGTCCACTGTCCAAAGAATTCTTAAAAGCAAGTCTAAAGCAGATGGTCTTCACTAGTCTTTTGAAGGATAAGAATGAGGGGACCAATCTAGATCCCAAGGCAGGACTTCCAACAATGTGGGAGGAGCCAGAGAAAAGATTCTTTCCCATACTCCCATCAGACATGCCTGTGAAGTCAGTGGAACTGTGAGAAGAATCTCCCCTGAAGAATTTCAGAGCAGAGAAGGCTCATACGGAGAGCCTTCAGATAGGCTGAACTTAAGTCATAGAGAGCTTTATGGGTCACAACTAGAGATGGGCACGAAACAAACAATTTTTCGTTTCTGTTTTCGTTTTTTGTTTCATTACGCAACGAAACGACAAATGAATTTTGTCTCTAAAATGAAACGAAACGAACAAAAACACCGGAAATTTTGTCGTGCGTTTCGTTTTCGTTACGGCAATACAAGTGAACTGCTTTAAATGCTAAAAAAAATCACAAAAATTGAAATAAATGGTAACAAAATGGTAACAAAACAAACGAAAACAAAAATGAATTATTTGCAAAAATTTGCGAAAAACGGAAATGAACCGAAACGGACCCCGTAAATGACAAATGACAAATGAAACGCCATTTTTTTGATTCGTGCCCATCTCTAGTCACAACTAGCACTTTCATTGGGTCTGGAAACAGACAAGCAGCCAGTTAAGCTGTTGTGGCACTAACACAAGAATTGTATGCTCCCTGTAACTGCCTGGGTTCATTGACTGAACCCTCTTCAAAGGCAGCTGGGATTTCAACTCTGTGGCATTCTGCACATGCTCCTCCGTGTTTAGAATTGTGTCCTGAAATCCACATTGTGTTTGTCAAATATGGTGCTTGTTCTTGTGGGCATTTCACTGTGGAAGACTTCATACAGAATTCACTGAAACCTAAAGTGCATCCTGTTTCATGATCAGTGTATCTCTTGGATGAATACCTTAGTCATTTCTTCTCTAGTATATTTCTGTGTTAGCCATCCAGAACTACTGAGCTTGAAATAATAGATGCCGTTAAAATACCAGTTTCGCTATTTCAAGATTAAAAAGAAGAAAAAACTGAATACTACTACTACTTGTTTCTCTCAGATCGGGCAGTGCAATCAACAGAAGTCTAGCTACCTCTTCAAAATCGTCAGCAAGCTCTTGCTCCACAGCAGTTGTTTCTTCAGCCATTACAAATGGTGACAGCAATAACTCATATGGTTTGAACTCCAGTCATGGCAAAGGGTAAGAGAAAGAATTTGGCTGTTTTTCTTTATGTAATGTGCTTCTCTGAATACCTTTATACAGTCTCTCCTTTATTAACTAGGGAGTTAATGCCTCTGCTGTTTGCAAACTGGCTATGCATTTTGCTCTGTCTTTTGCTCTGTCTTACAGAATATTAAACTATTGTAGCCTCAATGTTATTATCTAGCATTTCTTTGCTAGGTGGTATTGTGCTCAGACATACCAATTCTGCTCATTCTTGCAAGACAGCCTTGTTAATTTTATACAAAAATTGACAGAAATTGCAGCATATTACCGTTCTTGAAGACCAAAATACACGAGGAAGGGGGAAATAATTAAAAAGATAGTAGTAGTAGATCTAGAAAGGAAAAAGGAAACTAACAGTGGAGAAGGTACAGGTAGCTATCTTAGTGAAGTGTAGCAATTTATACTAGAAACGGTCATGTAGCACCTATAAGACTAACTAGTTTTTATTTTTAATAACTATTTTAAGTTGCCAACAGTTCTGCTTGCCAGGAGCTTTGTACTCCTCCCAGAGACACAACCACTTCACCTGAAGAAGTTTGCTTAGACAAAAGCATATAAAAACATAAAAGCTTATAGATGCTACATGACTATTTCTAGTGTAAATTGTAACAAGAGAAAAGGCATTGTTGTTATGACATAACTGCTGATATTCAGAAACCAAAAAGGATAAAGGAGCTAATGAGAGATGGAGTTGTAGGTAGTAAGCCCCATCTGTTAAGGGAGCATTATGTATCCATGAGTAGAATCTGTGTCTCCCTGCATCCTCTTTGTGACCCTTCAAAGTTTTCTTGGGAACAGTTTTGGGAGGATCCTGAGGAGCACATCATGGAGCTGAAGGACAGGCAGCTTGCAAGCAGGAGAAATGAAATAGGGTGTGCAATGGAGGTTCTGGACCACTCATCAGCCCGTTGTGACAAGTTTGCTATTCAGATTTGCAGTGAATTGGACTCCACTATTGGTGCAGATTCAAGGGATGTGTCCAGTGTGCCGTGCTTAGGTCCAGTGTTATTGGATGAGTTTCAATTATTGAGACCCGAGGATGAGGACAGGGTGTTTGGATGTGCCCGTGCTACCATCATGCCACTCGACCCTTGCCCTTCTTGGCTAATCAAAAGATCACACTTGGGTCCAGGAGGTCGTGAATTCCTCTTTAAGAGAGGGAGTGGTCCTCACCACCTTGAAAGAGGTGGTGATTAGATCACTCCTGAAAAAAATCTAACCTGGCTGGTGGTTAACTACCGACCAGTAGCAAACATCCCTTATTTGGGCAAGGTGTTGGAGCAGGTGGTGGCTGGAGAACTCCAGGCACTGCTGGATGAAACGGATTTTCTGGATCCATTTCAATCTGGTTTCAGGCCAGGTTTTGGTACAGAGACCGCCTTGGTTGCCCTGTATGATGAACTTTGCTGGGAGAGAGACAGGGGGAGTGCAACCCTGTTGATACTCCTGGACCTCTCAGTGGCTTTTGACACCATCAAACACAGTGCCCTTCTGGATAGGCTGGCCGGGTTGGGGGTTGGAGGCACTGCTTTGCTGTCATTCCGATCCTTCCTAGCTGACCGTGTCTAGAAGGTGGTGCTGGGAGACAGTTGCTCCGCCCCATGGTGTTTACGTCACAGGGTTCTTCAGGGCTCTATACTGTCTCCCATGCTGTTCATCATTTACATGGAACCGCTGGGAGAGGTCATCAGGAGGTCTGGGCTGAGGAGTCAGGAATATGCTGAAGATACTCAGATCTACCTCTTGTTCTCCACCAATCCAGGTGAGGTGGTTTCTGTGCTGAACTCGTGTCTGGGCCAGATGATGAACTGGATGAGGATTAATAAATTGTAACTGAGTCCAGACAAAATGGAAGTGCTTTTAATGGGTGCTTCGACAGACAGGTTAGAGGGCCATATTCCTGTCCTGGATGGGGTTGCACTCCCCCTAAGAAACAGGGTCTGCAGCTTGGTGGTGTTCCTGGGCCCCAGTCTAACTCTGGAAGCCTAGGTGGACTTGGTGGCCAGGGGTGCCTTCCTTCAGCTGTGCAAAATATGCCAGCTCTGCCCCTACCTGGACAAACAGAGCCTCATGACTGCTACACATGCATTGGTAACATGCCGCATTGATTACTGCAATGCGCTCCACGTGGGGCAGCCTTTGAAGACGGTTCAGCAATTGCAACTGGTTCAGAATCATGCTGCGTGGCTGGTAAGTGGTAGGGCTGCCAGGGATCACATCACACTGATTTGTGTAACCTGCATTGGTTACCAGTTGTTGCCCGAGCCCAATTCAAAGTGCTTGTTTTGACATATAAAGCCCTAAATGGCTTAGGACCTAAATACCTGAAGGACCGCCTCCTTCCATATGAACCTACCCGGCAGTTTAAGATCGAGCCATGGGGCCCTCTTGAAAGAGCCATCCCTTAAGGAGGTGAGAGGGATGGCTTGTAGGAACAAGGCCTTCTCAGGAGCTGCCCCCAAGCTATGGAATGCCCTCCCAAGTGAGATCCGCCTGGCACCAACACTGATGACATTTCGGTGCCAGATAAAAACCTTCCTGTTCCAGAAGTTTTTTAATTGATACAATATAGATTGTGGGCACTCCAATGGCAATTTTAGTGTAATGATTTTAGTGTAATGTTTTTATTATTGTTTTATTATTAATTAATATTTTTTGTTTTAACTCTTTTAATTCTTTTGATTGTAAGCCACCAAGAGACCTTTGGGTAGTGGGCAGCATATAAATTGTATGTATGTATGTATAAATAAATAAATCAATACAATACAATACAATACAATACAATACAATACAATACAATACAATACAATACAATTTCCATTTCTTGAATGAAAAGATGGCCATAGTTCTAACAGATACTGGAGTGACGGTGGGGTTAAACTTGTTTTTCAACCTACACTCTTTTAAATCAGAAGTGAATGCTCGTAAAAGACATTCTCTTTATTATTTCAGTTTTATGTGTACAGTAGATCTTTTACAAGAAGAATGTTCATGCATATTATTCAGCTTAAGGTTGTTTGCCAGCTACATTTGCTCTAATAAAATAATGCTTTAAGTATAACTGCTTGTCCTCTAGGTCCAGGAATACTCAGATTAGACTGCTATACCCTGCTGTACAGGGGACCGCCTCTGAGAATAGCGGGGAGGTTGTGCAGCTTTCATGGTATGGGTTGTTCAGGCTACTTAAAACGCTCAATGCCAATTCTTCAGGAAATTGATTTGCTTCTGAAATGTTTCTCAAAGTGCTCATCATGAGTTTTAGAACCTAAATTGTCTGAGTCCTAATCCTGTCAACTACAAAGACAATCCTTTTCTTATATGACTCTACCAGCAAACTGAGATCTTCCTTGGAGACTCTGTCCCAAATTTTCCCACTATTGGAGATGTCAGATGGCATGGGTGTTCGTTTCTCAATGGAGGTTCACAACTCTTTTTTCCTGGTAGTTCTGGGTGCCTCAGCAAGCCATCATTGTGTTCAAGAGTATTTGGGGTACTCTTTTTTTACTCACTGATTAATTTATCCTTCTCAAATGTAGGGGGTTATTTTCTTGCTTTTAGCTTTATGGCCTTTAGTATCATTTCACTTTTTTCGTGGTTAATGCTTTTGTCTCTGCAGTGAGAAGCAAAATGCAGAACACCAGTATTTTAACGACTAAAACTTGCAAGAGTCCTATTTATTTATTTATTTATTTATTTATTTATTTATTTATTTATTTATTTATTTATTTATTTATTTATTTATTTATTTATATAGCTTGTATGCCGCCCACTACCCAAAGGTCTCTGGGCGGCTCACAATCAAATGGACAATTAAAACATCAAAGTAGTGTTTACTGTGCTATAGTCTAAATTAATGTTTGTCTGCTTGTAAATTCCTTTGTTAACTAAAATGTGCTATGATTTGTTATATAATCAGCGCCTCTTCTTTTTCAGAGGTTTTAACTTTTCTTGCAACGTCTACAACAGCAGGGAGAGTTCTCCCCAGTCACAACCAGGTCTCTGTGGGCTCAGTAACTTAGGAAATACATGTTTCATGAACTCAGCATTACAGGTAAAGGATTCAGCTACTTCACAAACCTAGTTTTGCATACTATACTGCTTATGTTTTATATGTTCCCTGACTCAGGGCAAAGTAAGCATGTTTTTTGTAGCACAGAAATATAGAAAGTTTGGACCTTATCACTCAGATTTGTGTTTAATGATGGTCAGCAGGCCAGGATTTCAGGTGGTTCTTTTCCAGTCCTACCTAGGGTGACTAGGGAATTGAACCTGTGAATTTCTGCATGCATCTCCCACTGAATTACAGCTCTGTAAAGAGGGCAGGGCCTATGCCCTGGCCTTCTGATTAGAGCAGGCATGTCCAAACTTTGGCCCTCCAGATGTTTTGGACCACAACTCCCACTCCCATAGTCCTTTGTCATTGGCAAGCTAAGCTTAGAATTCTGGGAGTTGTGGTCCAAAACATCAAGAGGGCCGAAGTTTGAACATGCCTGGATTAGAGTGTCAAGATAGTGGAGTCAAACATGTTCATTAATTGACCGGTATCTCTGGAACTGCTTTCCTGGATAAGTACATGTAGCGTTACCTGAGCTGAAAAAGAACGTTGAAAATATTTTTGTTTCCATCCCTGTTTAATTGAAAACTTAGGCTGAAAAGAATGAACTGCTTATAGACAGGGTCTTTACTATGTTTTTGTAGAATTAATATGCAACAAAATTCTGAAAAGGAATATTTTCTTGACCTTAACACCCTTTTATTTGGCACTGGGGTGATGTTGGATGTTTGTAAGACTTTCCTTTTTACACAGTGCTTTTATCCAAATGTTCTTCCAGTGTTTGAGTAACACTCCTCCATTAACGGAATACTTCTTGGAAGATCGATTTGAAGCTGAAATAAACCAGGAAAATCCTCTAGGGATGAAAGGAGAAATTGCAGAAGCCTATGCAGACCTCATCAAACAGATGTGGTCTGGGAGATATTCTCATGTCGCCCCTCGCATGTTTAAAGTAAGTACTTTCGGTTGCAGTCATACAGATAAAGACATTCCTGGTGTCATGTGTTACTTCTTGAAGCTTTCGAAGCTGTTTAAACAAGATGTTTTGCTTAAGGTATTTTATTTTTTAAAAGGTTAGGGTGAATTTAAAACAGTTCTGAGTATTGCACCCTGGCACCAATTATCCACCATGGATTATGCAAATTCTATCCAAATTCCAGTTTTCTTCTGGCCAGTATATTTGAGGTATAAAAATATGGAAATAATGGCATTGATAAACTTGCTCCAAATGGTAGAGTATATGTGATAGTACAATCCCTATTATATGCTAGTCTTCAGATTCTTATTATGAAAACTTCAACACTCCAGTTTTAGATTATTATGTTGTGTGTGTGTGTTGTGTCATTACAGTTGTGGCCGACTCTTTGTGACTCCATGTCCATGGAGTTTTCTTGGCAGGAATACTGGAGTGGTTTGCCAGTTCCTACTCCAGGCGCCTACAGCACCTGGCATTCCCTGGTGGTCTCCCATCCAAGTACTAACCAGGGCCGACCCTGCTTAGCTTCTGAAATCAGGCGAGATCGGATGTACTTAGGGCATCTAGGCAACTAGATTATTATGATACATGCTATCAAATCAGAACCAGTTTACTGCCTCTAATACAGATTTCAAGATAAGTGAGATATTTAAGGAGTGCACCTACCAGTGCTACCTCTCACACACATACCAATGAGTTTCCATGGCTGAACAGAGATTTAGTCACAAGTCTTCTGAGTATTACTCCATCACTACATCCCCTGCATCAAGAATCCCCAACTCCTGGGCCACAGCCTGTTAGTAACCGGGCTATGCCAGCACCTTAGCAGCCAGCAGGGTTCCTTTTAAGATGCAAACCTGAGAGAACATGTACACTTCTCCCCCTTCTGCACAGGGTTTTTCTCCCTCACACCCGTGTGGGAACCAAAATAACAGAATGTTTTATTTTAACATAATGAATACAATATTTTAAGACAGAGTGTTCAAATATTTTCCAAATCATTTCTAAAAAATACCATTGAAAGTCACACTCCCTTCTATACATTTCCCCCCTCTTCCATTCTTTTTATGAGAATGAGGTTTTTATTTCATTTTTATTTAATACTGTGGAGAGCAAATGTGAATAATTGTGAATTCTGGATTTTTAAGTATTGTTTTGTAGAGGTTTGTTGGTTCCACATAAACTAGTAAACAGTTCAGGAGATTTGTTACTCCATTTGTTATTTCCAATTACAAATACATACTATTTAAAAAGTAAATTCTTTTTGTAATAATTGTTTGGATACACTATATTTTAATATGCTAGTTGTGATAATTTTATGCCAAGCCAAATTGTCCATAGCCATATTTTATGTTCCTAAAGTAACAGAATGACTTTCAAGCTGTAAAGGGGGGAGTGCTAATGTAGAATTTTTTTCAATTTTTCCAAAAAGTTCAGTTTTTCCTAGAATGTTTATTTCCATACTTGGCCATGTGAAGTTGGAGATTCTATAATTTTTTTGTAAATTGTTAGGAACTAATTGTTAGGATTGTCTTTCATTTTCCATTTGGTAAATTCTAATTTCCCATTTTTAATTTTAGACCCAGGTTGGTCGGTTTGCTCCTCAGTTTTCAGGGTACCAGCAACAAGATTCCCAGGAGCTTCTGTCCTTCCTTCTAGATGGTTTACATGAGGATCTAAACCGAGTAAAGAAGAAACCCTACCTGGAATTGAAGGATGCAAATGGCAGACCTGATTCGGTATTATCTAAATCAATGTTTTTCAACCTTTTTTGGGCAAAGGCACACTTGTTTCATGAAAAAAATCACAAGGCACACCACCATTAGAAAATGTCTCCGTCCATCAGTGTACACTGGATAGCACTAGCAACATTAACTGGCTGCAAAACATTAACAGTAGGGCACTGTAGGCGAACCTATAGCATGGGTGCTAAAGGTGGCACTCAGAGCCCTTTCTGTGAGCACCCGACATCATCCCTTCACAGCCACCTGTATTTGGGTTAAATTGCTGTATTGCCACTTTACGAAAGTGCAGATGCCTTCAGCAAGTCCAGCGACAGGAGGGGAGGAGGATGAAGGAAGGCAGGAAGGAAAGAAGGCAGAAAGTGTTCTGCTTGTATACCGCCCCATACTACTTCAAGGAGTCTCTGGGCGGTTTACAGTTTTAATTACAGATACACATATGCAGGCTAGAAATTAGCACGTTTCTATGAAGAGGGGAAATGGTACGAATGGAAAGAGAGAGGTGGGGGAAAAAAGAAAGAAAAGACACAGAGAGAGAAGTGGGCGACCCAAGACAGAAAGGGGCAAGACTTCAAGGAGGACCCCAAGCAACCGTTCCCCCCCCCATCTATGAGGAGGAAGAGGAGAGCTTGTCAGCGCCGGCCCCACACCAATGAGGAACCCATCGTGGGGCCACTCAGAGACGGCTCTTCCCCTCCCGAACCCTAAAAGCCGGCCGTCTGGCCATCCAGCCATGCCAGTAGCCCCCCCCCGCCCGCCCGCCTCCTCAGCCCAGGCCCGGCGGAGGCCTCCTCCATCCCCTCCTCCTCGCAGCCCTGCCGTGGTGCTCGTGGGGCAGCCGGGCGTCCCTCCTCCCCTTCCCCTCACCTGGTGGTGTGTTCTGGGTTGGGGCTCCCGGGCCGGCTCGTGTCGGCGGCCGGGCTGTCGGGCGGCTCAGTCCATTGGTAGCTCCCAGGAAAGGGGTGGTGGTGGTCCAGGGTAAAAAAAGGAGGGGGGAGAGGGAAGCGAGCGAGTCGTGGTGGCGGTGGCAGGCACAGGGCAAACACTAAAGAGAATGAGCGGGGCCAGGAAGTGACGCCAGCGCCGCGCCCCTCGGGGGGGGGGTTGGGGAGAAGCCAAGCTGGCCCTTGGACGCTATTTATAGCGCCTCCCAGCTGTGGGCCGCCGGCCGGCCCTGGGTTGAATTTCTTTAGAATTTTTCAATTTTTCCCACGGCACACCAGGCAACATCTCGCGGCACACTAGTGTGCCGCGGAACAGTGGTTGAAAAACGCTGATCTAAATGTAGTTTTTTTCCTTGAATTTAAATCATAATGTAAAACAGTAACAAAAGAAAGCAGATCAATTCTTCTTACGTATAAACCTTCTTTGGGCGCTTTTACACAACCCCTAAGATCCGCTGGCCACTTAAATTCGGACCAGAGATCTTAGGGGCTTGTCGCTCTTCCTGTGTTCCCACCCCCTCCGCACTTCCTGGCTGCTGGCTGCATGAGGGGAGGGAGAAAACAAAGGAAGAAAAGATTGCCGCTCACCTCGTTCTGCCTCGTTCTGCCTCTTGCTCTTGCCGGCTCTTGCCCGGGCAACATTCCAGTAGCTCTTTAGTAGCTCTTAAAGGGGCAGGAGCCAAAAAACAGCAAACAGAAGCGAGGAGAGCCCCGCACTCACTATCGTTGCACCGCATCAAAGAATTTTCACCTCCAGAGAGAAGGTACTTGAAAGGTGCGCTGGGACACGCTAAAGTGGGCGTGGTCGCACTTAATTGCCTGTAAACTCCAGAGCTGGTGGGGAAACATTTTTAAGCTCCGGAGCTTGCAGCCATTTGTTGCAGAGTTTAGGGGTCGTGTATAAACGCCCTTTGTCTCTTTTTCTTACTGATAGATTCCAGTCTTCTCACTTAGGGGAAAGGAATGCAGAAAGCTGGTTTGGAAATAACATAATAAACCATGGTTTGGTGTTATGTATAAACCCACAACAAGCCGCAGACTTGTATACTCTTAGTTTTTTCCCTTTTCTTATGTGCCAAAGGAATTGATTAGATGAATGCAATTCCAAATCAGAATAAACCAGCTTACTTACTATGGTTGAACTCTGCATAATTTAAACTTGAATCAGTATGGCCAGTCAAGGATTTAAAGGAGTTCTTGGCTTGTTTTATGTAAATAGGTTAGATGTCAAAAGGCGTGTGGGTGGCTCAGCAGACTAAGGCTATGAAAACTGTTGGCTGCAAAGTCGGCAGCTCAGCTATTCGAATCCTAGGTGCCACGCAGTGGAATAAGCTCCCGCTGATAACCCAAGCTCCACGTGGCCATAGACTTGCACAACACTGGCTCTTTGGCTTGAATACGGAGATGAGCATCGTCCCTAGAGTCAGACACGATTAGCACACATGTGCGGGGGGAGGGGGGGAACCTTTACCTAGATGTCAAAATTCCAAGTTTAGATTTAATGTGGAAGTCAGTTTGATTTAAAACCAAGCATACGGCCTTTGCATCAGATCAGTGGTTCTCAAACCAGTGGGTTTCCCCAGATGTTCCTGGACTGCAACTCCCAGAAGCCTCCACCGCTCGCTGTGCTGGAAGGGATTTCTGGGAGTTGCAGTTCAGGAACATCTGGGGACCCATAGGTTGAGAACCAACGCTTTAGATGGTAGGCCATCATTATGTTTAAAGAGACTCACTGAATTTTCTTTTGGTAATTTGAATATTTTCTGCTTGAAGACATCAGTAAAAGAAGGAGGGGGAATGGCCTTCCCAATGTTGGATTGCAGTGATGGGGAGTGCTGGGAGTTGTAGTCTAATATCTGGAAAACTTTACTTTGTTAGAGTTGTAGAGTAAAACTGAATAAAATGTGCATTTATTTGTTTGTTTATTGACCATGTGATTTCATGATGAGCAGTACTCTAAGGGTTTTACAACATAGAATAATCCATAAATCCCAAAATGAGCAATAGTCATGTTCGCAAATAAGACATGCATCACATTATATACCATTTAAATGGGAAGAACCTCAAAACTATTATCAGTTATATTAAAATTAAAATAGTAGTAAATCACAGAATTAAAAAACGCATGATAAACAGAGTAATTGTAAATGCCAAGGAAAGCATCGATTTAAAAGTAGCTAAAAACAATTATAATGTTATGTATAAATCAGCTTACAGGTCAGAGACCTGTATAAATAGCGTCAGAAATCCTTTTGCATAACTACAGCTGGCCTGTTGACTCAGTGAGGATTTTGTGAGCCAGCACTTCAATGGTATAATCAATCCATATTACGCTAAAGTAAATTGCAGTCCAGTTGAATCAGTGATGTTTATGAAAAACTAACATCAGATCTCCACTGATCCAATGGGTCTGCTCTAGTGTGACATGATACATTAAACCTCAGTTCAGGCAGTAACCCAGCCTGCTGATGGAAGTTCGTTGGAGAAAGCGCTAGCCAGGCCTTCCTTGATAACGAGTTTGAGACCCTGAGAGTAACTCTTACAAGGCTCTCTCTGAAGTATCCATGAAGTGTGCTTTAGATGTTGCGAGGACAGACAGAAGGGGCTATCCCAAGTATCTTAAATAAATTTCCATTCACTGGTAGTTTTGAGACTAGATTACTGCTGCAGTGCTCTCTAGGCCTATGGAATATCCTTCCTGGTGAAATATGCCTGCCTCTCTCTTTAGTGAAAGCATGGTTGTTTATGCTGGCTTTCCCCCAGACTGGAATATATATAACACATGGCACAATCTATATCTTTGATCTACTGCCATCTGCCTCATGTTTTATTTTATAGTATTTGAAATATTTTACCTGTTTCGCAAAACAAGTGTAAAAGAAGTGGCAGCATTTTAGTTCAGATGTTCAGCACAATACTTTGTTTCTGATTCTCAGTACACTATTTTCTTTTTACAGGTGGTAGCAAAAGAAGCCTGGGAGAACCATCAGTTGCGGAATGACTCAATCATTGTAGATATTTTTCATGGGCTCTTCAAATCCACACTAGTCTGCCCCAAATGTTCTAAAGTTTCAGTAACGTTTGACCCTTTTTGCTACTTAACCCTTCCTTTGCCCATGAAAAAAGATCGAACAATGGAGGTGTTTTTGGTTTTTGCAGATCCTCAGCGCAAACCTACTCAAGTAAGTAGAGAAATTTTGTCAGGCTTTGCCAATGAAACCATCCCCTGTCGGGGAAACAGCCAAACTGACCTCAGGCTTTCTATAACCTATCACATGATCTGCATTTTCTTTCTCCTTTAAAACCAATGAAAAATAATCATGCTGTTCATGGTGTGATTGGCATGTAAGTTACTCTCATTGGAGTTGTTGAGAGATTTGTTGAGTCCAACATACCCTCTAAATTTTGTCCCCACAGCACAGGGCTCTTCCATGCACGCGCGGACCAGCAGTTCCTCTTCCCCACTGTGGATTCCGCCACAACCAGAAGAAAAACGGTCACAATGGGTGTGCAGGGGTAGAAAAGTCCCTGTGTGGAGGGCACCAGAAGCATGCAGGGCTGCACAGCTTAGAGGGAATCTTAGCTGAATCAGCTCCTTTATAAATCGTCTCGAATCAAATACGCTAGTTGCAGCTTACTACAGCATAGTAAATCACAACTAAAGTAGGCCCATTTGAATCAATAGAACTTATGGAAGAATTGACTCACCTAATTCCCACTGATTCAGTGTGACTTGCTATGTTAAGGAACAGGATCTCAGTCATGAATACATACAAAATAATATGAAAATCCACAGGATCAAATTCTGTGCCTTTATAGTACCAGAGCTGATTACTACTCAAAATACTTTTGTTTACAATTTATGTTCCTAAGCAAGATTTATTTTATTCATTTTAAGTTTCATGTTCTGTTTATTTCCAGTATCGGATTGTGGTCCCAATGATGGGAGGTATATCTGACTTGTGTGATGCACTTTCAAAAGTCTCTGGGATTCCTGCAGAAAAGGTAAGATGATAGCTGATGGATAACATTTAGTATAAAAATGCTCCTAAGTGTAAATTACTTGCATTAATTAAAAAATTAGTAAGACATACTTTAAGGAGATGACTTTTTAAACATAGTCTTGGCTGGTATCGTGCGTGAAACTCCGCCTGGACAACAGCAACAGTGTAATTGTAGCAAATAGTTGTTGGTTAAGGATTCCTTTTCCCCCTTAAGGGTGCACATAACTTGCACACAATGGGTCAAAGTTGTAAGCTCCCTGATATTTAAAATGGAGGTTTTAATCCGTGACAGTTTTCTGTTTATCATTCCCAATGTGCAGATAGAGCAATGCAACAGGGTGCTAGATAGATGCATAGGTTTTAGAAATATTTAGTGGAAAAGGTGTTTTATCCAAACTTGTTAGCTCATGTATTTTTATCAACCAGAAAGCTTCCCTGTACCAGCAGAAGTTGGTGTAGTTGAACCTTTGCTGTACCATTTAATCCTTTAGGACCAGTAACAAAATATTTACTGTATTTTGTGTCAGAAGTTCCTTTTCTGTGACACATCTGTTTGTAATGTGCTATTTTTCAAAAGCAACAAAAATAGCTGTTGCAGCTCCACAGTTACTATTGAATGGGAGATGGAAATGGCCTACAGATTTCAGGAGAGTTTAAAAGTGTCTTGTAAAACTCAGGAGCTGCTGAGGTGTTTTAAGAAGAATAGCAAGAGAGATAAGGACTGGAGTACAGCAGTGAAAAGGAAGAATCCTATTCCTGTAAATCCTGTGCCGGCTGTTCTCTGCTGGTTTTGTTAATCTACATCAACTTCAGCTTAACCTCTCTAAATCCAGTTACAAATAAGATGACTGAACTTGGAACATTCCAAATTAAGGGAGATAAGATGAGGTAGTGACCAAATCAAGCAAGGAACAGTAGTATCTGTTAGAGAAACAGAAGCTTTCCTGCCAGTTTCAAATAGTCAAGTACACACTATGAGGTCAAAGATTTTTTGGCCTTTCACTAACCTCCAATCCCAACTGTTTTCCATTTCAGATGGTAGTGACAGATGTTTATAACCACAGATTTCACAAAATTTTCCAAATGGATGAAGGCTTAAGTCATATTATGCCAAAGGACAACATCTTTATGTGAGTAACCAACTCTGGAACAGGATAGTGATTGGAGTAATGGGCTATATGATAAATACTATATGAAACTAGATACTATATGATATTTTAAAAAATGACATAGTTCCTTGAAATACGTAGAGTATTCCAGTGTTTCTTACTTTGGAATAAGTTACCTTCGAGACCTCCTGAATAATTCACCACAAGTTGTTGAGTGACTTTCTGGGGTGGTTATTTCTGAATTGCCCTTTTTACAGGATCTGTTTTTGTAGAGAAAATTAGATGCAAATAAATTTCAGCAGATATTAAAATGTTATTGTATGAAAGGCTAAATCTCTGTCCTGAGGCTAACTAATATATACTCAAGAGCCAAGTGAAAAGTATATGAGACGATTCCAACTGTTGGTCAGGTCAAACTTAGACTTTGTCTCTCGTCTGCAACATGAGCTGCAAGGCCACCCCTTTTCTTCTATTTCTCTTTTCCAGTATCCCATGATCTGTAGATACTGGTTGCTGAATACTGTCCTATATAAAATCCTAGGACTAGTGTGCTTTTAGGAGTCATGATAAATATCATGCAAAACCAACTTCTTACTTTATCTTCTCTTAATCTGCTTAATGAAACTGTTCCTGAGTCCTGTGGTGCAGTGGTTAAATGCCTGTACTGCAGGTAAAACTGTGTTCACGACCTGGGGTTCAATCCCAAGTAGCAGGGTAGCAGGCTCAAGGTTTACTCAGCCTTCTATCCTTACGGGGTCGGTAAAATGAGTACCCAGCTTGCTGGGGGGGGATGTGTAGTCTGCATACTGTAATTAAAAACTGTAAACCACCCAGAGACTAGTTGAAGTGGTATGGGGCGGTATATAAGCAGAACACTTTGCTTTGCTTTGCTTTTCTGTTATGATGGACTAGGTCAGGTTGGACAATGTCTGCTTCAACATTTATTAGATTAATGAAGAGTGTGTGTGAAAAATTGAGCCTTGGATGGCTACATAATGCAATGGACAGAAGTCTGTTTAGATGCTCCCTTGGGAATTCTTGGTGGTCAAATCCAAAAACACAAATCTACATATATTTATGTAGATTGATGGTAATGAATTTTGGTTGAGTGTTGGCTGAAATGTGCCTTCTTTGTTGTTCATTTGGCTATATGATTTTTCTCAAACAGGCCAGCAAAAAAATACAGAAGGCATTGTTAAATCTGCACCATTAAACAAAACATAATTGTTCAGTTTGCACTGGGCTGGGCAGCTGTGATTCTCTATATGTTGATGGACTACATCTCCAATTGTGTAGGATTACTAATGCTGTCTACAGGTACTAGGAGTTGCAGTGTAATATCTTGAGCATTGCAGTTACCTGTATGTGTTTTACGTATATGAATCCATTCTAGTTGACTGTATCTAATCTTAGCCCTGTCTAGAAGAGACCATTTGAAATTAATGTAGCTTCTTAATCACATCTAACTCTAGGTTTAAAATTGAATGTCGCCTCAGCCCTCTAATAAATATCATTATCAGTGAAGTCATGTGAAGCTTTGTAATGAGGTCTTCTCCTTCCAGAAAGAAAATCCATACAGTATTTTCCTTTGTGGAGGAAGGGGTGCAACAGATCTTTCGTTAGTAATATTTGTATGAACAAATTGTTCACAACAGAAATGTGATCTGCACAGAGAAGTCCATACTCCTCTTACTCACATCTGTTGCCCTTCAGTGAAATCTGTACAGTGGTACCTTGTATAAAGGAATTAATTCGTTCCAAATGCAATTATGTTAAGCAAATTTTCCTTTATACAAATTCCCATAGGAATGCATTGAAAATGGGGTAATCCCATTTTATGTTGTACGGATTTCCCCCAGAGGCGATTATGTTAAGCAAATTTCCTCTATCTCCAGAATTTTTATGTTGTACAGATTTTATGTTATACAAGCTGTTTGTTATACAAGGGTTCACTGTATTTCAGATTCCAGTATGCTTGAATCAGATGGTTATGTGAACATGTTCTAAGGCAGTATTTCAAATAAAAACTCCACATACACATTTCTAAACTGAACCATATGCTGGTAGTCTAACCTGCCAGTACATGATAAAATGAGAAACACTGCCCATTTTACAAAAACAAATATGCCTGATCACCTGGAAGATGGGCTTAATGTGTATAGTTGACTAGATAAGCATATTGTTAAATGCTATCCTAAGTTTATTAAAATATGAGAAATAGGGGCCTGGGATTTAATATTGCAGTATAGATCATCAGATGTGTTGCACATTTATTTATTCATTTGATTTGATTTGATTTTTATGCTGCCCATCTAGCCCTAGGGCTACTCTGGGCAGTTTGCAACATAGAATAGCAGAAAGAGAGAGAAAAACAAAGTAGCACATTTAAAAAACCAAAATACAAACAGCATAATAAAAGCAAAATATTCATAAATAAAAAACAATAACATCTGGACTCAAAGGGGTGCCATTATATGCAGAAACCCCCTGTAAGTGGCAGTACACGTCCCTTGACGGGGCTTGGGATGCTATCTCTCTTTAGCTTATATATTCATAAGAAATGTTTTTTGAACCAAATCTGTACATACCTGTAACCATTTCAAAGAACAAATCATAGTTCTGTGAGTGTCTGCATAAAAAGGACTATACTGGATCAAAATAGTAGGCTACTTTCTGTTCTCCTAGTAGATCAATCAGATGTTTCTAAGAAGCCCTCAAGCACAATATGAATGCAATGTCTCCCGGTTTCCCTGTAGTTTTGGGCTAGGTAATAACAAATATTCAAGGATAGCCTACATCTATTCCTGATATGGGAGGTCACATGGAGATGAAATGAGCAGAAGGTGATGATGGCCTTATCCCCCATTAATTTGCTTAATCCTGCTTTAATGCTGTCAGAGCTGATGATAATCAGTATAGGTTATACTGGACAGTACAGCTTAATTATGTGCTCATGGAAGAAATACTACATCTTTCCTAATCTCCCCACATAAAATACCATAAAATGGTAATCTTTATGAATGCTGTTTTCTTCTGCATTTATCAGATGTTAAATTCCTTATTATTTTAGTTCCTTATTACTCCAGTTAACAGTGAGCAGTTAAACGGAGGACACTACATATGAAAGGGATTTATGTGGACTTGTAGCAGTACATTTTACCAACCTCTGTGTATGTGTCTGCTCATGTTTGTGTCTGTTAGTTGCACACACGCGCGCGCACACACACACACACAACTCTATGTTTAATGTATGTTTGTATACTACTAAGAGGCTTATACCATTCAGGATGCGTGTGATTAAAACAAGGGGAATGGCACTGGGTTGGGTTAGAAGAGAGAAAAATTCTCTCTTCTGGTGCCTTTGCTGTGATCAGAATTAGACCTTTTTTTCCTTCCACAGTTCCTTGGAAGGAAAAAATACAGAGCTAATCATCTCCTGCATTTTAACTTTTTAATATCTTGGCTTCTTTTCTCCTATTGAAAATTTTTATTTTGAATTGTGGTTCTATGTTGATAATATATTGCCAAGTTAGAAATTACTTTTTCTCAGTATCTTGCAGCTACTAAGAATTTCCATAGCAACCTATTGAATTCCTGACTAAGTCTGTTGTATGCCTGACCTTACTTGAGAACTGGTTAATGTGGAGCCTGTAGGAAAGGTAGAAGGTTTGTTTGTTTTTCAGTGCAAGGAATATAGGCACTTTGACCTTGATTGTTTACAAAAACATTACAGCAATGTTGTCTGGAACAAACATTTGTAAGGAAATGTATTCTTATGCTGGGAAAGTATAGTTGGTTGGTTGTAATAAAGGTGATCTGCAAATCAGTTTGACAAAATGACAGCAACAGGGGCTGCTTGTGCTGAATTCCCACAGGCTAATCTAAAAGGGCCATTCAGCACACAGCCCAGACACTTAACTATCTTTCCCCCTTAGGTCCCCTGATGTCCAGTCCCCCACTAGGCTCCTGCTCCGATGTAACACCCCATCATGGTGATGTCACATCACCCAGGATCCTGCTGGAGCATGGAGCCAGCCTTGCAGGGGTCAGGTAAGTGCCTCTATCAAATGGATAGGTTTTTGTTATTATTTTTCACCCCCATCCCATTTGGCGTTGGGACTTGAAGTCCCATCTTTGAATATCTCTTAGCCTGGATAAATGGGGCCATTCAGCCTATACAGTGTATTTAAAGCTGATGAAACTTTGCCAAAATGATTTGCAGGTCACCTTTAATTTACAGAATGGGTGGAACTTCCGCATCAGATGCTATTGCATTTCCATGCTAGAGGCTTTATCCTGTTTTTCCCTTTGCACTATGTTTTGTTCCAGAAGTAGATTAGAATTTATAACAGAGGGGAAGGCTTTGGAATTTTTAGCCTCCAAAATTCCTGCTCCTTTTTTTGTCTCCGTTGGCCTGATCCAGCATGGCTCTTCTTATGTTCTTATATTCTTATGATCTCTGAAAGCAGAAAAAAAGCATATAGTCGGTTGTGTTTGTGGGGAAAGTATGGCTGTTAGCCTAACCTAATGGTTCCCAATTTGGGTCCACAGATGTTCTTGGATTGAAACTCTGAGAAGCCTTCACCACCAGTTGTGTTGGACAGGATTTCTGGGAGTTGTAGTCCAAGAACATCTGCAGTCCCAAAGTAGTAAACCTTGTGAAGCCTCTTTGGGACCTTTCAGGGAGGAAGGTGGGATAGAAATGCTTTGAGTAAAATTAAAATAAATAATACTTAAATTTAACCTTGCTTTCCCAGCTGGTACCTGGTAGCAGCTTCCCTAAAAGGAAACTTTGTCTACTGTGTGTAATCTAGTTGAAGCAAAATCCAAATTAATCTGTTAGTGTTGTTGGAAAATGTAGGCAAGTCAGGAATCCATGCCGTGTCTGTCCTAAACTTCCGAAATAGTGGGTACAAGTCTATAATACTCTTCTTTTGATACCTGAAGAGAATGAGGTAGCAGCATCCTCACACAAAGTGATTACTACCCATGCTATGCAAGTAGATAGTGGCTCTTCATAAACCTTATGCCTTGCTTCGGTTTTGCCCATTAGATCTACTTAATTGAAAGTTGGTTTACATGGTATTAGAAATATAACATCTCTATAGCAGCTTATTCCAAGAAAAATGTGAATGGCAAGGAAAAGTTATACTTAACACTGCTCACATCTTGTTTTCTAAACTTTGCCTCCTCCACACCGTCCTGAGGTTCTAGATGTATTTTTGGATGATTAAGCATCCATACTTGCCTGCCATGTCTCTATTTGATGTTTTCCTTTCTCAAAAATAATATTGAAGAAGAAGCAAACGAAAGTCAAGGAGCTTTTTCTTAGAAGTGGGCAGTGATGCACTTACATAGCACATTTCCCTCTTAAGACTGCACACCTCAGAACTGTTCTTGCAATCTATACTAATTACAGAAGTTTAGTATGATCTTGGAGAATTAACTGTGCTTTTGAAGTAGAATTTCTTATGATAATACTATAATGGTGGAATTTGACACAGCTGCTTAAACAGAAATTTATTCCCCTTCAACAGTGAAGTACATTTAGTTTGTGATTATTCAGTGTGAATTATTTTCTATTTCTGGGCTCTGTTTAATCACCTTGTTTAAAAACCCCTCTTCAGGGCTATTTTTGGATCGCCATTACTACCACTGATATATTAAGAAGCAAAGTTGTTTACTTCACTGTTAAAGTAGGAAAGTTCACAAGTACTCAGAACTGAAATATTGAGGTCCATCTAAAATAAGACCTCTTTTACTGTGTTCATTTAGTTACCTTTGACACATTCTTTTATCTGGTACGTGAAAGTTTTTGGTGTAGTGAGTTCAGTAAGTGCAAAGCCTCTACAGCAGTGGTTCTCAAACCGGTGGGTCCCCAGATGTTCCTGGACTGCAACTCCCAGAAGCCTCCACCATTCGATGTGCTAGAAGGGGATTCTGGGAGTTTCAGTCCAGGAACATCTGGGGACCCACAGGTTGAGCACCGCTGCTCTACAGTATTTTATCATGCAGAGAAGAGGCAAGAGGCTGTTGCAAGACACCAGCGCTGGACTGTCTGCTGTGCTCAATTTGTGACGGTGCTGCATGTGAAATTGTGACTGCAAGAACATTTATTGCTTTTCTTTTTAAAAACCCCTAGTCTTACAGTCATCTGAACCTCATCAGTTATAGTTGTAGCAACTAGGTGAAGGCTAACAGGATTTTTGTCATGGTGTTATGTTAGCATGAATGAGTTAAAACTTGAGAAAAAAATCCTTAAAGCATGCTAGAGGTCTGGCTAAATAAGAAGGCCAATTTCCTGTTTGAAGTTAATGGTGCGGTGAACAGTTTTTTCCATGTGCACTTTCACTTCTAACCCTGCTTTGCGTAAAGGGACAAAGGGAAATACTCTAACCCAGTGTTAGTGAACCTATGGCACGGGTGCCAAAAGTGGCACTTGGAGCCTTTTCTGTGGGCACCCAGCATTGCCCCTTCACAGCCACCTGTATTCAGGATAAATGGCTGCATTGGCACTTTGTGAAAAATTAGTGGGCTTTGAATCGCAGTTTGGGCACTCGTTCTCTAAAAGGTTCGCCATCACGGATCTAACCCATTCCACTAGCATAATCTTTCACTTGCGCAGGGAAGCTTGAGACCACTAGTAGAGCTCTTATGTTTGTTTGTGTGTTTGTGTGTTTGTGTGTTTGTGTGTTTATTTATTTATTTATTTATTTATTTATTTATTTATTTATTTATTT
>JAHTLZ010000015.1:50643832-50694289 GCA_023846285.1 Phrynocephalus versicolor
TTTATTTATTTATTTATTTATTTATTTATTTATTTATTTATTTATTTAGCTTGTATGCCGCCCACTACCCAAAGGTCTCTGGGCGGCTCACAATCAAAAACAATTAAAACATCAAAATACAATAAAATTAGAACAATAAAACCTGTAAATGCAATAAATACAGTACATTAAAAGCACACCACTAAAAATTGCCATCAGGACCCACAATCATTAGTTAAAAAACTTTTGGAATAGGAAGGTTTTTACCTGGCACCGAAATGATATCAACGTCGGTGCCAGGCGAGTCTCATTTGGGAGGGCATTCCAAAGTCTGGGGGCAGTTGCTGAAAAAGCCCTATTCCTGCAAGCCATCCCCTTCACCTCCTTAAGGGATGGCTCTTTCAGGAGGGCTCTCTGACTAGATCTTAGTTGCCGGGTAGGTTCATATGGAAGGAGGCGGTCCTTCAGGTATCTAGGTCCTAAGCCATTTAGGGCTTTATATGTCAAAACAAGCACTTTGAATTGGGCTCGGGCAGCAACTGGTAACCAGTGAAGGTTATACAGAATCGGCGTGATGTGTTCCTTGGTGGCCCTACCACTCACCAGCCGTGCAGCACGATTCTGAACCAGTTGCAATCGCCGAACCGTCTTCAAAGGCAGCCCCACGTAAAGCGCATTACAGTAATGTTCTCTGTGTATTTGTTGCTCTAGGTTTTTCTTGGTTTACCTGGTTTTTAACTGATGCTTGGGGGCAGCGGGGAGGACCCTCTGCATAGCTTACCACATTAGCATCTTCCACCGATGTTCTTGCTCCTTAGAACACTGTTCTTTTTCTTGAGTTTTGAAAGTCTTTATATTCCTGTGGTATTTCGTTGGGATTTAGAGCTTAGGAGCAATAAAAAGAATGGAAAGAGTGTAAAAATATAATAAAGTTATTACGGTAGATGCCAAACAGCATTATTTCATAGAGCACTTCACCTGGTCATCCCAGCATTGGTTGTTCAAAGCTGAATAGGTCTGTTTAGACTGTATTGCCTTCAAGTAGGGCTGCCATTACTCTTAGGCTCTGTTCAGCTTTGTTCCACAGTGTCTGTCTAGGGAAGCAAATGAGAAGGAATGCTATGGCATGTCTGTCTGTATGAACGTGATGTGAAATGGTTGGAGAACATGGGTTGAATAAATCTGAGAACCATCGCTGTCTGGAATGTTTGAAACTGGTGCATTGCTGCTTGCCAATTCTGTAAAATGATTGGAACATCTCTCTCTTTTTTTCTCCCTACAGATATGAAATTTGTAAATCAAGCGAGGATGCTGCTGAATACGTCACACTTTCAGTTTATTTCAGAGAAAAGAAAGCCAGACAATCAAGTGCGACACCGGGGACTGTTCTCTTTGGCCAGCCACTACTTATGGCAGTTCCCAAACACAAGCTCACACTAGATTATTTATACAGTCTCATATTGGAACGTATTAGGTGAGCATAAATCTCATCTGTGCCATGATAGTTTACTAATTCATAAATGCAGGCATGCTCATTTTCCCAGTTACCCTGAACTAGCACCATCTCTGTCATTGTAGCTATGAGTAGACCTGAATAATTTGTGTGTTACCTATTAGCTATTGGTATGATCCATATCCGGTGTGGATCCACTACTTGTTTTTGTCTTTTGAGATGCTACCATATTTTTTGTGAAAATCTTAATTGTACTTCAGAGTTCAGTGTACAAGATTAGGCTTTTGAGGTGGACATTAAAGCCAATGTATTAGAAGTGTGGTGGCTCAAGCTCTCATTGTTTTTTCTCAGAATAATGGAAATTTATGGGTTCTTCTGTTCCATACATGTATGCTAGACATTCAGAATATGCGTACATGTATTTCTTTACTGTGACATTAACCAATTCATAAATTAAATCAGTATAACTATTGTCACAGTTTAGAATGGATAAAGAGGAAACATACAGATTTTCCGCTTAATGTTGTGAATATTTCTCATTATTCTTAATTGTTAGTTTGACTTGTTAACAAAAGGCCACCTGTGACAATACTTAATGAAAAAAATTGTGGATTTTATTTTACAGTCGCTATGTAAGACTTCCGGTGAAGGAGGATTGTCCTGCTGTATATTCAGATAGTGAGACTTGCAATGGCTCCACTAATGTTACTGAAGGTAATTTTTCCTTCAATGCTGTTTAAAGCAAAGCAAGTTACATTTGCCAGATATACAGTGAATTACTATTATGATTCACAAATAATATTTTGAAAAGAGGTTGCATGAAATTCCAGACACTAATCCTCACCATGTAAAATCTGTTCTTTTAGAGTACAGTACTTGACATATATTAGGCAGAATCCAATCACTATTTATGCTGGTATAAGTGCAGTGGATGAACTTGCAGTAGTGAACAGCTGCTACTTAATGCATTCCTAGTTGAATTCGTAGTCTCATGCTAAGTTATGCCTCTGCCATCTGATCAGGATTTCAGTCAGGGACTTGGTGGCCATTTTCCATTCCAAATTAGATCATTATATCAGTGCAAATACTGTATTCATTTGGAATCTGTCCGTTGTGGGTATTTTAAATCAAAGCACTGTGCTCGCTGCTTTGGACACAAACTTCTTCTCCATCCCTCTCTTATGTTACCTTGTGCCGGCCCCATTTTTTAAAAAAATGTTCATGGTTTTTTAGGCAGAGTATGTTGAAAACGTTGGTCCCATGTTTTTGGCGTATCTCCTAGGTGAAGTTGAAGAGATGGAACATCAAGATGGAGAAGCAGAAAACAAGGAGAAAGCGTCAGAAGCAGCTGTCTGCCCTTCAGAAGACTGCCTCCAGGATGAACCAGAGAAAGAAGGCATACACCCCAGAAAACACCTCTTCAGCTTCAGTCTTGTGAATTCCTATGGAACATCTGAAATAAATTCCCTTACTACAGAGGGGAAAATCCTCAAGCTGAGTTGTAGGTATCCTTTCTAAATATTATCCCAATAACCTCTGAGCTGTGGCATATTTTATGAGCTCCTCTTTTCCCCTTTTGTTTTTCTTTCCAGCTCATGCTACTATTGCTATTGACTGGGATTCTGACACTCGGAAGTTGCTTTTTGATGAACCTGAAATGCAGGTGATTAGCTTTTCTATCCCCCCTCCCCTTTTAAAGGCAATGCTGGGTGCTCGCCAGGCAGAACTCATAGCAGGAAGCAAGGCAAGATACAGTCACCCCCCCCCATCATTTCGCGGTTCAGGTACTGCGGTCCCACTATATCGTGGGATCACAGTACTTGCCCTGGCTCCAGCTGATTAGCGCTGGGATGGGGGAGAAAAACCCTTATTCCCCCCCCCCCAGTGCCAATGAGCTGGAGCCCGGGGTTTGGGGAACCGGGGGGGGGAGGTTTTAAAAGCCCAGGCTTTTAAAACCTTCCCCCCCTTCCCCAAGCCCCAGATCTGATCCCCCATTGCTGCCAGCCCATGCTCCTCCGAGACACTTTGGGGCCGCATGTGTGGGCAGCGGGGGGGGCGATTACATCACCCCCCCACCCGCGCTGCCCCAGGCTTCTCGGAGGAGTGCAGGCCGGCGGCATGGGGCGCTGCCCCCCAATCTCCATTGAAATGTATTGGCTCAATGCATTTCAATTGAGACATTTTTCCCCATTGGAATGCATTGAGCCAATGTATTCCAGTGGGGAAAATTTTCTCCATTGAAATGCATTGAGCCAATGCAGTTCAATGGAGACAGCCCCGGACGAGAAGTCTTGGGGCAGCGGGGGCGGGCGGTGGTGGGAGGTCAGATCCCCCTGCCGCCGCCTGCGTGTGCCGCTCCAACACTTCTCGGACTGGCATGCAGCGGTGGCGGCAGCGGGATCTGATCACCCACTGCCCCCCAAGCCCCACTCGACCCATATCCGCATATCGCGGATTTTCAGTCATTGCGGGTCGGGTGGGTCCCTAACCCCCATGATAGGCAAGGGGTTACTGTAATATGGTTCCTGTATGACTTTGATACTCCTAGAATGCCTTCATGCCAGCTATAACAGTTGCATCATTCTCCACAGATTGTTGCAGGTTGTTTTACTAGTTGCTCAAGTTATTGTTAATGATGGATATTGCATAGGGAAGGCATGAGTTGGTTGTTCCTCCTAAACTTGTTTAAATCCAATTCATTTCACTGTCTAGAACAGAGTATTTTCCACACATGTTTCAGTCTTCAGGTTGCTTCTCCCATGATTTATTTCCCTACAAGAGGTTGGACAACTTTCAAGCGTCCAGGAGACATATTTGCTCTCCTCCAGGACACCCCCCCCCGCATGGCACCTCTCCCAAAGACTTATGTGGTTATTTTTCTATACAATTGATTTTCCATTTGATTTAGGGCTTAACAGGTCTTTTTAAGAGACATTACTAGTTGAATGACATATTGGTTAAACTGAGTGTATTGCAGTCAAGACTCTGCTCACAACCCAAATTTAATCCAGTGGATTCTGACAGCCAGCTCAGAATTGACTCAGCCTTTGGAGGGCCTTTTCTTTGGCACCATGTCATGCTCCTCCTTCAGCTGTCCTTGAGGGATGCTATTAGAAGATCCCCCTATGTGGAGAGATTATGCCCCTGTGACTCCGGCGATGTGGAATCAATAGAGCATGTATTTCTTTGATGCTTATTTTGCAGATATATTTGAACCAATCTTATCTCATCAATAGTTTACAAATATCCAGGGCACTCAGGTCATTTTTATACTTTGTTGTTGTCAGATACTAGATTTTTTTGTAATATATAATGTTGCCAGGTTTTGTGTCAGCAATTAAAATTCGCTGCGTGATTATTGGTACCGCAGACTAACATTTATACTTAACCTAGACCTTTTAGGGTGACTATTGTTTTATCCTTTTTCTATATCTGTGGGTGTGTGTATGGGTGTGTGGGTGTGGGTGTGTGTTCATATTCATATTTTTATAACTTTGGTGTTTTTTTATAATTTCCTCTTATTGCTCCTTAGATTATTTTATATCGGTTTTATTGACATCAATGTAATGTCACCTTTTAATTCTTGGATTGCTGCCCAATATTGGGATACAGTCTGATTTTGGTCTCTGATGGGTTAGGGTGATGAGCCTGGTCAATGACCATCATAAAGACCTCTTGACTCAGCCTTCATTCCTTCCATGCTTGGTAAACTGAGCACCCAGCTCACTATGGGAGCAATGTGTCACCTGCGTAATGAAATTGTAAACTACCCAGAAAAATTGTTAATTGCCTTTGTTCCCTTCCTGGGCAAGGTTGTTGAGAGGGTGGCCGCCGTCCGGCTTCAGTCATACCTGGAGGATAATCGTATCCTGGATCCCTTCCAATCCGGGTTCAAGCCGCTTCAGGAGAACGAGACTGCCCTGGTCGCTCTGCAGGATGACCTCCTCAGGGAGGCTGACAGGGGGTGCTCCTCCCTGCTGGTCCTCCTTGATTTGTCAGCTGCCTTTGATACTGTCGACCACGATAACCTGCTGGACCGGCTTGCAGAGGCCGGAATTCGGGGCTCGGCTCTTTGCTGACTCCATTCCTTCCTTGGCGGCCAGTCTCAGTGGGTTCAAGTTCCTTGCTGCTCCAATGGAGGAGGTGCAGGTGAGGGGTCTGTTCCCACCCCCCCACCCCCTGCAGCTTGTAGTAGCAAGGATCTTCTTTTAAAAGACCTGTACGCACAGCCTGCTCTTAGGAGGGTCATGTGGGTCTTTTAAAACAAGATCCTTGCTACCCCAATGGGGTGGGGGTGGGCAGACCCCTCTCCTGCTCCCCCCTAACCCTAAGCCCTCTCAATCAACAGGAAGCCTAAGGCTACTCCATTCAGCTCCTGGCAGACAGCTGTCTGTTGGGTGCTGCAAGGAGATTTACCCCCAACCCAGCAAAGGAGGGGAAACTTTTCCCCTCCTTTGCTGGGTTGGGGCAGGCGAACAGCTTCCCCCCTTTGGCTGACTGCCCCAACCCTGGGGGGGGAGCAGGCGAGCGGCCCCCTGGCCCACTTCCCTCCCCCATTGGAGCAGCAAAAATCTTCTTCTAAAAGATCCGTGCGCACAGCCTGCTGCTTACAGGGCTCGTGTGGGTCTTTTAAAAGAAGATCCTTGCTGCCCGACGGGGTGGTGGAGGCGAGGAGCGGACCCCTCGCCTACTCTCCCAACCCTAACCCTAACCCTAAATCCTCTCAATCAACGGGAAGCTAAAGGCTGCTCCACCCAGCTCCCAACAGACAGCTGATTTTGACAGAGATCAGCTGTCTCTTGGGGGCTGCGTGGAGCAGCCTTCTGCATCTGCTGTGGTTGATTGAGGGGGGTTACCCCCAACCCAGCAAAAGGGGGAAGCATTTCCTTTTCTTTGCATGGTTGGGGGGGGGGAATTCCTCAATCAAGCTGCAGCCGAATGCTGCTCCCAGCATCCCGAGCTGTCAAAATCTCCTGTGTTTCGGGCTACCGGGAGCAGCATTTATCTCACGAGTTGTTCTTCTTACAGGGCATTCGTCTTATGAGGTATTACTGTATTGATTTTTACAAGATAGACTTTGCATACTGAAGGGGAAAAAACATACTTTTTTTGTAGGCATTTGAACAACACAGCAGTATGTTTCAGCCGCAGAAGAAGAAAACTACTGTAGCACTTAGAGACTGCATAGAGCTCTTCACCACCATGGAAACACTTGGGGAACATGATCCATGGTAAGTTTGCTATGGGTTCTCTGAAAGTATTTGCCTCTAGGGTCTAAATTGTTCACATACTACTGGACTATTTCCTGTGCATTTACTCATCAGGTTGTTTAGAAAATATAGCTTGAAGGGCTAACTTAATATGCTCACCTTTGGGTTGGCTTCATCTCATGGTGAAATTCGTGTGAAAACACCTTTACTTGACAAGATCAATGGTTAGTTCATCTGAAAGACATCCAATTTCTTCCTCTGTAGGCAGATACAGGTTACAATATGACCCGCGATAAATGGGGGTCTACTGTATAACTTTTAAAAAATGCTCTTCTTCACATAGTTGAATTTTTTCATTATTATTGGTCTAGGAGTTGTTTTGGGGGGGGGGCTACCCACAAAGTGAATCCTCTCTATATTTTCTGCCACCACATGCTGTGATTTCATTATGTTATTAATACATGTCATCACCTCTTAAGATCCTCCCCCTTCTGTAATTCAAAATTCATAATTTTAACATTGGAGTGTCTGGAATTATCTTCCAAGTACAGTAGATACTTTTCTTGTGCATTTCCTCCAGCTTCTGGTGTTCTGAGTCAGTTTTTCCTTACTTTTTGTTTGTCTAGCGTTTCCATCTGGTCAGTTCTTTGGCTAACTTTTGTTAAATCGGTCTGCACCCTCCCAACTTCATTCTGGAATGTTTTCAGTTCTCTTTTAATACCTGAGCAGGCCTTTTTAACCTCTTTAATTTCGAGGATCACCTCCCCATTCAGACTATCAGACTGAGATGGCAAGTCGTTAAGGAGGGCCTTCACGACTTGGGCTGAAGGCCCTCCTTAACATCAGAAAGGGCTGATGTCTGTTTTTGAAGTCTCTCCATGGTAACTGAGCTGTGCAGTGGAGCCTCTGCCCCTGCCTTCTTCCTGAAGGGGGGAGTGCGCTTATCTCCATGCTTCTCAGTGGTTCCAAGCTTCTTTCTGATGGTTTTGTTTCTCTACAAAGGTTCTTTTGGAGCAGATTTATGCCTCTTTCTATTTGTTTGCATAAACAGACTTTGTAATAGCCTCCAGAAAACCCCAAGAAAAACGATCTAGCTCAAAGTTCCCTTTCAGTCCACGCTGAAAGTGAAAGTACTTTCCACAGCTAAACAGCTAAACAGTTTCCAGACTCCCAGGATATCTACTTTAACATCTTTAAGAAGAGTGGTTACTCACAGGTTTCTGAAGGAAAAATAGCATTTTAATAATGTTTACATTTTCAGCTGAAAGGACAATTCTTAGCTGCTCATCCCGGGCAGACCAGAAGTGAGGTCTCGCTGTTTGTCTCTTCTGTGCCAGAAATAGACCAGGCCTCCAGAAGTCCGTGTATAAGGTATAGCATTAAACTGCCCTGTTTAGTGCTGATTCAGTTTACATTCATTTTCTTAGAAAGCAAATGAGCACTGGGCAGAATATTACTATATTTAACAAGCCATTCACAAACTCAGTGGAACTCAAGATCCTTCCCCTTAATTCCTCTTGACCTCACTAGAACTTCTCTCAGAACTTAGTATTATCACCTGTATCCATTTAATTCCTGTTGGACTGTAAGGAACGCTGCAGGATGATCTGTCCTTTTTTCACCTCTACAGATTTTAAATTCCAGCATGTGTGGAATGTTTTGGAAAGTTATCAACATGTACAACAGGAGAAGAAGATTGATATCCATTTCAACTTTTCACTCCTTCTCCAAGATGGTCTGGCCAAGGGCACGGTGCCCAAGCTTCAGACTGCTACCTTTAATAAGATGTTCAAGTCGAAAAGTCAAACCATTGCTCTTTCTTATTCACTCCTCACAATTTATTGGAATGACATTACTTATTGAAACATATGCCTAGTGCAGCCACCTTGTCCTCTCCTTCCTGTATTAGATACCGTAGCACTGGTGCCTCTGCTTCAGCAGTCATCGTGATTAAGAGGACCCCTTCAGCAGGTTATTTAGAAAGTTCTCTAGAAGGGGGACATGGGAAACAATGAGTGAGAAAACGGTATTGCATTTTGCATAACTACACTGATACAATGTAACTGGGATTTATTTCTTCTTCATTGACCTGTGTAAAGATTCTTCAGGCAATAACATCTATTCATCTACGCTTTATTTAAAGGTGCAAACATAACCCTCAGCAAATTGTTGGGGATTTGGAGTGGTTCAGTTTAACATATATGCAGGTAACCAAGTTGCCTGTGTTAGTTTTCTTTTCCAATCTGTTATAATCAAGTCTGAAATATTGAAAGGTTTCTCTCAAAACAAAAATGTGTCTATCTGTCAGAAATGGCTAGTTATTCTTTTACATGCATGATCTTTCAGGTACTGCCCTAACTGCAAGAAACATCAGCAAGCCACCAAGAAATTTGATCTTTGGTCACTGCCACGTATTTTGGTAGTACATTTAAAACGCTTCTCGTACAACAGATTCTGGAGAGATAAACTTGATGCTGTAGTTGAATTCCCTATCAGGTAAGATTTTTAGTTTCATTGGTAATCAGAGGAATGCAATCTCACTTCAGTTATAGACAAATAAATGATGAATGGCCTAGTATACTAGAAGTGAAATATGCTACATAGTTAATCTGGAGAATCTTGTTCATGTACATCCAAGATTTGATTTGAATGTGATGTAATTATTGACAGTGCAAAACAAGACATCTGTTGATTGCTTTCTTTCCTGCCATAGAACAGGAAAATCACCAAAGAACAGGTTGTCTGTAGTATGGCAGCCATTTTCTGTGGACACATGTTACATGATTGCATGTTGTTTCTGATTTGTAGTGACTGTGGGGTTTTGGAAGTATGAAATATTCAGAAGTGGTTTACCATTGCCTTCATCTGGGCAGTACTAATGAATGCTAGCTCAGATTTCACTGGTCTTGTCTATAAAACATCCCCTTTGGCGTCGCTTTCCATTACTCCTGCTATACAGGTATCCTTCCATGAGTTTCCCCATCTTTGAATGGAACTATCAGTTCTCCTGATGTGACTTAATTCTGATTTTTTTAAAAAAGTTTCTGTAATGAACACTTCCACGGGTAAAGCTTTTTAGGCAGCAGTCCCACAAATAGTTCCCCACATTTTAAGTGTTGTTGAGTTACCTCTACATTGATTGATGCTTGCTGCTGCTTATATTGACACTACGGAATGCTGCAATTTTTGGACTTATTTTTTCTCACAGCTCTCTCCTCCCACCTCCTTTCTGTCTTTCTGATAAATAATACAACTGCCAGTCACCACAAAGGACCTTTTTTTTTGGGGGGGGGGAGTAAAGACTGCAAGCTTATGCCTGAGGATTATGCTTCATATCCTGGAAGGGCATTTTGCTTAGAAACAAGAAACTGCTCTAGGCAGGCAATAGAACTCAAGCTTCCTCCAAAAGAAAACTCAGTCATTTTGACCTCTTTTTGATCTAAAAGTTGCCTCAGAATGGAAGGTTCTCCCCCACCCCCAATGTTCTGTTAATGACTAGATTCCTGCCCTGGTTGCATGCAAAGGAGATCGTGCGAGGATTCGTTTGTTGGAGTGGATGTACTCAAAATTCGATCAAAGGCGTTATGGCCCACAAAGTGCAATGCTCCCCTTTTCTTTGCTGTTTGGGTGCCTAATGTCAGCCAGGTTCCCTGCAACCAAACATAACATGGCACAAAAGAAGGCATGCAATTTGATCTTCTAACACTTTTGGTTTGGAAGCAGCAGCAACAAATGGTCCATTTCTTAGTACTGACACATGTGGAATAACAGAAAAAGAGTGTCAGCTTATCTTGCAGGTGTGATGAGCAAGGCAAGCTTATTGTGGCTGGTGCTTCAGACATTCCCTGACTTCCGTAGTTGATGGGAAGTGAATAGGCTGGCCAGTGAGCAGACCAATGAATCACAGCCGTGCTGTCAAACAGCTCTGATTATATTTGCACCAAAGAAGCACTCCCCTCTTCCTCCCCTTCAAGGCCAGCTAGGAGGAGAAGGTGAGGGTCGTACCAAAGGCAACTAAAGAACACGGCCAGACAGCCCAAAAACTCACAACAGCTATCAGATCCCAGCTGTGAAAGCCTTCGAGAATACATGGCAACTGAAGAAGTTGAAAAATGGGACAGCATTGTACTGATTATAACTTTAGTCCCTTTCCTGACCAACTCCAAAGTCATGGGTCTGCAGGGCATGTGAGGGAATTTCAAAGCCATCCAAGCAACTAATTGACTAAGTAAACAATTCCAGATATGACATCATTCCATCCAGTTGAGAAAAGTACTCAGAATGGCTTTCACACCCATCCCCACCCTAAGTTCCAGTAAGACCACAGCAGTCGGTTTTGTGTTGCGTTGCAATGTGTTCAAAGATGCATTTGTAGAAAGAGTATCCTGTTTGATGTGACCATTACTGGCTGAACTTTGCCTTTGTAGCAACATTAGCAGTACTAATACAGCCACCAGGAAATGATAATTATCTCATGGGAACACTTGTTCAGTATGTACGCTTTTCCAGGAACATTTGGAATTGTATTATGTTGTAATGAGATTGACTTTGTAAATCAAAGTCCTTGGTGAAAGTTAGTAGCTCAACAAAGAGATTTTCTCTCTATCAAAACAGATGTGTTTGGACTATATACCACTTCCCTATACGCTCATAAACATCATTGTGCCTCAGGGCTCAGTGTCACTGTGCAGTGCTGTTACGCATTGACTTACTAATCTTTCCTTCCTTCTAGGGATTTGAACATGTCTGAATTTGTTTGTGATCCAGCTGCAGGCCCAAATGTGTATGATCTGATCGCTGTTTCCAATCACTATGGAGGCATGGGAGTTGGCCACTGTGAGTAACTACTCTCAACCAGATGCTTTTAAGTAGTAGGTCCTTTCTGAAATGTGGTGAACAATAACTATTATGCAAAGAGAGAATTGCTAATAATATTCAAAGAGAAGCTGTTTCTTTTAAGTCCTTACGAAATGATATTGGAGCTTGGAAATAACACATTACTTAAATGCCTTGGTATTAAATCAGTTGCCTTTTAAATAAAAAGGCCAAATGCATTACACATAGTATTATAAAAATCAAGATACACCAATTCACATTGTTAAATATTATTTTTTGGCATGCCTTTTGGTTGGATGTCTGATTTCATTTGCTCTGTTCTATTTGTTTTATTTTATGATTTTATTTTCATTTCCTTTTATGGTTTATTCAGTATTATGATGTCAAACACTCAAAATAGTGCCCTGCACCAATGGGACACAATATAAATAAAATAAAATAATGTGTGTTTGCACACTTACTCCCATGGGAAAAAAGTAAATCCCAGCACACCTTGGATAAAGAGTTGCTTTAGATTGAAGGAATTGTTCTGTCATTGAGACATCAAGTGTTCTGGAAGTACATCTGCCAGAATCCCTAGCCCATGGTCCAGTCTTCTGGAAACTCCAAACCACATTGAGGATAGCTCTTTAATCATTAGATCCTCAAATAATTTTTTCAATGTCCAAATGGCATTCCGACAGGAAATGATTAATGGGAGACTGCAAATGTTAGTCTTCTGTTGTCATGACTATTCTGTTTTAAGAAACTGGTCTTTGTGATCTGAAATAGCTGTAGGGGGAGAGAGCTGAGATATTTGAAAGTGCTAAATCACTCAGCTTTCTGACATGACATCAGTGATGGTGTATGGAGGTCTAGCTGATACTAGGTGAAAGCCCAAATCCTGTTTTGTAAGTTATTCCTGTGCAACTGTGAATGGTCATCTCATGGGTCCAGGGGAATTTTTCATAGTGAAAGAGTTCCTGCTTCTGTCACAGGGATGGCACAGCTCACATGCAATGCAGTTCCTTACCCGTGAGTCCTGCAGGTTGCAGGATAGAAGTAAGAACTCTTTAATTACTTAAAATCTCCCCCTGCAAGTGACATCATAGCATTTAGGCAGCCTTAGTTTCTAAAACAGGGCTTTGGGTCATAGTTTTGTAGTGTGTGTGGCTATCTTTTTTCTCCAAAGGTATATAGACAAGATCCTAATTCTAGGGCAAAGAGCCATTCCTATCTTCGCAGTTCATAGACATATTGGCAAAATGTTGTTGTTTAGTGTAGTAAATTGCACTAGTAAGTCCCCTCCTCTGTAAGTTCTAATGGTTCAAATAGGCCAGGCCTGCACAAAAGGGAGACTGCGGACTACCGGTAGCCCCTGAAGGGTTCAAAAGTAGCCCACCAGCCACCAATTAAAAAGTGAGGGGATAAGTTCTCCACCCCTCCTTCCCCCATCCCAAGGACCACCACTGCCCCAGCAAAGTTCTGGGTCTGCCAGCCCATTTTCTCAGCTGAGCGGGGCAGTTCAAGGGCCATGGGGTGGTCCCCTGCTCCCACCCCACTGGCCAGATGATTGAGCAGGTGCAAGGGAAATGTGTGCATCGTCAGCCTCCCCATAGGAATGCATTGAAAATCAATTAATCTGGGAATGGATTTCAATGCATTCCTATGGGAAACCACTGCTCTACTTACCGTTGTTTTACATACAAGCATGGGCTTGGAATGGATAAAATTCATAAGTAGAGGTATTAGCGTAGTAGCCCTCAGGCACTTTGGGCCAGAAAAAGTAGACCTCGGCCTGTTCAAAGTTGGACAGCCCTGAAATAGGCCTACTCTAACTCTGACTTTCACATAGTATGTCACATTTAAAGTAGGCTCATTTGAATTGGTGGAATTTATGGAGGAGTTGACTCACTTTTGAGGTGTCCCATTGATTCAGTGGAAATGTTCTAGTGAAATTTGCTATGCTAAGGCACAAGATTTTGGTTGCTAGATCCTACTTAGTATTGTCCACAGTATAATATTTGCAGTATGGGATTTATTTTCTGTTTAGAAAAAAGTGCTGGAATGAGGAAGACAAATTTTAAACAACAAAAAGGAGCACTTTAAAAGGTCCAGATGACAAATGCTTCATTGAAGATCAGCAGCTGTAGAAATCTTGTAAATCCCAGTGTTATTTTATTTATATCTTGAAGTTAGTACTGTGAATTCAGTGAGTTTTAACATGCCAGCCTCTGACTACCAATGCTTGCAAATGCCGTTCTGTATTTCATAAGCACCTTTCTCTTGCAGATACTGCATATGCTAAGAATAAAATCAATGGCAAATGGTATTACTTTGATGACAGTAATGTATCTCCAGCATCTGAAGACCAAATTGTGGTAAGTTTTTTTTAAAGGATATTCTGTAACTGCTGGAGTTAATGTCTGTAGCTAGTAAATTAGAAAAGCAGGAAAATAAAGGACTTGTAGATATTTTCCTCAAAAGAATAACTCCATATGCTTGAAAATTCACAAAGGAGATAGGGCTAGCTGGTAGCTCTGTTAGGCTTGATCGTGTTTCTGTTGGCAGCTGTGGTTTTCAAGAATGTGTGGTAGCTTATCTTTCTGCAGAACCTCTTTAGAAGCTGTAACTAATCAATTCCAAACAGTGATGCTGAGCACCTGCAAACTTATCTAGCACTGCAGATCTGCTAAACTCACAGTAGTCTATTTGTAGCTGATTTTCATGCTGACTGCAAGTAGTGTATTGGTGTTCTTGTTCTGTAGGATGGAGCCATCCAGGAATGGGTTGATCCCTTCCTTGCACCAGGCCCAGACCAGAGGAATGGACTTAGGAGAGCTTGATACTCATATATTGTACAAGTCATGGCTATTTTAAATGTTGCACGAATTAGAACCCTATATAGATCTACAGGGTTATTTACAGAGCTGTGTTATTAAATATTGAGATGTTTGAGGGGGGTGGAATTCTCGGTGATTCGTAATAAAATAGTGGGAAAAATTATTAAAATACAGCAATGTTGTGGACAAAGTAAAAGAGGAAAAAATCAATTTCATAACATAGTAAAACATTTTAAAGACCTGAGAGTTTTTTAAAAAAAAAAAAAAATTCCCCAAGGCCCTAAACTATAATTAAGAAGCTGTCAGGTGATCCTTTCTGAAGATGGCGTTTCAGAGCCATCTGGATTGAAATTGTCAAGGTGGCCTTCTCCTTGATAGCATCAGCTTCACTTCATTTGGCAAGAGCCTCTCAAGTCATCTGTGTATGTGGAGGTGGGGGTGGGGAATGCTCCAATACCCTGCTTCATTTGGGACATGGAACATTCAAACCCCCACCTAGAATGGGATTTGGAAACCTGGGACAGATTTCTCCAATTATCAGGCTTTTCTCTTTTTATTCATCCCTTGCAGACAAAAGCAGCATATGTATTATTCTACCAGCGCAGAGATGACAAGCTCAAGATAAACCCATCTCACTGCACTAGTACTGAAGTGAAATCAGAAGAATGTGACGGCATGGACACTAACTGAGCCCAGCTGGCAATGTCCAAATAGTCAAACTGCTGATTGGAAAATGCATCTGAGAAATGATTTTGTTCCCTGTAAGACCCAAATAAGAAGTCCAATGTGGAAGTGCTCAGTGAGCAGTAACAAAGGATAGCCCAGAGGAGGCCATAAGATGAGCAACACTTGGGTGTATCATAGCCAAAGAGCTTTTACGTGAATTATATTTTAGCCATTCAATAAAGTGTTTTTAAAACCTGATATTGTGTTCTAGCAGAAGCTATAGGACCAGGGAATATGCTGTACATTTGGAGATTCAGATGTGAAGTAATGCAAGCTTCTGATTATTTCCAAGAGGAAAATGTAGTGAAATGTAGCCATTCTGGTCTTTATGGCAGCAGTATTCACATGGATCGTTCTTGACGTCCTTTGGAAATTTTGTTTTCTTAAAGTCTCTTCAACAGCCCACATCTTCCTAGCCAGGTTCACCTGTCAACTTGCATGCTGCACCGTGGGAAGACATGTAGTTCACATTGTATGCTCCCACTGGTAATTTTGGAGGGTGAGCTACTGCCTCTCTTCAGTGCCTGTAAATCATCAAGAAAGGTTCAGAGCCTTCTCTCCTTGCAGATGCTCTTCAACTGTAGTACCGGTATTTTTTTTTTATTTCCAGTCATAAAATTCTCACTTCCATACATATATAAATCTCTTCCTTGATCTCATTTTAGGCACTTTTAGGCACTTATTAAGAGATGGCAAAAGGAAATGTTCCTTCTGGTCTCCTTGTTCTGCACTACTTCAGGCAAGTCCTGGCCTGAGGCAAACCAGCCGACATCATTTGAGCTCAATTTATTAAAAGTGATTTTTGTGATCACTTAGCAGAAAAGTCCTCATTGCTGGCAGCTGCATTTTTTTCACTGGCAGTCTCCCAATGATTAATATATCCATATCTATATCTATAAAATAGTCCTAAGAGCACTGAAATGGATTTGTTTGGTTTAGTTATTGTTGCTTCCAAATTTCTCTTGAGTTAAGGTTTACCTCATCTGGATCCTTTTTTTCCCCTTGTGCACTTGGGATAAAGGGTGGGTAAGGGCTGGAATTATTTAAGGCTAAGTTCATTAAGTATAGCACTGCCTTGTTTTGATTTGCTCTTTTCATGTGTTATGTTTTCTTTTGGAATGCAACATTTGGGCAGATAAGGAAGCAAATATTTAAAAGTAAAGAGCAGTTTAATGTAACCTTATATTTTTTTTGCTGCATAGTGAAGCAGGACTTTTCTTCCCTGCTCTCAGTACGGTCAAAGTGTGCATCTGTGTTTGGGTGATTTTGGACTCCTGAACTAAAATTTCTTCTAAATGCTCTTCTAAAGATTATATTAGGACCTGGATTTCCTTCTGACCAGGCTGGATCCTAGCTGGTGTGTACATTCTGTATAATGTCAAAACCTGTTTTTAGACTAGTACTTTGTAAGTGACTGGCTTTACTGTATAAAGGAAAAACATTAAAATAGTGGATTGCACTAATTGTGTGCTGAGCTTTCAACTGTTTCTGTGTGATGGATTGGAATTTGGAGTAGATCCTGGAGGACCACACATTTCCTAGCACTTTTCTCTGCATATCTGCACTGTCTCCATGTTCAGGGAATAAGCAACTCTGAAACATGCAAAATATCTCAGGCAAACGGTTTCCTCTCTCCACTGAACCAGAATATATACTGCTGTCTGCCACAAAATACATGAAGACGAGCATGTTTTCCAGCTACACAGGATTACAGGGTGCATAATTTCAAAATCCTTTAGTCAACAATAGTTGTGAGGAAGGGCCCAATGAAGGGGAGGAGACAAGGAGTCAGCCATCCCCCCTCCCTCAGCAAAGGCTCATGTATGCCATGATACTACCAATAAAACAAATGAGCCTTCGGAGGAGCGGAATTTTAGAGAAGAATGCGAAGGAAGGCAGGAAGATGATGGCGGGAAAGGAGCCACCAATACATAGTACAGTGGTACCTTGTAGAAAGGAATTAATTCATTCCAAATGAAATTCTGTTAAGCAAATTTTCCTTTATACAAATTTCCCATAGGAATGCATTGAAAACAGAGTAATCCCTAATTGCGACCATTTTTATGTTGTACGGATTCGCCCCACATGCAATTCTGTTAAGCAGATTTCCCCTATCTCCAGAATTTTTTATGTTGTACAGCTTTTATGTTATACAAACCGTTTGTTAAATGAGGGTGCACTGTAGAAGGTTTTCTGGTGACGGGGAGGCAGAGGATTGGGAGGATAAAAGGTAGAAGGTGACAGAACAAAAAGAATGCTAACCAGGTTGCAATTGAAAGAGTTGGATCCTGTAGAATGGAGTGTGTTTGTAGACCAGGAAGGATGATGCAGCTGATGGAGCAAAGGATGAAAGAGACGGAGCCCAAATGGGCCAGACATCCCTGTGCTGGTACGATTTGTACTGGAGGGTCTGCTCCCCTGTGGAAGCCAACCAATTGGATGTGATTCAGAAGGATGTGATTCTAAAAAGGACAATTCAGATACCAGAACCGGCATGTACAGTAGTTGGAACTAGAGGTTTGACGTTGCAGGGACTGCTCTAAAACCTGATGTTGAGTTGAATGGAATGAACCATACGTTGAATAAAAAGTTATTTTCCATCTCCTTGACTCCTGCTGTGGGGGTTGATAGGATGGAACTGCTTAACTTAAAACCCGGACCCAGTCACAATGGTAGAATGCCCTTATGTATTTGTGAAGCAACAGAGTTTCATTCAGGAAGAAAACAATGGCTGTGTAATGGTTAAATTTAAGTTTTAAGAAGCAAACATGAGGTCAAATGTATCAGGCGAAACACATTTAGTATGGTTCAGCACATTTGTGCTATAAATCGATAAATACATATTCAGCAACTAATCCCCACAACCTCAGTTTTCCTAACACACTGGCCCTTGCTTATTGTCTTTTATTACATGGTCAGGGTTGGGACATGGCCATGGACTTGCACAACACTGGCTCTTCCGGCTTGAATACGGAGATGAGCACCGCCCCTAGAGTCGGACACGACTAGCATGCATGTGCGGGGGGAACCTTTACATGCAAAGATTCTCCAACATTCAGGTAATTAATGCAAGGGAAGGAAATAAAGGGAAGATAGAACACACTCCACCATGAATTTATGTGTCCCCACCTCTTCTCAATTCCTATCAACATTCTTCCCTATTTTTTGGATTTGTCATGTCCTCACATCAAGTCTCTCCCCTAGAATGACAAGATGAGCTAGGAAAAAAATGAAAACAAGCAAATGGGAAAAGTGTGCGATTCAGATAAAAGCCCAGTTAGAGCAAGGTGAAACAGCATGGGGCCCAATAAAAAAGCATAATGGCAGGGTTCAGGAAAATAAGATAAGAGAAAGCAAAGAATTCCAGGAAAACTTGACCAGAAACAGAAGAGCTGTCCTCTCCAGAAAAAAATGCAAATACTGTATTAATATAATGACAGGTTAGCCATCTGAAACTGAAACAGAGCTCACATTGATTTTTGAAGCCCTCTCCGTCAAGCTATAAAATCACTCATGTACGTGGTTTCAAGAATGGCATTCAGACTCACAATATCCTGTATTCTAAACATGCTTACACAGAGTTAAGTGACCTTTCCTGGAATGCATGTTTGGGTTTAGAAGCCTAAAAAAATGGGAAGGCAAGGTCTAGTTCTCTGAATACTGAAGTTTACACTGGTGAATGTGGTACAGCTGTTAAGAATTATCTAGCAAAGAAGATAAGCTGTCAATGCTTCAGATGTAATTGGTTGTTTTGGGTAGGGCAGCTCCTTTGAATGAACAAGACAGTAACTTTGGATCCACTATTCAGTAACTGATTAAATAGATCAACTCGAATTAGGACTACCAATTGAATTGAAGCTTAGCAGGTTTCAGCTGGAGCCTGCCTGTTCGACAGAGTAGTAATCACATGATTATTACGTGAAAGTATTTGACATCTGTACATTTTTTTTACTTCCTAGTTCATCATAAAGGCACTATTGCTGAGTTATAAAAGACTGAAAATGCTTGACTTGATCATCCTCCCTGTCCCTCTTCCATAATGGTTTTTATATAATCGTAATCAGAAAGGGATTGTTTTGACTAGTGGAAATTTTGAGTGCCTTGGGGTACTTAATGTTTAAGATTCTTCCCCCTTTCAAAGAGTACTGGTTGAAGCAGTTTTAAAGGGTGCTCCATGATCATTACTATCTTCCAAGAATCTTTTATCTGTTGCTGCCTTACATATGCTTTGAACTTGAACAGATTTTAGATTGTTAGAAGAACAGACAAAGAGTTACTCTGACACTTTTCATTGTTATAGTGGAAATTTATTTATTAATAAAGATGACTGAATCTTTGCTTGAACATGAAAAGACTTTTAGATACTGGAAGAAGTTTATGTTAACAAAAAATTGAATGTGTACCAAATGTAATGGCATGTTCCCACAAGAACAGACGTGTAGTTCTCCTCAACTTAAGAATGCTCGTGTAAGCGTTAGAAAATGCTTGCTTTTGTTTTAACAAACAAGCAAACAAAAAGGTAATTTGCTAACAGTCAATAAGTTACAGATTCCATTTAATTCTCTGAGCCAGCTCCTCTGAATTGAAATAATTAAGATACCAGGATGGAGAAAATGGTTGTAAAATCATGACTGGATTTTTTTTAAAAAAAATGAACAGGCAGATGAGAGAGAGGACTTTGGCTATGGGATTTAAGTGTTGGATGTAAAATCTTAGGCCAGAAAAGACTGAGGTGGAAAAGGATAGGCAAGAGCAGGGCGACTCAAAGCACAGAGACGAGTGGCTCACCTCAAAATGTTCTGGTGAGCCCCCTCTTCACTTTGTTCACAGGTCATTTAAGGTTAGAAGTTTTCTATTCAAAGGTACATTTAGTTTCAAAGTGCCTTTAACTGTCCCTTATTTATTGTTGCCATGTGCTGTCAAGTCACCTCTGATGTATGATGATAATCCTACGAATGAGTGATCTTCAAAACAGCTGGTCTTCAGCTGCCCAGCTCAGCTCTTGTAAAAAAAAAGCCAGGGTCTCCTTTTAGGGAGTCAATCCATCTTGTATTGGGTCTTCCTCTTTCCCTGCTTCTTCCCACCTTTTCCAGCATGATTGGGTGTCTCTCCCAACCCCACCCCCAGAAAAAAATCTGTCTTCTCGTGAAGTGCCCAAATTAGGACAATCTCAGTTTCAACATGTTTACCTCTGGATAACAGTTCAGTTCAGTTCAGATCTAGGTGGAGTAAAAGAGACCGCCTAGCAGCCCCAGTCACTTGGGAGAAGGTTCTAGCAGAGGTTAAGGTTCCGTGACAGTTGAAACCTTCAACCGTGAGAGAGGAGGGGCAAACACCCAGTTAAAAAGCGCCTTCTATGCTGAGCAAGGCAGGCTCCTGTTGTCTTGAGGTGGGGGGTGGGGCAATTACTCTTTTATTCTGCTCTTGTCTGGGAACTAGGACTTCACCATAAACAGGTGCGTTTACATTTGATCTTGAAGGAGGTCCCATGCTTGGCTTTTACAAGGACCATTGACTTCAGATCTAATTCACCAATATGGGCCCAAGGGAGATGCTTGAAGCCTTTCTATGGCATCACAGCAAGACACAGAATTACTCATTTTAACAGCTGTATGTGTAGAACAAGGAAAACCCATTGTTGCTGTGTAGAGCAATTAACTGGGATCTGGGGCCATCATCTCCTAGCTTGTCATCCCTCAGGCAAGATTTATGTAAAACAAACATTGACCCTCCAGATAATTTGCACTTCAAGTTCCTGAAGCCCCAGTCAATATGGCCAATGGTATGGCTTTATGGGATGTGTAGTCCGAAGGTGTTCCCACTGAATTTAAAATTTAAGTGGCAGTAGCAGTCTTAGGATGTTGAATGTCAATATTAAGGTAAACTCCCGGTGGGCACATAGAAAAATGTTACATTAAATTATGTTAGGCTTCTGATGTGTATTACATAACAATATAACAGTTTCAAAGCCAAATATTTATTATTATCAATTTTAGATACTGTTGCTAGAGTTCTTCTATTTATCTTCTGTGTCGTCCTAAAGGAACTCAGGCGGCTGTAGGTCTTCCTCTCTTTTATCGTCACAACTACCTTGAAGGGTGGAAATGGCTGAGCTAATAACTGGATTGGGTTCATTCAACAGTCATAATTGCTGAACAGAGGCATGAGCCATATATATCTCTGAACCAAAATATACAAAAATATATCCAACCTTCACTGGCTATAGGTTTTTAAGAAATCAGTGTCAAACTACAATAGGATTTTGGGTAGCCTTGAAGAATAGTTATTTCATGCTTGGTTCAGAAGCCACATGGAAGTGTCATAGCCTGGTTGTATGAAGTATTTGCACAAGTACCTGGGTCTGCAAGGGAGGAAAACAACAGGTATGCCTTTGTGAATGTTTATGCTAAACTAACAGTCAGTAATAGATATGCTCTAGCTTGTTGCAGTGCCTCAGATGGAGGCTGGCAATTTATTAAAACCTTTACCTAGCTACCTTGTAAAGTAATGCAAAGCCTTAATTTGCTGAAGTGATCAACCTGTTGAACAGACAAGCACTTCCCTCTTCTAGGTGAGATGTCAGAAAAGCTTAGCAGATGCCGTAAGGAGCTCACCGCCGCTATCGACCGAGCAATGGAAGATCTGTCCATGCCTTCTCCAGACTCCACCGTTCATGACGACGTGCCAGTGGCAGAACCTCCAACATCACCTACTGAGGACCTCTTGAATGACAAGAGAGAAGCTACCCCTCCTGACTTAGGTTGCTCTCAGCCATCTTCGCCAGACTCTCCTGCCCCTGAAAAAGAGAATCCTCAACTCAGGCCAAGTCTCGCTCCATTGACTGTGACCTCCAGGACGCCGTGTACCAAACGGGAACCGCTGATAAGCAAGGAAAACACATGGCTTCACCCCCCAATCTTAGTGGCTGACAGGCCTTTTTTAGTCAGCTTGGAAGACAATGAGAGGAGAAGAGAGCATGTAAGGTATGTTTTGCATGGTGTTGGCTTTATTAAATTAAATTAAATTAATTCCTTTAAATGAAGTGTAAATTAATTTGCATTTTCAATCCTTCCTGACTAGCGGCAGAGCCGTGACTCCAGGAGACAAACAAATAGCAGTAACAGAAGATACAAGCAACCCCCAATGAAAATCACATAAAACAAGCAAGAAACAAAATATATAAAATTGAATAACTAATAAAGAATAGGGACTATTAAATAATTTATAAATATTTAATGCAGGAAAATTAGATGGCCACAATAGGGCAAGTTCATAAGCAGACACACGAAAGCCCAGTCAGTTAGAAAGATTACTCTAAGGTAAGACCATAAAGGCTTCCCTCCTTTGTTGCAATTAATACATTAACACCTGCAGTTCCATTCTGATGACTACTGGGTGTGGATTGTGGATAATTTCAGGCAGGTTGACTTTTGGCCCAGAGTGCTAATGTCCTGGATGAGAATTCCCCCCCCCCCATTCATATTAAAAACAAGTCATGCCAGACTAATTCAATCTCTTTCTTTGATAAAATTACAGGCCTGGTGGATCAGAGGAATGCTGTGGATATTGCTTATCTGGACTTTAGTAAAGCCTTCGATAAGGTTCCTCATGGTATTCTTGCTAAGAAGTTAGTAGAAAGTGGGATAGATAGTTCTACTGTTAGTTGGATTTGTAATTGGTTGACTGATCGCACCCAAAGGGTGACCATAAATGGCCTCTCTTCAGCTTGGAGAGACGTGACCAGTGGGGTGCCCCAGGGTTCTGTTCTGGGTCCAGTGCTGTTCAATATCTTTATTAATGACTTGCAGGAAGGAATAGAGAGTATGCTAAATAAATTTGCAGGTGATACCAAATTGGGAGGGGTTGCTAATTCCCTAGAGGATTGGATGAAAATCCAAAAAGACCTTGACAGATTAGAGTGCTGGGCCAAAGCTAACAGAATGAATTTCAACAGAGGGAAATGTAGGGTGCTACATCTTGGTAAAAAGAATGAATTGCACAGATATAGGATGGGAGATACCTGGCTGCAAAATAGTACCTGTGAAAGGGATCTGGGAGTCTTGGTAGACCACAAATTGAATGAGTCAGCAATGTGATGCAGCATTCAGGAAAGCCAATGCAATTCTTGGTTGCATCAACAGAAGCATGGTATCTAGATCAAGGGAAGTGATAGTACCTCTCTATTCTGCTCTGGTCAGACCCCACCTGGAGTACTGTGTCCACTTCTGTGTGCCTCGATTTAAAAAGGATGTTGACAACCTCGAGCGGGTGCAGAGGAGGGTGACCAGGATGGTTGAAGGTCTGGAAGACATGTCATATGAGGAACAGCTTAGGGAACTGGGAATGTTTAGCCTTTCAAAAAGAAGGCTGAGGGCGGAATATGATAGCTGTGTTTAAATACTGTATTTGAAAGGATATCATATTGAAGAGGGAACAGGTTTGTTTTCCATGGCTTCAGAGACTAGGACTCAGGGCAATGGATTCACACTACAGGAAAAGAGATTCCATTTGAACATTAGGAAGAACTTCCTGACGGTTAGAGCTGTTTGGCAGTGGAATATGGTGCCACGGAGGGTGGTGGAGTCTCCTTCTTTAGAGGTTTTTAAGCAGAGGTTGGATGGCCATCTGTCGGAAGTACTGTGATTGGGGTTCCTGCATGGCAGGGGGTTGGACTAGATGGCCCTTGAGGTCTCTTCCAACTCTGTGATTCTATGATTCTATGAGTCTGCCTTTCAATGGCAGCCTCTTGCCATTGTCAGCACCCCTTTGCACTGGGTCCTTTCTGTTTCCAGGCCTTACATAACCAAAGGGACCCTATCCAGCCCTTCTGAGTTCTCCTCCAGCATTCAAGGTTTCCCCGAAGTGCCTGCCCCTTCCTCATTTTATGATTCTTTTGGTGGTTTCCAAGCTTTTTTTGCATGGGTTCTTTCCCATTCTGAAAGACTTGAGATGCTTCTGCTAAGACAGTGAGCATTTTTAAAACAGAAAGGTCATGTGTTTTTTTCATTTCACTTCCTTTCATTGCCTTCCCCACTACCACCTACCGTTAGAATAGACGTCTAAGAAGACATTTTGGCTCGCCACATCTGGCCTGAGGCTACAAGATGGTTCCCACTTGTGCTGCTCAAGAAGGTTTCTGATGCACGCATAGGTGAATTGCAGGAGATGGCTGTGTTAGAAGAAAGTGCTTAATAGGCATGGGGTGAGAATACAGCCAGAGTCAGCTCACTGGCCCCTTTGCCTGTCCCTCCCCCCCCCATCACTGTGCTCCCCTACACAACGTGTGACAAAGGCCATGCCCTGAATACTCTTGAGGTAGATATTGTAGTAAATGTGCTGCCTTTTATTTATTTATTTTCCTAGATTTTATTTGCAGATTTATTTTACACAAAAGACCCTCTCACACCCTCTAGTGCAGTGGTGGTGAACCTTTGGCACTCCAGATGTTTTGGACCACAACTCCCAGAGTTCCAAGCCAGTACTACCAATTACAAAGGACTGTGGGAGTTGTGGTCCAAAACATATGGAGTGCCAAAGTTTAGCCATCAATGCTCTAGTGACTCTTGTTTTTAAAATCAAAGTAGGCACATCTCCCAGACGTTCTGCAAGAGTAGAATATGGCAGACTATGTTCCAAAACCCATAAAGATTTTTAACATCCCGACATGCAACCCACCCTGGTTTTGCACATGGATGGTAATGATGGTCATCTTACAACTGCAGAGCGCCCCTATGAATTACTGAATCCATCTCAGCAAGAAGGCACAATAGAGAATTGAACTTCCAACCTCTGGCTCCATACTCAGATACCTAAACCATGGAGCTATTGAGTCGATGTACTTATCTGTTTGTGTATCAGTTCTAAAGATGTACAGTAGTTGTGATGGCTTGTGTCAGTGTGCTGACAAAACTAAAGTAGAAAAAGAAAATACAGTAAAAGAATTGAGACAAAATACTGAGATAATTTCAGACCGAGATTTACCATATTTTTCCATCTATAAGATGACCCCCAATTTTTCAGCCCTAAATAACAGTTTCTCTCCTGTGTGGTTCTCTCATTGGCTTACTTCCATGTATAAGATGGTCCTAAATTTTCAGTCTAACAGTTTTAGTAAAACAATATAGTCTTATACATGGGAAAATACAGCATTTTGGTGTACAGTACAGTGGTACCTTGTATAAAGGAATTAATTTGTTCCAAATGAAATTATGTTAAGCAAATTTTCCTTTATACAAATTCCCATAGGAATGCATTGAAAACAGAGTAATCCCATTTTTATGTTGTACGGATTTCCCCCATATGCGATTATGTTAAGCAAATTTCCCCTATCTCTGGGATTTTTATGTTGTACAAATTTTATGTTATACAAGCTGTTTGTTATACAAGGGTCCACTGTATATCAAAAATGGGCCTGTGTACCCCGGGGCCTCTGGAAGTTGTCCACAGATCAAAAAAACATGCCATCTGCTGTTCACTCATGGAGATAAACCCAATCTCAGTAAATGGAGGATTGTATTTGTTGAAAACATTTATTGTCTGGGAACTGAGCAGTGAAAAAGTACATTTTGTGTTCAGCAAAACGGATGAAAGGTCCATGAAGTCAGATGTGAGTGTAGCTGCCAGAGATGCCTCTCCGGATAGTTCGAAAGATCTTGCTGATGAGCGTGGTAAGTTATGCTGCTTGCCCTACTCTGTGTGTCTGCTTTTTAATAAGAAGTATTTGAGGGACCGCTCTGGGACCTCTAGAAGCAGTTGAGGGTATGTATCCTTGATAACACTGGGAGAAGCAGCCATGTTCTCTCCCCCCCCCCCCCCCCGCTGCCCGAGAATGCGTGGGGCTAGATTGATTGACACTGTACTGTACTATTTTTATGTGGATTTCAAACCATACTGTGGCTTGGAGAATGAAGGCCAAATGTATAGTGAGTGATGAATAGTTCCCACAGAAGGTCATGGCTTCAAAAGGACAGAAGGCTGCCTGTGCTCTTTCTTCAGAGGTATGGCATCACCCCTTGACAATTATGTATGAGGGGAGTATGGCTGCTGTGAATCCCTTAAGGCAGGCATGTCCAAACTTCAGCCCTCCAGATGTTTTGGACCACAACTCCCACAGTCCTTTGCCTTTGGCTATCTAAGCTTAGAATTCTGGGAGTTGTGGTCCAAAACATCAGGAAGGCCGAAGTTTGGACATGCCTGCCTTACGGTTACTTATCTTCTGTTCATTCATTTGTGAGAAACCTACAAATACACAGAATTCCTACCCTTATTTATAATAGGACTGGGACTATTAGAACAGGCCTGAGGGCTGTGGGCTTTTCCTCCCAATAGCTGAGGACAAAAAGTGAATTGTCCCATCTCAGCCACATAAAAGCATTGCAGGCTTGCTGGATTAACTTGGCGTAAATGTACAGTGTGACCTGATTGGTGCCGTTGGGGTTGTTTGCATTGGCATTAAAAAACACTTGATCAGCCTCTACACAGCCATTTGGGTAGGACTATTAAAGTTGTATGGTGTGTTTTTTTACACAGCAGACGATCTAGCCATTTGGCCGCCAGAGATGCTACAACAGAAGTCTGTTCTTGAGAAGGAACTACAGGAATTATCTCAGCTCTCAAGCATCCCGTTTTCTTTAGATGAGTCATCCTTCCTGGATCTGGATGTGAGTAGTTTCAGAAACGTGTTGGACCACAGCCCAGACGATGAAGCCATTATTGAAACGTTGCTGGATATGGAAGAGGAATACACAGCCAACAGCTCCAACTTGCGCCAGCTGCACTAAATAACATGGTGTAAGGTGTGAGCTATCTTAACTTTCTGATTCAATACCAACACTTCTGACAATAGACATTCCCGTCTATTGTAAAATGCATTATTAAAGCAACTGGTTTTATAAGACTGTGTCTGGTCAAGAGTATTTTTTTCTCACAGGTCAGTTAACCTTGTCTAGATCTGTATGTGGAAAAAATGGCATTGGTCTTTCATGACACAGCTTCTCTATGACAGGAGCAGGCAGAGCCACAGATCCCCATAAAACACATGTCAAATGATGGAGGTTTAACTCTTATACTATAGGGTGCAGCAATCAGTAAATTAAAGCTTGTAAGATACACGCACAATAGGCAGAGGTATCTTGGAATCAAATAGCCAGGATTTTATTAGATCCTTGTGTCCCACAATCTCAGGTATGACAGCTGAAAGCAGCAGGGTGGTTTAGGCATTTGTCATACAGGAGGTCTGACATGCATGCAACTGCATTACATACACAAAAAATTATCTGAGTGAGTTAGGAAAAAAGCAGGGGAATAAATTAGCCTTATGTCTGTTCCAGGGAATATGGTGCAAAACTTAATCCAAAATAAAATCTTAAAACACAGAGAAGAACAAGCCTTGCTAAGGGAAAATCAGCATGGCTTCTATAAGGGTAAGTCTTGCCTAACAAACTTTTTAGACTTCTTTAAAAAGGTCAACAGGCATGTTGGTGCAGGGGAACCAGTCGATATGATCTGAATTTTCAGAAGGCATCTGACATGGTCCCTCACCAAAGGCTGCTGAGAAAAATCCACAGTCAGGGATAAAGTGGCAGGTCCTATGGATTTAGAATTGGTTGAGATTGAGAACCAGGAAACAGAGAGTAGGTGTCTTTGGGCCCCTTTCACAATGGAGAGAGGGAAAAGCGGTGTGCCCCAGGAATCTGTTCTGGGACCGGTGGTTTTCAATCTGTTCATAAATGACCTGGAGACAGGGATAAGCAGTGAGGTGGCCAAGTTTGCTGTCGACATGAAACTTTTCTGGATGGTGAAGATCAGAAGGGATTGCAAAGAGCTTCAGAAGGATCTCTCCAAATCTGGAGAATGGGTGGCAAAATGGCAAAAAAAAAATCAATGTAATAAAATGTAAAGTAATACACATTGCGATAAAAAAACAGAACTTTACTTATCAGCTAATGGGTTTTCAGCTGTCCCTGACAGATCAGGAAAGAGATCTTGGTGTGCTGGTGGACAGCTTGATGAAAGTGTCTACCCTATGCATGGCAGCAGTGAAGAAGGCCAATTTCATGTTAGGGATCATCAAAAAGGGGATTGAAAATAAAACAGCCAATATTAGAATGCCATTGTACAAAACAATAGTAAGGCCGCACCTGGAGTATTGCTTACAGTTCTGGTCACAGCATCTCAAAAAACATAGTGGAACTGGAAAAGGTGCAAAAGAGTGTGACCAAAATGATTACTGGGCTGGGGATCTCCCTTATGAGGAAAGGCTACAGCATTTGTGCTCCTTAGGCTGGAAAAAAAGGTTCCTGAAGGGGGATATGATTCTTCCTCTCACAAAATACCAGAACTAGAGGACCCCCACTCAAATTGAGGGTTGGGAGAGAATGGACAAAAGAAAATATTTTTTTACCCAGCGTGTTGTTAGTCTGTGGAACTCCCTGTCACAGGATGTAGTGATGACATCTGGCCTGGATGCCTTCAAAAGGGGATTGGACAGATTCCTGGAGGAAAAGTCCATCCCAGGTTACAAGCCATGGCTTAAAAAAAGATACTTCAAAGGCCAGATGCAAGGGAGTGGTATCAGGAGACAGATATCTTTATCTAGTATTATGTGCTCCCAGAGGCATTTGGCATGAGATACAAGAAACTGGACTAGATGGGCCCTTTGCCTGATCCAGCATGGCTCTTCTTATGTTCTTAATACTCAAGGCTACATAAACTGACTGTTCTCCCAGGAACCACAATACAGAATTGAATGCCAAACTCTGGCTCTACAGTCAAGTTCTCAACTCACTGAGCAATCCAGACATCTCTCACCAGGTAAATAGATCTCTTGTCTCTCCACAGGATAATTGCTGTGTCCTTGGAGGATGTCTTTGAGTTGCCTGGAATCTCAAGATTCCAGAGTAGATCCTCTGTAGAAGACACATCCTATGTGTTTCCTCTCATGGAAGAACAGAGGGGAAAGATTGGGGGGGGGTAATTATGAAAGCTTTCCCCACCCACCCCCACTTCTTCACCTTTGTTTTGTATGAATTAGCATGAGGAGAAAGGGGGGAGGTTTGAGTGATGCTTAGTCACACCTGGAGCTCTTTCTCCATGGAAGGCACTTGTTCTGCCTGAGGGTAAGTCAGAGGATTCCTTTCTAAGCCCAGGTATGTGAAGGAGGAAACATCAGAGAAGTGAATGGAAAGCAGCAGGGGGTTGTCATTCCAGGTGGCTTGAATGATACTTATCACCCTTCATTAGCACAACCATAGGGCTGATGTTAGGTGGTGGTGGTGCTCTGGTCAAACTCTGGGGTCAGCCAGCTAATGGAAGGATCATTATAACAGTGATTGATCAAACTGCAATTCAAAAGGCACTAATTTCTCACAACATGTGACAATACAGCAATTTAACCTGAATCCAGGTGGCTGTGAAGGGCCCCACAGAAAGGGCTCCCAGGGCCACCTTTGGCACCCGTGCCCATTAGTTCGCCAACACTGCTTTATAACATGGGAGAAAATGGAAAACTTGGAGTGATACACATGTATTGATTTCTGTTGTATTAAAATCGCATTTCCTAACATTTTAATCACACAGGAAGCCCCCTTGCTGCAGTGTTTACCACCCTTCAGACAATAAAGAGTTTTTTGTTGGCTTGTTTATTTTGTCTTCATTAGCTGTTTCAAGATACTGTAATGCAATCTCCACCCCACACACCTGCACTGCTGGGAAATGTGTCAGTTAAATTTACACAACTTTACACAAAGAAGCCAAAGTTTTGGATGAATTAGAATACAAGGCTCCATCATTGTGACACCAGTGGCATAATTTTAATGATGGTTTGTCTCACTTTGAGATCAGTGTTGGCATTTCTTACTGCAACCAGTCCTATGACTCAGTATTCAATAGGAAACATCTGTTTTGAGTTCTTGACATGTGCCAATTTCAAGATTGAATGTTGTGTTCTTCATGTTATGCTAATATAAACATACCATAGATTCCAGCAGATGTCGTATTTTCTCTCTCTGTCAGTTAAATCTTCGTGAAGAACATATATACAGTAGTAATATGGAAGACTGGATTAAATTCAGATGGAGAAGTAAAACTTGATAAAAGGAACATCAGTAATTTAAAATATGTATACTGCACTATTGGAAATTAATGCAGAGATGCCACAGGTGCTATTTTTTCTCTCTCTCTTCTTCAGAATTGGAATGAACACTCTACACTTTTAGTCTGTGGGCTATTGCAGCAATGGCTATAATATTTATTTATTAGATTTATTATATTAGGCATGGTGGCAGTGAAGAAGGCTAATTCCATGGAAGGGATCATTAAAAGGGGGGTTGAAAATAAAACAGCCAATATTATAATACAGTACCATTGTACATTGTCCCTGGAGTATTGCGTACAGTTCTGGTTGTAAGATCTCAAACAAAGCAAACATAGTTTGGGGGGGGGGAAGTAGCTGTAGAAGAGAATGACTAAAATGATTACTGGGCTGGGACACCTCCCTTATAAGGAAAGGTTACAGCATTTGGGACTTGAGTCCCAAAAAAAGGCACCTGAGTTGGGATATGGCTGAGATGTACAAAATTATGTAGGGGATGGATAGAGTGAATAGAGGGAAGCTCTTTTCTCTTTTGTGCAATACCAGAACCAGGGGTCATCCACTCAAATTGAAGGCTGGGAGAGTGAGAACTGACAAAAGAGAATACTGTATTACTTTACCCAGCATGTTGTTAGTTTATGGAATTCCCTGCCACAGGATGTGTTGATGGCATCTGGCCTGGATGCCTTTAAAAGGGGATTGGACTGATTTCTGGAAGACAAGACCATCACTGGTTATAAGCTAGGACGGGGATACATGTTATCTACAAGTTTAAAAGGAGGGTACTTTGAAGTGCTGGAACAGGGGAGTGGAATCAGGAGACAGGTATCATCTACTAGTCTCATGCGCTCCCAGACGCATCTGGTGAAGCCACTGTGAGATACAGGAAGCTGGACTAGATGGGCCCTTGGCCTGATCCACCAGGGCTCTTCTTAGGTTCTTATGTAATGCACATTTCATCCTAGATGTATTATTATAAAACACTCTTCAAATGTAAGTTAAGTGGGAACAGACTAGATCCTCAGTCTTGTCTCCTCCTTAGTTTACATGTGTTTGCTGTTACTATGGTTGCCACTTTATGGCTGAAGCTGTAGCCATGGAAGGCAGTATTTTAAATACTGTACCTTACAAACACTTGGTGCTTAAGATGTTTGGAGAGACAGAGGCCCCCTCCCACGCCAAATGAAAAAGCTACAGAGAACAGTAACAGTGGCTACATTAAGTAGATACAGCCTGTCTAGAGAGTCAAAATTGCCCCAGCAGCCATATCAGCCTGAAGCCAGATCTCATCAGATCTCATAAGCTAAGGAGGGTCGGGCCTGGTTAGTACTTGGATAGGCGATTGCCTGGGGAATACCAGGTGCTCTAGGCTCAGCAACGGGCCTGCTGAATTTCCCAAAAAAGTTGCATCAAAACAATGGATCTGTCTAGCAGGCCCCACCACACAATGTTTTCATTGTGGTTGCTCGGTGGTGTAGCTTTACAAAGAGATGGGACATAAGGAAAGCATTCTGTTAACTCTTTTCCTTTGAAATGATAACAATTATTTCAAGTTCTCCATTCCAACTGCAGCAGGTTCAAAGACAGGTCAAGATGCAAAAAGGTGCAAGCCCCATTATGTGTATCTGTGATGGGGAACAAGGGAATCCGGTTTAATTTAAAATGAGTAGTCACACTTGGAGAGGTAGCATATCAGAGAGACCTGTCCAATGCTGTAGGTTCAAATTTTTGGCTCTGCCCACCATTGGGTGGGATACCAGAGCTACTTTCCCCAAAACCCAATACTAGGAAAAATGTCCCCTCCCCCCGATTTACAGAAAAGCAAAATTGTTTTGTATTTTCAAATTTAATTCACAAGAGAAATCACTTGCAGGGACAGCATAAGCCACCAAAAAGATATATTCAAAACTGAAGTTCACATCAGTGACGATCCAAAATAGCGAAGATTGATACTTTCTTTCTGCTTGTTAAAAAGCACAATCGGTTATAAAATATGTATACAACCTAGCTGCTTTATATAATGTATGAAACCAGTGTATACACCATCACTTCTAAAGAACATCCCAAGAGTTTATTTATCATAATAATCAAGGAGCAGACAATTAGCTGTACCCATCTTCCAGAATGGCAGTGACGCGACCGCAGGAAACATAAGTCCATTGCTATTTGCACTTTTGTGGAGGTGGCTTTTACTGTCTTTAGGGAGGAATCCATCTTGCTGAGAGCAAACTGGAGTGCTTGTGTAGGAAGGATGCTACTGTGTAAAACCAGATTCCGCACAAGTTAAAACTGGGTGGAGGTGAGGTACTAGTCTTGTGAACCAAAAACATGCAAACCTCCTGGTGATTACTAAGATACAATTGATCTACTAATATGTACTGTACCTTTGTCATGTAAAGCAGGGATGGGCCTCTAGGCCTCATTGAGCTGGCAAGAGGCAGGTGTTGCAGATCACCTCATCCTCACCCCCCCCTCCCCAGGGTACTGGTGGAGAAATTCTGGTCTGCCTGCAGCTCCCAGTCTCCGAAAGCCTTCCACCAAGGCCTGGCAAGGCCTATGACCACTCCTCTCTCATTCACACAACTAGGACCTCCTACTGCAGGCATGTCCAAACTTCGGCCCTCTAGATGTTTTGGACCACAACTCCCACAGTCCTTTGCCGCTGGAAATACAGGCTTGGAATTCTGGGAGTTGTGGTCCAAAACATCAAGTCTGGTCATGCCTCTCCTCAATGTACTTGGGAAATGTGAGAGCAGCAGTTGCTGAAGGACCACATTCTTTTGATGAGCTGAACAGTAGGAGAGGGAATAATTTACATTCACATTCTCCGCAACCCCTCTCCCCTTCGCCCCACTCATGTGCTGCTCAGCAAATTGAGAAGCAACCAAGGCACTGCAGTGGCCCTGCCACTCAGTCCCCTTCTTCCCGGCAGTTGTTCTTGATCTGCTGTGAGTGAAGGGGTGGCATGCCTTGATGCTGGTCCTGTGCCCTGCTGGTAGGCAGACTAAGTCGGCTTCCCATCTGGACCCTAAAGTCATTACCTGTTTGTGACTAAAGCTGGACCAAAGGCGAGTTATATTGTGAGAAACACCTGCTCTTTCTTTTGATTAATTACTCTCTGCAGAGCAGGGACCTATCAAGTGTAGGTCAAGACAATTTTTACTCTCAAAAGTTAGTATTTTGGTTCTGACCAATTTCAGACAATAAGAAAGAAGACTGCTTCAGGAGCCTCTTACCTGTTGGCCAAAACCCTATGACTTAGTGCAGTAAATCACAATACAGTAGGTCCATTGAATCCACAGGAATTAAGTGAGCCAACTCCTCTGTAAGTTCTGTTGATTCAGGTCCATTGAATCCACAGGAATTAAGTGAGCCAACTCCTCTGTAAGTTCTGTTGATTCATATGGCCCCTACGCTAACTGCAACTTACTCTGCTGAAGCAAGTCATAGTTAGAATTGGCCCACTTGACTCAATATGGATGAGGTGATTCATTAAATGCTCCTAGATTCTGTGGGCCGACTCCAGTGCAACTTACTACCTTAAGCAACAGGGCTTTGGCCAGTGCACTACTTGAGTATCACAACAGAACACCGACACAGCGCCACTCTCTGCTTTTGGTTGGAAAATAAGCAACGATGTTTTATCCAATCAGCCTAGTTTTAGCATTACACATTTCAGGAATGTTCATTATTTCTTGATTATACATACAAGTCTTCAAAAAGCAACAGAGTACAATTCACAAAGTATCTCAGATGGCATGGACACGGAGACTTGAGCTGCTCTTTCCTTAAGGGAGCAATAAAGTTAAGGCCTCAAGCCTGTCTTCCAAAAACAAAGAACAATCACTTAATAAAAAAAGGATTTCTGCCTGGGTCTCGTTTACATTTTACTAACATTCCGATCAAAGTCTTCAGTGGAGGAAATGTAACTACATATGGATCTATGGACTGATGTGAGCTGATGTTGAAGGATGTCAGCTGTTTCTTTTTGGTACAAGAATCAGTGTTTGGTGACTGGCAGGCCAGAGCATTGGTGACTGCGGCATTTGGAGGAGAAGGCCAGATTAAAACTGGCTGAAGGAACATCTTGCATCTATCTGTCTTCCCAAGATCCTGCCTGATTGTGTACAGAGTGAAGCATTTCACCATCAGAAGCACTAGATGGCAACAACTACAGGGAATGATCTTGCAAAGCTCCCTCCATTTCAATTCAAGTCTTGAGGGGTTGGAAATCATTTCCACATGGCACTGCAGAGCCCTGGCAATGAAAGAGACCTTGGGGCTACTTCCTACACCAATATTTTGAGAAATATTAAAGACGCTGAACAAGGTTTAGGATTATTCTAGAGTCGCAGTAGGCTATCTTTTAAAATTGGCAAAAAAACCACTGCCAATTTCAAATCTTCCTTTCAAATGCTTCTTTGAGTACCTTTGGTTACTAACTACATGTTTTGTAGATTACTCTCACTCGCCTGTAGTTGAGCTGCACCAGAGATCCAATGATGATTCAAAAGGTGGTCAGTGAGACCTCAGAATCAAAACTCTCACCTGCAGCTAAGTGGGTCACAGACATTTTGATCTGTTTATTCTGGCCATCAAGAAAAATATAAGGTAGATCTTAAACATAACAAACTTAATGCCAATGGCATGAAGAAACTCAGAACATGGAGGTCTGCAATTCTTCCTTAAACATGCCTTCAAAGCGGAGGTCTTTAGCCATGAGTTCCTCTTCCACGTCCTCTAGCGCCCACTGATGGTCCGTCAGCTCCAGCGCCTCCCATTCGGTCTGCAGCCACAAAACGAAGAGCACAGGCATAGCCAGAAGTGAACCAACTACCGTAACCCCCCTTGCTCACTTCTCCCGTATTCGGTGCATTAGACTCTGACATTAGCATGAGAACACTGAAGCTTGTGTCTTATGAGAGCACTCCCAGTTTCAGCATCTTGAATATAGGGTAATAACTGAGTTGCTGCTGCAAATGCCCAGGGAAAGCAAAAAGCAAAGTGGTCTGCTTATAAACCGCCCCATGCCACTTCTAGTAGTCTCTGGGTGGTTTACAGTTTTTAATTACAGTAATGTAGGCTACACATTGGCCCCTCCTCCCCCAGCAAGCTGGGTACTCATTTTACTCACCTCGGAAGGATGGAAGGCTGAGTCAACCCTGAGCCGGCTACCTGGGATTGAACCCCAGGTCCTGAGCACAGTTTTGCCTGCAGTATTTAAGCACTACGCCACAAAACAACAAGACCACTGAAGTCCATGTCAGCAGGTATGTGTAGGTCAGAAGGGAAAAATCCATGGTCAGGAGTTCTCTGAACTACCAAGCAGCCTCCTCCTTGGCTCAAGTGGCCTGGGGTATTTAACGTTCTACGACTAACAATTTTCTGAATGCACCCTTTTAGTGTACAATGTCACAAAAGCCCAATGTAAAGCTTACAATACTAAAGAGTTTAAAAAAAACTCTGCAAAGGAAACACTAAGGAGCCTGTTTTTTGTTCTGCAGAGCTATCTTGTTCATGAAATAGAACACTGTGAAGTGACTAACTGGATGATATGATTCTGACTTATGGGGACCACTCCCTGAGAAATGTGCAAACAACCCCTTTCATACTTCAAATTCTCACACTCAAGCTGGGGTTTTCCATTTCATTATTCTGAGTTACAATTCTTCAGGACACATTCCTCACACACACTTATTGTAAAGGTATGTTTGCCTGTGAAATAACTGCGTATTGCAAGGAACGGCTGCAATACCATTTGAAATTTCAGGAACTTATTTTTGCCAACGGTCCAGAAGCTTCATACCTTGAATGCTTTATTAGTATCTGCAGGCATGGCCATGGCTGCCCCGGTCATCTGCTCCTGCATTACCCTGGACTGATCTGCAGCTGAAAATATAAAATGAGAGACTTTTGTTACTCTGTTTCCAGAGGGCAGTTGATACAATACCTTGCTTCCCAGATAAACTGCACAACCTCCTCCTGCCCACAGATCTGGCAAATACTGTAACCATCTTTTCCCCTGTATGAGACTGTTTTTGTCTAAATCCTAAAAAGTGAGAGTTGTCTTATACATACAAGATGATGAGAGAACCATGTGATTGCGAAACTGCCCATACCTTGTCTTTGCAAACAGTCGTCATATACATGAAAAAAGACGACACTCAGAAATACCAAGGAAAAGGGCAGCAGGCCCCATTTTACTCACCATTATCAAGCCTTCTGCCTGGATAGCACTGAAGTATCTTCCAGCAAGTATCATTACTAATATTGGTATGTGTGTCAGGAAATACTGCAATAATCTTTAGTAAGGCTGCTGCCAATGTGGAATGACTTCCCAAGAGAGGCAGCTGGGATCACGAGAACACTGCCTTTTAACCCTCAGTGGAGGCCATTATAAACTGAGTCACAAGCAAACATGTGTCACAGCAGCCACTGAAGCTACGATTCCGTCAAATTAAAATAACGTAAACTTTTTAGGAGGAACAATGAATTAGGCACAAATTTCCCCCCCCCCTTCTACTCCCATATTTAAACACAAACAAGAACTTGATTTTATATAAAACAGCAAGGTCTTACCATTGTCTTGGCCAAGAATCAGAGTGTAAATGCTGCGTAGCCCGAAGACGTTTAAAAAATACCAAGAAGCAGAGCTTACCCTAACAAACCAAAGAGATGAAACGTCACTTAGATGCACAACTGTTGTTCAAATGCTAAATTTGCAGCTTTCACAGCTCTAGGCAGCATTCAAAACAGGATGTAACAATGAATGAAGGGCTCTTACCAGGATGCGTCCAAAGTAAGCAACTCAATGCCCTGTTGTAGCATTGGCTTAAAACGGAGCGTCAGTGGGAAAGGGACTTTTGCTGCAAGGAAAAAAACACAATCTGTTCATACACTTGTAATTCTGCAGCGCATTTCTGCACACATTTGTACACATTTACAGATAAATGTGAATAAAGGGTGTTTCCCACAAAAGGCTCAAAATGGAAAACTCAACGGCCGACATTTTATTGCAAGTGAAGCATGTGTTCTCCATCTAAAAAGTCTGAGGTTCAATCCTTCCAATCTCTCAGTGAGGCTAGGTAAGACTCCTGTGCAGAAACCAGAGGACAAAAGGGAGCGAGATGGGCAACCTGTATACTACCCGCTGGAGATTATTTCCATGCCTTCACGTGGATAATGAAAACCATGGATAAGAGAGAACACCAAAACTACCGTTTTGCGACAGTAGTTTGCTTTACAGCTGCTGTTTGTGAGGGTAGCTTGCTTTGCAGCTGCTGAATTATTAATTTAGTTTTTTCATCTGCCAGCCACGGATAACCGAGTCAGTAGTTAATGAATCAGTGGATACGGGGGTCCTACTTTACCATGGGGGTCAGGTGGCTTGCTGTGAAATGCCCCCCAGGGATAGGAAAGCAACCACCACAGGAAAAAAAAAGTTTCTTGAGCACTAGCTTGAAGTATTGTAGAAGTATTTTGAAATGACCTCAGAGATGACACAATGTGAAGCTCCAATTGTTTTCAGTTTAGCCATGAATCTGGTAGCACAATCTTCAGGGGAGATAAAGGCTCAAATGCTTAGCTAATGTGGGCACCAATTGGGTTTTGGGAGTTTAGAAACTTCAGTATCTGCTGCGGCCATGAAAGCAGGTGGTGCAACCTGTCATTTGGCCTCCAGGAAATTTCAGTGAATGTATTTATTATGCTAAGTGGGAGAGACAAACACTATTGCAACAATGGGCACACCTGAATTTTTCTCTTCTGGACATGAAAGGACATTAACTCCACACTGCTATGTAGCAGATCAAAGGCAGCAGGCTGCCTCAGGACTCATCTGACATTTGATTCATGGAAGGCTTGTAAAACTCCAAGACTAGTAAAAACTACTTAGCACAGAGGAACTAACTTCTGCATAATTATACATAGGGTGGCACTATTAACCTGACACAAGAAACAATGGCTCTACTACCATTAGGAGGATAACGAATATAACGTGACATAAGCTTTCATAGGCCAGAGCTCACTTCAATATTATATGATGTAATGGATTATCAAATATACACCTAGAACAGTGTTGGTGAATCTATGGCATGGGTGCCAAAGGTGGCACTTGGAGCCCTTTCTGTGGGCACCCAACATAGCCCCTTCACAGCCACCTGCATTCAGGTTAAATTGCCATATTGGCACTTTGCGAATAATCAGCGGGTTTTGAATCGCAGTTTGGGCATTTGGTCACTAAAAGGTCTGCCATCACTGACCTAGAAGACTCCCCCCCACAACCCCCCCAAGTGATACCAAAAGTAATACAACACATCTGTTAGCACTACTAGATACTTCAAATTAGCATGGAGACCACAAATGAATGCACAGTTCAATTACAGTGGAAGTGATTCATTCTTGAGTGCTGCATACAAGCATAAGTTACCAAAACACACCTAAAGAGTGACACATGTTTTCGGATGTGCGTCAGACACTCTTGGTCTCTTCTAGGTTCCAAACTAAAACAGTGCCCTCAGTGTGAAATATGCCACAGACAGTACTGAGAGGTACTGATTTGTTCATGATCGTTGCTTCTCAAACCCCGTACAACAGACAGCGTTCTATATAAATAGGCAAAGCCTCTGGGAAAATGCACGGAGGTCTCAAAGAGATCCAAGCTCTCCGAGGTGGGTTCGTTCGGCTGATACTCACTTGTGACAAAACCTGAGAATGTCATGTTGATCCAGCCACCAATAAGTATCATGGGCAGCACATTTGTTACATTTCCTTTCATCATATCCGTCAGCATGGTAGGATCTGAAAGGCAGACACACAATTTAGGGGAACACCAAGTAGGCACTGTCTGCAACTTTGGTTTCTTTTTTTTAAAATGGGCTTATGATGCAGGCCACTTCAATGTGGTTTTCAGCTCCAGGTTATATTCTGCCACTGAGAATGCTGTGACTCCAGCCTCAGTCCAAATTAGACTAGATCTATTGGAAGCAATGAAATGCATATGTATACGATATATAAGGTCTATTAATTTTGAGAATTCCTTATCTGCAGCTAAAATGAACATGGAATTTAGCCCATTGAGGATGTACAACACATTTTATTTATTTTGAATTATAAGGATACTACTTTGTGAAGTAGTGCCAGTTCTCAATCTTCCTAAGCACACGGTTAAATCAGCTGATCTTGTTTATGTTTCTGAAGAGAGCAAAACATATTGTGTATATACAGTGGTTCCTCTGATAATGAATTAAATTTGTTCTCCAAGGTAATTTGTTATCTGAAAAAAATTGTTATCTGAAACACAGTTTCCCATTGAAATGAATGGAAAACCAATTAAGCTGTTCTGGAGGCCTGAAAAAAGGCAAAAAAGCTGGATTTTTTCCCAGACCTCTTTCTAAAGTGCACTTTAAAGGCATGCAGGGCTGGAACACCCCTCCCCCGAACACCCCACCGTAGTGCAATGCAAACATGGACAAGAGAAACCAGCAAGACTACCCCAGACTTTTTCCGCCCAAAGTGCAATGGGGGGAAAAGCAAACAGACAAACATAAGCAGCAAGAGAAATGCAGTCTGTTTTTGCCTGCAGAGCAATGAAAAGATTGCAAGCATGGAGAAATGAAACCAGCAAGACTAACCTAGCCTTTTCCCGCCCAAGTGCAATGGGGGATAATGGAAACAGATAAACATAAGGAGCAAAAAAAAAAAAAAACCCTGCCCGGAAAGCAATGAAAAGCCAGAATGATTCTGAGCAAACCCCACCTCAAGTCTCCCCCCCTTTTCCAATGGAAAGCAATGGAAAGACAGGGGGATAAAAGCCTAGAGGGGTTTTCAACAAACCCCTCCTCAGCTCAACCCTCTGTTTTGCAATGGAAACAGACAGGAAAAAGCAAGGAAACCTCAGCTCCCTACCTTTCCAAGTTCAAAAGGCCTAAAAGCAGAAAATGTCCCAAATGGCTCCAAAACACAATGGAAAAAAAACCACTTTAACTAACTCCTCCCACCCCTCCAAACTATGGGAGGTGCAATTGCATCCTGGGTATACTTTTTTGCAAGGCATGATGAAACATTCGTTATGAGGCAGCCCACAGGGGAACATACGTTATCCAAGCCCTATATCCAGAAATTCCTACTCACTATCCAAAAAATTCGTTCAGAGGCATTCGTTATCTGAGGTATTGCTGTATAATGTACCTTCTTACATACCTGTCATTGGTGAAGGTGGCACTACCTTCCTTTTAGTTTTCTTGAAGAATCCATCATCAGGATTATTGAAGTAATACTTGCGCATCAGAAACGACTGGGGGGGAAAGCAAATTCTAATGATGAAGGAAATGGGTCATGGAGTTTTAAACCAAAAGATAATATAGTTCTCTGTAAGCGACCTGGTAAAACTGATGACTAACATTTGCACCTCAGGATAACTCTTCTGCCGTGCTCATTGATTTAAAAGAAAGCAAAAGTAGTAATACATCTCTAGTTCTGGATCAACAGCGTTGATCAACAGAGACCATCACCAAAGTCCTTCTGCATTATATATACAGTGGAGCCTTGTATAACAAACAGCTTGTATAACATAAAATTTGTACAACATAAAAGATTCCGGAGATAGGGAAATTTTGCTTAACATAATCGCCTATGGGGAGAATTTGTCCAACATAAAAATTGGATCACTCTGTTTTTAATGCATTCCTATGGGAATTTGTATAAAGGAAAATTTGCTTAACATAATTTCATTTGGAACGAATTAATTCCTTTATACAAGGTACCAGTGTACTATAAATGTAACAAAATACCTTTTTTATAGATAATATCTTTATAGATAGTTACATGTTACATGTTTACTGGAAGACATTATATTTGTAACAATAAAAACTGTGTTGCCATCAAGTCAATTCTGACATATTTATTTATTTATTTAGAATATTTTTACCCCATCTTTCTCCTTGGAAAAGGACCCAAGGTGGCTTACAATAATGAGGGACAATATACAGTCCAGAACATTTAAGACATATTGAAGTTAAGAACAGCGCATTAGGAGAGGCATCTTAGAACATTAAAATGTAACATTCGAGCTACAAAGAACACACAAGAAGAAAAGAAAAATCCATTATGACTGGTGAAAAGCAACATGGAAAATTCTGGTGTTCTTATGAAATAAGTCAATGCAATCAATGTATGGTAATCCATATAAAGTCACATAGCAGGTAGTCCCTCATTCAGGGAAAGCTTGCCTGAAGAGGAAGGTCTTTGCCTGCTTACGGAAAGACAACAGAGATGGGGTAGCAGGAGTTCCAAAGTCTGGGAGCAGCAACAGAGAGGGCCCTTTCATGTGTTCCTATGAGATGTACCTGTGAAGGTGGTGGGATGGAGAGAAAGGCCTTTCCTGATGACCTTAGCACCCAAGCCAGTTCATACAGCGAGATTCGATGCTTGAGGTAGCTTGGATCCAGGCCATTTTGTGTTTGGTAGGTTAAGGTCAGCACCTTGAATTATCCCCAACAGGTGATTGGCAGCCAGTAGAGCTGCTTTAGTAGGGGTGTAATGTGATCTCTGCAACCCGCCCCAGTCAGCAATCTGGCCGCTGCATCCTAGACCCACTGAAGTTTCCTGAGACTTTCCATTGGTAGCCCCACATAGAGGTCACTAGGGCATGTGACACAGTGGCCAGAGCAGGTTTCACAAGAAACGGGTGTAACTGGCATACTAGTTTTTGCAAATGCACTCCTGGCCACAGCTGTGACCTGGGCATCTAGGCTCAAGGATGAGTCCAGGAGTACCAAGCTATGCACCTCTTTTTTCAATTGGGGAATAATCCCACCCAGTACAGGTTGCATCCCTATCCTTTGATCTCTTTTTGGACTGACCAGAAGCATCTCTGTCTTGTCTGGGTTTAGTTTCAGTTTGTTCCTCCTCATCCAGTTAATTACTGAAGCTAAGCACTGATCTAAGGTCGAAATAGCCTCCTTGGAATCCGGAGGTGACGAGAGGTAGAGTTGAGTGTCATCGGCATACCGGTGACATTTCACCCCAAAACTCTGAAGAATTTCTCCCAGAGGTTTCATATAAATGTTAAATAACATAGGAGACAGAACAGAACCCTGAGGCACAGGTCAGTGGCCGTGGTGTTGAACATGAGACCCCTAACACCACTTTCTGCATTCTCTCCTGCAGGAAGGACTGAAGCCACTGTAAGACAGTGCTTACCAGTCCCATTTCAGAGAGAGGAGTCAGGAGGATGCCGTGGTCGATAGTGTCAAAAGCATCTGAGAGGTCCAGTAAAAGCAAAAGGCACACAGATCTCCTATCTATTTCCCTGTGTAGGTCATCTACCAAGGCAACCAGTTCCGTCTCAGTCCCATAACCAGGCCTAAAGCCAGATTGAGCTGGATCTAGTTTATTTCATCCAGAAACCTCTGGAACTGTGAGGCCACAACCCGCTCTAGTACTTTACTCAAGAATGGGATGTTAGATACCGGCTGGTAATTGTTTGGTATTGTTGGATCTAAAGAGGGCTTTTTTAAAGCAGCGGTTTTACTATTGCCTCCTTCAAGCATGCTGGAATCCTGCCCTGTTGCAAGCAGGCATTCACTACTCTTCCTAACCAGTCTGCAAGACACTGGCCGCTTTTATGAGCCAGGAAGGGCAAGGATCCAACAGACATGTGGTGGCCCTCATCTCGCCAAGAGTCCTGACCACATCCTCAGGCTGTAGGAGCTGAAACTCATCCATTAATACAGGACAGGAAAGGGGAACAGTTTTACTTATAGGCTCTGGATCAACAGCAGCATCCCCAGATCTGTACAATTATGGCTGTAAAGTGTTGTGCAAATTCTTTGCATTGAGTTACAGAGTGGTCTGTGTTATCCACCTGTGGGTCAGCATGTAACAGACTTTTGACAATTCAGAAAAGCTCCGCCGGGCGATTCCTTACCAAAACAATGGTGATAGAGAAAAATGATTTCTTTGCTGCCTCCACTGCTTTGGAATAAGTTTTCCAATGGCTTTTCACTACATCTTTATCTGTTTCATTCTGGGTTTTCTGCCGCCTTTCAGCTCTACCGACTGCCCTTTTCATATTTGCCAGTTCCCCAGCAAACCACACAGCCAGTTTGGCTGTACTTCGAGGAAGGAGACGTTTAGGAGATCAGATAAATGGCTTTGCTCATTTCCCCATTCCAGAGATCAACTAAGGATTCGATGGAATCATTTGTCAAAGAGGTGGGAAACTCCCCTGGGGCAGCTACAAAACCATCTGGATCCATCAAACTTCTTGGATGAATTGCCTCTGTCCGACATCCACCCCTGCCCAGGCTCTGAGTTCCAATGAGCCTAAAGTGCACCAGATAATTGTCTGTCCAAGGCAATGGGATTACAGGAAGTTCCTCCCCCCCCCCCCCGAGGTTCCCATTATCTATACCGGGGCAGAAGACCAGGTCTAAGGTTATGGCTTGAAGAATGGGTAGGGGCAGACACTATCTGAGACATACCCATGGTTGTCATGGACATTTATTTATTTTAGAGTACTTTTACCCCACCTTTCTCCTTGGAAAAGGACCCAAGGTGGCTTACAGTCATGAAGGATAATATACAAGTCTTCAGAACCCCCTGACAGAGCTGCATCGGCATGGCTGTTAAAGTCCCCCAGCACGATGAGCCAGGATGATTCCAATACCACCCCTGTAATCAGTTCAGTTTGCTGAGGTTGAGAAGTGGGTGGTATACCAAGAGAACATACATTCAAACCCAGAGAACTGGGACTTCCAGCAAGAGGGATGGAGTTGGAATAGACTATTGTCACTCCTCCACCCCACCCCACCCCACCCTGGTCTTGCCTGTTGTTTTACAGAGAAACCCCGAGGACAGCCAAGTCTCTGTGATGCAAGTGAGATCAGCACATTCTTCCAAGATGAGGTCCTGGATGATTATTGATTTCCCATTTACTGATCTACATTCAACAGCAGCATTTTTAGTCCAGGGATCTTGTCATCAAGGTTTACAGAACATTCTAAATTTGTCAATACTTTGGGAGTTGCCAGAACTCTTTAGTCCTTCTGTCTTATGATTCCCATGCCTTCCTCTACCAAGAACAGCAGTAATAGGTCTCCTTTCATTGCCTTGCAAAGTCTCTTTTCCATAACATGACATATTCCCCAGGTAGTTGCACAACAATCTGCGGTGCTTAGTGCGGCACCAAGTGCGCACTTAGCACCACACTTTGCGTGCGTGCAGGGCGCGTGCCAGAGGAGCTGCCTCTGGCTGACCCAAAGTGTTTTATGGCTGCAAACAGAGGAGATGGAGTGAGAGGATGGGCCCTGCTTTCTGATTCTCCAGCTGGTTCCAATGGTTGCCCCCCCCCGCCCCGGACTGCCTTTTCCTTTCTGGCTCCCCTCCTCTGGTCTTGGGAGACCCCCAAGTGTTTTCTGGCTGCTAAGTACCTAAATTTTAAATCTTCCAAAATCACTATGATTTACTCATTTTCTTCTTTTCCCCCAGCGGCTACACATGTCTTCAACTCCAAGGGTTTGGCCATTCAGGCCCAGAAGGAAATTCTTGGCCAAAAATGAGCATCCATCTCTACAGCAACTACTTTAATAGATGAGACAAGCAGTGATATGTTTGATGAACTCTTTTTTTGCCTGAAAGCAGACACCCACCCACATGAGACTTTTCCCCACTGATCTCGAGCAGTGGTCTTCACCTCTCTTGCCCTGTTGCCTCTCCTCCCCTTACCAGCCCTCTTTGCAAGGCTTAGAAAGAATGCAGGTCGGCCCTGTAAACCTTGCCCACTTTGAGATGGTTAGCAGGGATGTCTCTCTACGACTCCCAAGCCGGGAGAAATAGCAGAAAAGGGTGATGGGGGTTCTGCCCAGTCTCTCTTCGGGAGCTTAATGTCAGGCAAGAGAGCAGCCTCTCTCCTGGCCAGTTCCACAAAGATCCCACCCCACCCCCCACCCTTCTGGCTGACAAACATGAGGCCGGAGCAGCAGGCAGTACTGTTCCACTGCACTCCAGAGAGAGTCTGAGAGTACCATTACAGGCAGGGGGGCAAAAGAGGGGAAGGACAGCATTTCAGCTCTCTGGCCACTGGCACCCGCCGGATTATAAACTAAAATAGTCCAGGCTATTGTGGCGACAGAGGTTTGTGGTCCAGACGGTGTCGGCCCGGTTTGCACTCAGCAGCATTTGCTGGAGTTCGTTGCTGACCCGGGAGAACTTCTCCTTGTCCACCAAGCCATTGAGGAGATGGGAGGCGGTGGGAGGCCAAGGCAGGTCGTCCGCGTAGCAATCCACAGGGTAGGGGTAGATGACCAGCCGCAAGTCCAAGAGGGGCAAGGTACACTGGAGCAGGTTCTTCAGGCCTGTGGTCGAAATGGGATTGCCAAACATGCCCAGGTAGCGGAGCCGGGAGAGGCGGCTCAAGACAGGGAGGAGGGCGTTCAACTGGAGGTCCAGCAAGCAGCACTCCATAATGTCCAGGTGAAGCAGGGTCGAGGTGGCCTCGGACAGCAGGTTCAGGAAGGGCTGCAGGAGGGTGTTCGAGAGGTTGTTCCCTCTGAGATCGAGTTTCTTCAGGGCCGGCACGTGGAGGCTTTGGGAAAGGTAGGCGAAGTCGCAGGGCAGGAGGTAGCAGAAGGCCAGCTCCAGGCTCTCCAAGGGGTTCTGCAGCTCCCCGAGCAGCTGCCTCAGCTTGCCCGACAGCCTGGAGGAGCCCAGGTTCAGCTCCTTGAGGCGGGGCAGGCGGCTGAGCTGGGTGGTGAAGTACTGCAGGCTCCCCTCCATGCCCACGGTCAGGCGCCGCACGTCAATGTTGCTGTAGGGCAGCTTCAGGCTGGCCAGGTTGGTGAACTTGGCCAGGTACATCAGGACCACCCTCAAGCCGGAGAGGCCCAGGTTTTTGAAGCGCAGGTCCAGCTGCCGGACGCCGACCGGGTCCAGGAACTCCAAGAGCCCCACCGTGCTGGCGATGGAGAGCTCCTCGGCGCAGAAGTCCCGGCACCTCAGTCGCAGGGCGTTGCTGCTGTTGACCTGCAAGGCCTCCTTCAAGACTCCGTAGGAGGAGCTGTTCACGAACAGGTCCACCCAGATGTCGACGGACGCAGGTGGAGAGGTTGGTGGGGCCGCGGGCCTGCTGTAAAGGCTCTTCTGCCTCTTGGAGCGCCGCCTCTTGTGCATGTTCTGCTGCTCCGAGACTTTGAGGCAGGCCCTGGCCAGGGTGACGGTCCGTGACCATGGGCTCATGCTTTCGGGGCCCTGCCCTTCGTCCTGGAGGCCCGTCATGTCTAGGACCTTCAGCCGCTGCTTCTTGCGCTTTGAGGAACGTTGAGTCTCTAGCATGTTAGTCAGATATTCCACGACTCCCTCAATGACTGCTTGGATGCACGACTTGTTTGGCTTCTCTTGGATCAGGGCATATTTGCAGTGTTGACATTTCCTCAAAAGCTTCTGAAAACTGAGTACCGGGAAGGGCCATGTCTCCACCAACTGCTGCAGAGACTCCGTGTTCTTGTCAAGGAAAGCCGCCTTGAATAAGACCGGGTACAGCTCCTTTGGGATAAAACCCAAGGCCTCTTTCAGGAGAGCAGAATGGGATACAACCTTCTGCGCACACAGGAACACCAAGGAGTGCATGGCTGCAACTGGAGAGGTGGCAAGCTGGAATCACAGCTCTGCAAGAGGAACCCTTTCCATGGTTTTCTAGGAAGTAGACTAGTTTTTTTTTCCCCGGCTAGCAGTAGTTTATCATGTCCTTGTTCTGGGGCAGGGCAGCTTGCCTAGGGCTGCAGAAGCTGGCTCTTCTCCAGGAGAGTACATTGGGGAACTGAACTCCCAACACACTGAACTATCCAGACAGCTGTTTGCCTTCCATTTGTAATCTTCATGTGCTCTCCACAAAAGATTAATCTAATTACCTTCTTCTAGAAACACTGTAAAGAAGCAAAACAATTAGAACTTTAACATTTTTTGTGCTAGTAAAAGGTAAGATGGAGCTATTTAGTCTTTCCCTCTGAAACAAATTACATCTGTTGTGGAAAACACAGAGGAGTTACAAATGGAAGGGAGTGTCTTTGGAATTCCCTGTAAAATTCCGGGAACAGGGACGGCACAGTGAAAGCCTTATTTAGAAGCAATCAGCTTACTTACTAATGCAAATTACCATAATGTCTTCAAACAAATATTTTATTCGGTACAATGACTAGAAAGGGAAACAATACCTTTCATTTTTTCAATATAAATCCTGCCCCTGATGTATTAACACTAGCGTAGGAAAACTGGTACCCCGGGTGTTTCAGAACTCCCATATATCAGTCAGCATATACAGAGGTTATGACAACTGTAGTCCAAAACATCAAGAGGCACAAATTTATTTACACCTTTGACAAAACATGCTATATCCATAGGCACCAAAAGTGACCATGCAAGTACACTGCTTCCTGTTCATATCAAGAGAAGTGCTCAAGTCTGTTTGCACAAATCTGTTTGCAATGTGTATCCAAGATTGTAATGAAGACTGACATTCCGGGTCTTGGAAAAAAATCCTGTCTTAGTACTGGACATTAAAAACTGTTATCACATGTGAATATTCTCTACAAACAGAAACATACCTGCTTTGGAATGTATTTCCCATTTTCTCTGAGGACTCGACTTCGAATTAGAACTTGGCTGAAAGAAAGTAGTTTATTATAAGTAAGTTGAGAATAAAAGGAAGGCATAAAGGTACTCTAGTACAAGCACTGTTAGCAGTGACACAGATTTCATTTACTAAATATTATCCACAAGGGCTGCTTTGGAAACCATTCTTCCTCTAATGCTATTTTAGAGAGCTATTTTAGGGGGCAAATGTGCCTGAATAAGACACAATCTAGACATCCCAGTAATACAAATATCTTGCCATGAATTTTAGTACATAGCTGGCAGTTTTAAAAGTTTAAGGACAACAATGTTACAGATTTTTGTCAGTCAAGCTGATAGGTCCCCGTGGCAAAAAAGTGTTCTGCTTGTATACCACCCCATACCACTTCAAGTAGTCTCTGGGCGGTTTACAATTTTAATTACAGTGTGCAGACTACACATTGCGCCCCGCCCCCAGCAAGCTGGGTACTCATTTTACCGACCTCGGAAGGATGGAAGGCTGAGTGAACCTTGAGCCTGCTACTTACTTGGGATTGAACCCCAGGTCATGAGCACAGTTTTACCTGTAGTACAGGCATTTAACTCCTGCACCATGAGGTTCCACTACTCTGTTGTTTCGATAAAGCACAGTGTTCCAGCTGGAACATGCCCAAAGAACATGTAGTCCGTACCTACCATCTACTGTCTGAAAAACCAGGAGTTAACCTGGTACCAGTAATACATCCCAAATAAAATGCAGGTACACACATAAAGAGCCAGCCTGTTACTGTGCAGTAAATCAAACTAGAAACATTTGTTGGGTACTCTAAATGCCACCACATAAAATAATATCATGCTCCATAGCCTATAGTTATTACTGGACCACAGTCAGCTGTTTAGGAAGAAGCGTCTCTTACCTGTCAGACACTTGCTCCTGAGTGAGTTTTTTGTCACTTTGGAGTAGGATGGACACATAATGGCGAATCATCCCAACAAAGAAGGTGATAAAGACTATTGGAAGTACTACCCATAGTCGAATATTAGAGTCCAACAGCAGCTCTGGTTCACTCATTGTTTAAATAGAATTCTGGTCATGTACAAAAATTTCAGTTTCCAATACCTAAAAAAAAAAACCCAGAGAGAAACTGATGAGTGTTATATACTGTACATCTAGACACTTAGGATTTGGCTGTTACTTTCCCAAACACTGGACGGACCAATTAAAGCTTCCAATCTTTTTTTGGGTCACAAGGCCTACCTGAAAATCTAACGAAGTGTACAAATCCTCTGCCAAAAATAAAGCAATATCTAATGGCATGATCTGACATACACCTGATTTTATAAAGGCAATTTCCAAAGCAGTACAAAAAAACTAAAAGGGGGAAAAAACGCCTTTGCCCCTTGTTCACTGAACCACCTATGGGCTCCTAAAGAAATCAGTCCTAGATGTCCATAGCCCAGGCGTTTAAAGGCTGTTTTAAAAATAAATGTTTCCCATTTTCCAGATAACAACGACTTTTCTAGATCGACCACAGCGGTCACCCTTCCATTTCCCCCGCTGTTCTGAAAAGCGAGACAAAGGCAACTGCCACTGGGGGGAAATGTACAGATATTTTAGGTCAGAAACGGGGCACTTTCCAGTGGATCTCGGTGGAAGCCGGGAGGCTGGAGACAAAGCCACAACGGGCTTCGGGGCCGAGGCCGGGAGCCAAGCCGCTGCTGGGAGGCCCCTCAGCAGCCAGCCAGCCAGCCTTCGCCCGAAAAAGGAAACTCCCGCCCTCCTCGCTCCCCCCTCAAAAAAAAACCCCCACCCTTATTTTCCGTGGAGAAGCCGAGAGCCTCCAGGCCGCCTCGGATGGGCCCCTTTTTCCTTTGTCCTGGGAGCCGCCCCCCACCCCCCGCAGGCCGCTCTGAAGCGCCCGGAACGAGAGCGAAGGGGCTTCTCAGGCAAAGGGGAAACGGACACACACACAGAGGGGGGGAGGGGCTCAATCTCTCAGGGGACACGCGCCCCCCCCCGCGCGCCCAACCCCCTCCTGGGCGCCCTTACCAGCGCTGGCCTAGCTCCCGCTCCCGCTCCCCCACCCGAACGCCACCTCTTTTTCCGCCACCCTCCCGGAAGCGACGCGCGTGACGACACCGGAAGCTGCCGCCGCCGCATCACGTGCTCCGTGAGGTCATCGCCAGGCGCCTCCTCCTCCTCCCCGCCCCTCCCCCTCCCGCGCTGGAGCTTGGCGGGATCATTTGAAAGAGAAAGAGAAGTTGGGGAAAAGAGAGGGAAGAGACGGCGGCACCGGCGAGGGGGCGGCCTCCGCTTCCACGGTAAGGGGCTGAGCCGGCAGGTTAAGGCGTTGGCTCCTCGGCCGCCTTCCGGGGCCAGGGGTTAGGAGGAGTCCGTCCCCCTTGGGCCTCAGGGCTTGCGGGCAGCTCCTCTGTCCAGCGTGGTCCAAGGCAGGCAGGGCGCCGAAGAAGAAGGAAGGGGAGGAGGAGGATTGTTGCCGATTTGTTTATTTTTATTATTTATTTTAGAGGATTTTTACCCCCGCTTTTCTCCTTGGAAAAAGGACCCAGGGCGGCTTACAGAACGAGGGATAATATACAGTCCAGTACAATTAAGACATGTAGGAACTGGCAAACCACTCCAGTATTCCTGCCAAGAAAACTCCATGGACATGGGGTCACGAAGAGTCGGTCACGACTGTCAGGAAACACACACACACACACACACACACA
>JAHTLZ010000015.1:50702177-50718146 GCA_023846285.1 Phrynocephalus versicolor
ATTTATTTATTTATTTATTTATTTATTTATTTATTTATTTATTTATTGTTGTATTTATATCCCGCCTATCTTCAAATTTGAACTCTAGGTGGCTCACAATGTGTCGAGCATATGTGACAATACAAAACAAATAGTAAGCAATTAGAGCAAATACAAACAAGCAATAAATTAAATATTGGTAAAACAGTTTAAAAACAGTTATGACGAACTGGCGCCCCAGAGTCGCCAGTAGCGTAAAGCGAGAAACAGTAAAAGTTTCTGGATGGCGGGGGGGGGGAATTATTAAAAAAAAACTTATTAAAGGTCGCCGTAGGCCTCGCGAAAGAGGAGTGTTTTTAAATTGCTAGACTTAAAATTGAGGGGCATCTTTTACACAGAAGTAAGCCAAGGAGAAGACCCCACAGGGCGCACCTGGGAAAACAGGTGTCAACAGGGAGGGCTTGGGTAGTGTAGGCGCCCCAGGGTTGGAGTATGCAAGTCTCTTCCCAGTGCTTCTCTTCCTCCCCCACTTACCCGATTCCCACCCTGCATCTCCCCCACCCTTCCCTCAGTCTGGGCAAGGGTGTCTCCCCCCCCCGTCTCCCTTGCTCTTTTCCTCCAGCAGTTCCACATTGCTCTGCCCACGCTCCTGCCCTCCCGCAGTTTCCTCCAGTGCTTTCCTCCTGTTGCTTTTTCCTCCCTGAAACCCCCATCACAGGACTCCCGACAGATAGCCTTCCAGCCTCTTCTGCTTAAAAACTTCCAAAGTAAGAGACTCCGCTGCCGCGGAGGGTGGTGGAGTCTCCCTCTTTGGAGGTTTTTAAAGCAGAGGTTGGGTGGCCGCCTGTCGGAAATACTGTGATGGGGGTTCCTGCATGGCAGGGGGTTGGACTGGATGGCCCTTGAGGTCTCTTCCAACTCTATGATTATATGAAATGAGATACTTTGCCTTTCCCCACTTTGAATCCTCCCTCCCTCTCCTTTCCAAAGGTGTGTTAGCCATTTGTTCTCCAGCGTTTCCATAGATGCCACCACTGCTCCTGGTCCCCAGATCTTTGTTGGGGCGCTAGGGCTGGGCGAGCTGTTTTATGTTTAAAAGATTGATTTCTTAATTTGGGGATGGAAAAGCGGGAGTCATTGTATACATGGTGGTGTCTTATAGGTGGAAAAAATAGGTAGGTTTGTGTGGACGACTCATACTCTAGATTCTGCAATGTGTGTTATTGTCTGCCATGCAAGAGAGAGTTCAGAGAGCATCCAAAATGAACGGACTATGATGACCTGTTGATGTCAAGACTAGGTCCATTCCAAGGCCCAAGAGTTGAGAGTTTCACTCTCTTATTCACTTCTGCCCCGTGGCGCAGTGGTTAAATGCCTGTACTGCAGGTAAAACTGTGCTCACGACCTGGGGTTCAATCCCAGGTAGCAGGCTCAAGGTTCACTCAGCCTTCCATCCTTCCGAGGTCGGTAAAATGAGTACCCAGCTTTGTTGGGGGGGGGGCAATGTGTAGCCTCCATACTGTAATTAAAATTGTAAACCACCCAGAGACCACTTGAAGTGGTATGGGGCAGTGTATAAGCAGAACACTTTGCTTTGTTTTTGCTTTTTCTTAAAGTAGCTTATTCAAGCAGCATAAGCAAGTCCTTTTTGTAGAATAAATTGAAACAGAAATGGTACCTCTTGATAAAGTGCATTTTGGAATGCTTCTAGAGAAGAGTGAGCATAATCCTTAATAGCTGTACAAAGTTTGGCTTGAGAAAGGAACCCATCCATCTGTCATAAAAAGGGAGTATTGGCTATGTATGATCTGTTTTCTCTGCTCTTTGTCTTTGTGATCCTTCAGTGTGGGCAGCGATGGACTCAATTTGCCTCGGCTCATCATCAATCAGTTGAAATGGCTTGACAGGATAGTTGACAGTAAGGCAAGTCCAAAATTGTCACATTTTATTTTATAATTGAGTTGTACGATATCATTTGGTGTTATTTTTGTGTTGTGAACAGCCCAGAGTGACTGCAAGCCAGTTGGGTGGTATATAAATTGAGTGAGTACATAAGTAATAACCTGGACAATTTATTAGTAGCCTAAATAACAAAGAGCCTTGATGGCACCTGAAAAACTAACAAGTTTCAGTTGACGTACATTTTATGTCCCATAGCCTGCTCTGCATCAGTGACATCCCGTTAGTACTCTGGCCAGAATTATTTTAGTGTTTTCTTTAGTTTATGTAATTTCCCATAACTAATTGTGGCTAATTGATGAGCTGCCAGGACAAATATCAGGTGCATGGTAAGTCAGATAAGCAGTTGGGCCATAGCACCTTATCATTTAGCTACAATTAGCAGCAACAACTTATGCAAAACTTACACATACACCAGTAGGATTCTGGCTATTATTTAATGTTAGTGAACATTTGCATTATGCTAGATAGGTGTTCCCACCTGCAGTTAACAACCTAAGGCAGTAAAAAGGTTGCATTTATTCAAAATATGGACAGAGAATCACGTGTTAGAAGCTTCATCACATCAAACACTCTGCAGTCCCTTACACCAAGTTTGACCCTGCTCCATCTAGCTCAGTTTCCTCTATTCAGCACTGATTATCAGCTGCTTCCCAGGCTGTCAGTATGCATCTCCTGTGCTCTTTGTAAACAAGGAACCTTTGTCAATGTTGAAGAAATCTGCTTCCCCGCCCCCATACTCTGTGCTGTCTGATGTTTCTACCCTCTGCAGGATCTTGTGTCAACGATCATGCAGATGATTTGCGTCTCTCCTTCACCAATCCAACATGACATTATCACAAGTTTGCCTGAAATCCTGGAGGATGCTCAGCATAGTGAAATGGCCAGAGAGCTTAGGTATGTTTTATGTCATCACCTTCACGCTCCTTGTGATTTTTGCCTTCGCTGGTACTGATACCTTGAAGCTAGCAGAAAACTGGGCTGACTGAAGCACATCAAGAGGAGGGGTGACTTGGCGAAGGATAAGGCTGGGAACCCAACTCCCAAGAGACACCGTTGAAAGAGTTATAAAGGGCCCTTTCAATGGGAAATGGAGGGAGACTCAAAAAAGACAGAGCGGAACTGGAAAAGGTGCAGAAGGTGCAGTGACTAAAATGATTACTGAGCTGGGGGGATCTCCCTTATGAGGAAAAGCTAAAACATTTGGGGCTCTTTAGTCTGGAAAAAAGGCGCCTGAGGGGGGATATGATTGAGACGTACAAAATTATGCAGGGCATGAGTCAAGTGGATAGAGGGACGCTCTTCTCCCTCTCACAAAATACCAGAACTAGAGGACATCCACTCAAATTGAGGAGAGTGAGAACAGACAAAAGAAAATATTTTTTCACTCAGTGTGTTGTTAGTCTGTGGAACTCCCTGCCACAGGATGTGGGGATGGTATCTGGCCTGGATGCCTCCAAAGGGGGATTGGACAGATTCCTGGAGGAAAAGTCCATCCCAGGTTACAAACCATGATGGAGATGTGTAATCTCCAGCCTTAAAGCCAGGGTCCTTCAAGGTCCAGATGCAGGGGAGTGGTATCAAGAGACAGATATCTAGTCTCGTGCGCTCCCAGACGCATCTGGTAGAGCCACTGTGAGATACAGGAAGCTGGACTAACTGGGCGTTTGGCCTGATCCAGCATGGCTCTTCTTATGTTCTTATGAGACATGAAACCTGTCTTCATAGAAGCATAGAATAGTGAAGTTGGAAGGGGCCTCGAAGGCCATCAAATCCACCAGCACCCCGCTTCATGCAGGAATACAAGTCAAAGGATCTCTGCCAAGTGGTTGTCCAAATTGCCCTTGAATGCCTCCAGTGTTGGAGCACTCACCACCTCTTGAATTTATTGGTACTCGGTCTTCAAAAATATGAAAGTGTGTCATGCAGAAGATGGGATAAACTTCTCCCCCCCCCTTTCCAAGCTGTCCTCGATACACCCCAAATCTGATTACTGCAGCAAAATCCTGTGAACTGTGTGTGAAGTGTTTTGTAGCTTGAGTTCGATGTGATGCACCAACTGCCTTCACATTTCAAGTTCTTCACACAACGGCCAAATTTCAGCCTTCAGTGCATTTTAAATGTCCGTGACTTTCTCCCTTTCCTCCTTTTTCTTGTAATATACCAGTACTACACTACAACCTTCCATTGATATTGGTTCTTCGAGCTAACATTTTTTCTTTGTAATAATAAGCTAACGTACATATCAGCACTTGTACTTTGCACTTTCACATACGGTAGCGTTTTTATATCATTAAGTTTTACTGGCCAGTATATGGGTATTTGTGTGAGGTCTTCACAGCCTGTTGTGACTAAGAGCAGCTAATTAGTGAGGTCATGGTCCATGTTTCAGTTGTGTCCCTAGTTGTGCGTTGGATTTCATGATTGCACAAGAAAAAAAAATACCCAAATTTCTCATTAATTATCTGTGGCAAGCTATAAAAAATTAAATGAACACCAATAGGTTTCTAGATGTTTTTAAATTCCTTGGATACAGATGAATAAGTTAATAGTATCCATCCCCATGTGAAGGCTGCAACATTCTGGGGAAAAAAAGTCTCAAAACTTCTTGTATTTTGAGGACCCCATCTCTCTCTCTCTCTCTCACACACACACACACACACACACACACACACACACACACACACACACACAAAAGATTGCTGGATATTAGCCATTCTGGCATAAACTATCATAAGAAGAACATCTACGTATGTTACTAGGTTTTGAGAGGCATTGATCTGTTTTTTTTATCTGTCTCTTTTGCACGTCACTGCTGTCTGTACTTTAAGGCACTATTCTTTGCAGGCTCTATTTTATAGAGGTTCTGTGAGAGTTACTGGAATCTATGTAAATTGCTTTCTACACTTTTAAATGCTGCTCGGTTGTTTCATTCAGAAAAAGCTGGCAAGCCATGTATATGTAATGTTGTCAACCATACATTGTTCACTTTTGTAGTTGCTGCAAAATAATAGCAATAATAATAATAATAATGGTCAGGAGGTTTAGTTTTGTAACAGTCTATAAACATTTCTCAGTCCAGAATTATACTAAATGTCCTGGCGTTAGCTATTCCATTTCGGGAAATGCATGTTACTGTATCTTAAATGTGAAGCACATTTGCTTGTTCTGTGTTTCAGTTCTTTGTTAAAGGAGAAAACTGAGCTAACCGTTCCAATCCTGGATGCTCTTTCCAGCTTGAATCTTGATTTGGGACTCCTGTCTGAGGTAAGGAGTCCTATTTTAAAAGGAGATGCTCATGATCAAGGCACACGAGTCGCTTAGGCTCAGAGTTCCGGTTCTTCCATGCAGGTAGATTGTATGCTCCATCCTTTAGGTCAGTGGCGGCGAACCTTCTAGAGACCGAGTGCCCAAACGGCGATTCAAAACCCACTCATTTTCCCCAAGGGTGCCAGTAGAGCAATTTAACCTGAATACAGGTGGCTGCGAAGGGGTGATGTCAAGTCTCTAGAAAGCACTCTGAGCATTTTCAAGAGGTTCTAAACTATTCCTAAAATATTTGATAGCCTTTAATGGTTCTTTGGAGACTTAAGGCTGCAGGTCCCGTTTCTTAAGCCGGGGTAGTGTTCTGCTATATTCTGAGCAAGAAACCCAAATCCATGTGAATTAATGCTGTTGCCTCTTCCCATTCCTGGAGCTGAACAATGTGGTCTCTCTCTCCACCCCCGCAGGTCCGTCAGTCTGTCATGGTCACGGTGGCCGCTGTCAAAATGGAAGATCTGCCTGTGGTGGTCAAATTTGTTCTCCGGTCTATCAAGGCCACTGATGCAGTAGAGGTAAAGTATCCTTAAAAGGCAAAAAAAAATGGTGAAGGAAGGAATAGCTTGACCAAATTGCCCCATTTTTCTGGCATTTGGAAAAGTGGCCTCTCTCCGTGATCCCCACACAGACCTTTGCCCCTCTGCAGGTACTTTCAGATCTCCGTAAGAAGGTGGACCTGGACTCGTGCGTTTCCCTTCCCCGGATGCAGGCTTCCCAGAACAAGCTTAGGAGCCAGCTTCCGGCAAGGTTTGTCTAGGGGAGCCGTATCAGATCATGTTCAGCTAAGAACTGGTGAGAACTCGTCAACAGTGGCAGCAGGACAGTATAAAAAGAAACCGGCAACATCAAGAATTGTTGTTTTTGTACTTTTGAGGGAGTGGGGTTTTGCTGTCTTGATGGCATGGTGATACAGTGGTCCCCCGCCCATTTGTGGTTCGGGACTACAGCATATGAAAAAAGGCCTGCTGGGGTAAAAAGGAGAAAGGCCTGTTTCAGGCCTCCCTAACTTACCCCAAACGGGCCTGTGAGGGCCTTCCTGAGCCTTCTGGGGGCCCCCAAAGGCCCGGAAAGGCCCTTACAGGCCCGTTTGGAACAGCGCCAGGCTGGGGGTAAATGCAAAAGTCCCCAGCTAGGCACCCCAGGACCCGACCTGCATCCGCATATCATGGATTTTCAATTATTGCGGGTCAGGTCGGATCCCTAACCCTCGCAATAGGCGGGGGGGGGGTGTCACTGTATTTCATTTTCTATTGATTCTGCTTGCCGAGAAGTCTGGTATTTAATTGTTCTGTCCCTTGCAGCTTAAAAAGCAGCACCAATTTTTCTCTTCAGGCAGGTTTTCCCTAAATGAATGGCTGTTAAATGGGTTTTTTTTAATTGATTGTTGTACCTTATTTCATTGTACAGTATGTATTTTAGTGTTGCTTATGTTTTGGGGGTATTGTATCATCCTTTCAATATTATATACCCACTTTTACTAGCTTAAATGCTGCCTTTTGATTTTTGCAAGCTGACTTGGGTTCTTATTATGGGGAAAGGCAGTCTAAAAATAGCTCAGACCAGCAAATTAGCTTAATATTGTCTATTTGCTTATGGCTTCCTCCAGTCGTGTTTGTGATTCAGACCTGCCCATTAATTTTTCATCCCCAAAAATGTTTTCTCACAAATGGGTTTTTAACTGAAAAGCCCTCTTGTGTGGCCAAATAGTGATCTAATTTGAAAAGGCGTGGGGGCTTCCATTTGTATTAGGGGGCCACAGGGGGATTAATCAATGTAGGAGATTATGGCAAAAAAAAATCCTTTTTATGTAGTTAAACTAGTAAAAAGGCAATGGCATAATATTTGCCACAGGTGGTAACAAGACCATGCTTGGATGCCTAGTTTTGCACCAAGCCACCTGATTGTTGCACAATCCTAGCAGGGACTCATTAATTAGCAGTAATTGGCCACTGTGACTGATGTGAATTCCATCCCATCAGCCCAGCGATGCAGCAATATTTTGTTTGTTACGTGTAAATGTGTTTCGACATGGACAGTCCCCCGCCATATAGAAGGTCTTGTGACCAATAACAGGTACCTGATAGACATGTGGAAAATTTCCATAAAAGCAAGATGGTTGATCCCTATCTTTGCACAATGCAACTAGTGTCATTCTTGGATCTCCTTCAGCTGACCTTCTTATTAACCTCTTTCCTTGCTGTTTCTCTCCTGAATGCTGGCGGGGCTGCTCTACAGAGATCATGGCTGCCTTGGGTTTAAAAAAACTAATGGGAAATCTACTAAGTAGAGATGGGCACGTGTGGGAATAACTCCCGTGGGAAACCCCAATCTGTGAGGCTTGAAAAGTTGCTTGCCACTTGTAGGAGTTAAATCCTGCGAAGCCTTGACGTTTTAAAGGCTTGGAAAACTTGGGAAGCCTATTTCCAAAATAAGCTTGAGAATTGGGAACCCAGCAGGGAAGCTTAACCAGCAAACCCCCCCTAATGGGTTGGAAAATAAAGAGTCCACACGTGTTTCTTGGTGCAAAATGGAAGCTTCTTCCTTCTCCTCCTCTCCTCCTCCTTTGCCAGCACCCAGGCAGAGCCTTTTATTGAAAACCACATGACTACAAATCCCATATGGCTTTGCAGCAATCTCTCAACCAATTACAAACTTACACGTCTACACAATGCCTAAATACAGATTTTTCTTTGTTCTAAAAACAGCTCACTACGCATGTGCAGGAATGCAGGTTACTGCGCATGTGTGAAGCTAGCCTGGGAACCTGATGAGAAGTGAAACATAGTATCTGAGCATTGATTTAGTACAATATGCCTTTGTTGAACTGTCCTCGCTTGCTAGTGCATTCTAGCTTACATTTAATGGACGCCACAGAGAGGCACTGTGGGAAAGATTCCCCACAGGCACGAAATGAACAATTTTTCGTTTCCGTTTCCGTTTTTTTCGTTTCGTTACGTAACGAAACGACAAACGAATTTTGTCTCTAAAATGAAACGAAACGAACAGAAACACCGGAAATTTTGTCGTGTGTTTCATTTCCATTACTGCAATATGAGTGAATTGCTTAAAATCCTAAAAAAAATCATAAAAAATGAAATAAATGGTAACAAAATGGTAACGAAACAAACGAAAACGAATTTTTTGCAAAAATTCACGAAAAACGGAAACAAACCGAAACGGACCCTCCAAACGACAAACGAAATGCCATTTTTTTGATTCGTGCCCATCTCTACTACTAAGTGTGTGTCGCCCATTGTGTGACTCTTAAGCACCAATGTGCTCCATCTCCTTTTTTTGATCAAGCCAGTTTTGATCAACCTCCACTTGAACACTAGTCGTGGGGTGGGGGAGAGAGAAGGTGCCTTTCCTGGTGCTGTAGTGAGCAGCATTGGGACCGCATTCGTGGTCTGTATCTCTGGAGAAGGAAAAGGCCTCAAACCCCAACCTTGTTGGGAACCAAGGGGCAGTGAGAATATTTTTTAATCTCCCCTACCACAAATGATTCCCTCTCTACATCTTAATGGGTGCAGATGAAGCCCTGTGGCGCAGTGGTTAAATGCCTGTACTGCAGGTAAAACTGTGCCCATGACTTGGGGTTCAATCCCTGGTAGCAGGCTCAAGGTTGACTCAGCCTTTCATCCTTCCGAGGTTGGTAAAATGAGTATCCAGCTTACTGGGGTGGGAGGCAATGTGTAGCCTGCTCACTGTAATAAAAAATGTAAACTGCCCAGAGACTACTTGAAGTGGTATGGGGTGGTATATAAGCAGAACACTTTGCTCAGCTCCACCTGTGGTCTTGTGACACAGAGGTTTGCTCTTCCTTGCCTGAGTAAGTCCTGGTTTCATTGCTTCTTTTTAACCTCGCTGTATCTTATCTCTACCAATGCATTTCCTGTGCAATTGATACCGATATTGAATTGACCCCCTTCCCAGTTAAAACTACTTTACCATTAAGGCGGCTGAGGGACTCCCATGCCTGTTCTTCTTTGCAGTTTGTCTGCGAGCCAAGTGAGCCTTAACCAGGATTGTGTGAAGCTCCTTTTTGAAGTCATCAAGTCAGCTGTGAAATTTGAGAAGACTGTTTTAGAAGGCTGGGTTAAGGTCAGGCTTGTTTCCTATGGCTTACCTGGGTCTATGCCATTTCATAGAAGCAGGTTATAATTTACTCTTTATCTGATTGTCAAAATCTGTTTTACTGGAGCTGAAATTCAGTAGTAAGGACCACTAGAGGAGGCCCATTGAATCTACTGACCTTAGGAAGTTCATTCACTACTAATTCAATGGGCGTACTCTAGTGGCAACACACTGCTGGATTTCCCCCTCTGTGTAGTAAATTGTATGTGAAAGACGGCTTTGTTGCATTTAGAGTTTATGGGTGCATATTATGGAAAGATCAGTGTTTTTTAAAGATCAAAGAGTATGTTATCAGCCAAAGACCTTGCTGCTAACTGAACTTTAATGCTCATGCTATTTCAAAGGAACAGATTTGTAGCGGATAGTCATGCTGTGTTCCATAATCAGTATCACCCCCTTGATGGTCTAAGACAGGGGTGATGAGCCTTTGGCATGACACCCTGATCTAGCACTCTCTACCCCATCATCTGATGACGCAAGGCAGGTGGGTGTAAGAAAGAGAACTTTTTAAATGGTGAATCACTTTCCGGGAAAGCTTGACTGATGTTTGAGTGATGCTATTTATAATGTAAGGCAAAATTCTTTCTGTTGCCTGGGGGGTTTTACGGACTACTTTTTGTCTTTTTAGATCATTGCACTTTTCTACGGTCCTGCCTGTTTGATTTTGGTTTTATGTGCTCCAGTGCTTTTATGTTTTGCTGCCAGCTTTATTTTGAGTTTCTCTTTGTTAGTTGATTGTTAGTATTTTAGTACCTACTAATGCATTTTCAAGCACCTAGAGAATGTCTAGTTATTGGATGACCTAAAAGTAGAGCGAGCAAAGGACGCCAAAGTGCAGCCTTTATTCTAGGATTATGGGTTGTGTGCAATTGCTGTTCTCTCTGTGTCAGATTTGTACAAAGATTTAAGGTGAACATTGGAATTGGGTACATTTCTTAGGAGGTAGTCGATGTTCTTTGGGTGGTCTGTTTAGGGCAGTAAATGTATACAACTGTAAAACAATGACAACTGCTTCTCTTGCATTTTCTCCTGTTTTAGGCTATTGAGGATGTTTCTTCTGCTTCTGACCATAAGGTAATACCCTGTTTCAGTCTGCAATTGTTATTTCCCATTTAGCACCATATTTTTAGATACATTAATTGGTGTGAGTGTCATGGCACCATCTTTGAAAAGTCCAATACCACACTTTCAGTATTGTAAAGCTTTCATTTCTTAAGTCAGAGACCAGGCTAATGCTATCCCGTATCGCTGACTCCTTCATGCCTAGTAGACTAGTGTTATCCTAGTATCTTAGCCTTCCCAATAAATCTTTTTCATTGCTCAGAGCCATGAATGATAATGGGTTGGTCAAAAGGACAATTGTTCTGTTCAGCTCTACATGAAATCCTAATATTCTTGACCATATATTTGATGAGGTTATAATACCTCTCTTGACAAGGGTGTAGAATTGTCTTGATTACTTGTCCAACTTTTTTTCTGAGGCATTGTTATCAACGTATTCCCATTGGTATAGAATAGAACAGGGGTTGGCAACAGTCAGCCCTCCAGATGTTTTGGACTGCAACTCCCAGAATTCCGAGCCTAGATTGCCAGTGACAAAGGACTGTGGGAGTTGTGGTCCAAAACATCTGGAGGGCTGACAGCTCTCCACCCCTGGTAGAAATATTTGATTTATCCAGTTCTTTACAAAGAAAGAAAATAAAGAAACGATTTAAAAACATTGTTTGCAGATGTAAGTTCCTTGCAAATAAAATGTTCTGGGTATGGAATTATTTAGGACAGGAAGGTAAGTTCTAGGAATGAATTTCTGACTTAACCATGAAAGGTTTCCCACGTGCCGTAAACAGTGGTGTGATTTGAATCATCCATCCATTTCATGAATACTAGGCATTTGTTATTTTTGTGACAAAATAAGCAAGCACCACCTCCGCCTGAGAATCCTGTGCAAAATTGTACAGATTCAGTCTTGTGTGAACATTGTTCAACTTTTTTTAAAATTTTCTATTTCCCTTTTCTGATCCTTAGTCTTCCATCTTGCCGTACATCCCGTTTTTTATGATCAGCGTATTTTGTTTTGCTTTTAAAAAAGGTTCTGGATCTGATTGTGCTCTTGATCATTTATGCTACAAATGGCAAGAGCAAGAAGCAAATTGAGAGAGTGCTGAGGAACAAGATCAGGCTGGGCTGCATGCGAGAACAGTTGCTGCGGAACGCCTTCCGATCCCACTCGCTGGTAAGCGCCGGAGTAGCTGTGCCCGCAACCATGCGCTTGTCCCAGTGCTCCTCAATCTGCGGCTCTCCACGTGCCTTCGGCTTCTCCCTGTCTCCAGGTCATTTATGAACAGATTGAAAAGCACCGGCTCCAGGACAGAGCCCTGGGGCACACCGCTTTTCACTTCTCTCCATTGTGAAAATTTCCCATTGACACCTACTCTTTGTTTCCTGGATCTCAACCAGTTCTCAGTCCATAAGAGGACCTGCCCTCTTATCCCCTGACTGTGCAATTTTCTCAGCAGCCTTTGGTGAGGGACTGTGTCAAAAGCCACCTCTTCCACGAGGTGATCGGATTCAGAGTATCATTGGCTTCCCCAAAGCCACACTCTGAATTTCGGCATGTGTTTCTTAGAATCTGGGACCTGGCAGCGGGAGAGATGTTCGTAGGGACACTTGCAAAATTCTTGCGAACGACAGCTGCCCCTGATTGGAACAGGACAGTATTGTCTTCTCTTAGAGGACCTCTGCCCCCCCACCCCCAAACCAGCCTTGCTGGCTTCCTTATCATTCTGCCATGTGGGATGATTTCATTTGCTCGTGTCTGCAAGTCTTTTTATTTTGCCTCTATATAGCCACAGCTTGTTAGGTTATCTATCTAAGATGTTGCATTGATCCCTTCTGGGCTGTGCATTGCAGAGTACATTTTCTCACTGTCCGATGGAAGGTTGGAAAGAGAGTAGAGGTATGTATCTGAAGCCTTGTTTCTTCTTCTTCTTCCTGTCTTTATTCAGGTCATGAGAGACCTCTTTCCAGCTGTTCTCTCGCTGGCTGAGAATTTTGTGCACTCTGCCGACCCCTGTGTTGTCTCCTTTGGCAGCTGCCTGTACAAGCAAGCATTCACAGCTTTCGACTCCTACTGCCAACAGGTATAGTGACGCCCCTGAGTAGTGGCCAGGAGTTAAACAAACAAACAAACAAACAGTTTTTATTTAAACCCGGGGATATTTAAAACTGTTTCATTCTCTTTTTGTGTATGTGTACATATGCATACATGCCCTCATGCAGTTTGGATGTGCACCGTTGCTTAGCGCTAAGTCTTTCCCTCTGGCGATTGACTGCTTCTGTAGCATTAAAGGATGCCGTGGCTTTTGACAGGGTCTTACTGGCTTACTGGGATGCAAGCCTAGTGGTAGCAGCCTCTTGTTTCCTAAGCAAAAGTTGTCTAGAACATTGGTACTTTTCTTTTCCCTTTCCTTAGCCTCTCTCTCTCCCTCTCTCTGTCCTGTAGGAGATTGTGGGTGCCTTGGTCACCCACGCCTGTGGTGGCAACAGTATTGAAGTTGACATCTCTCTGGACGTGCTCACGGACCTGGTAGCGCTGCACACCTCCTCCATCGCTCCATATGCTGTCTTTCTGAAGGTAAGCCTGATCGGAAGTTGGGGAACGTTTGATTCTGACCTGACAGCTTGACAACGAACCTTTGAAAGGCGTGATAAATACATGAAGGATGTTTTGCTAGAAGAAATGGTGAAGCAAACCCTTTCTGAAACAGGGCAATTTACGTTATCACAAGTGCCAAATGTATCTCCAAGCCTCCTTGGTTTGTTGCAGTCTACAGGTAGGAATAGGAACATGGTATTTTGCAGGGACGGGATGCTGCCGATTTTCATTAAACATTGGATAAACTGTTGATCCCTTTTTAAGCTCTCCAATCATGTAAGTTTGAGGATTTCCTTGTGTGGACAAAACAGAAGTCAGAAGATGACAAAATGGTGGATTTCAATAGGTAGAGTAGTAGACATGGGATTGTAGGAAATAGGAAGGCACATTCTTAATTACATAGATTAATTAGAGATCCCCAGGTTTAGTAACATGTACTTAGGCTGCAGATCAAGACCTCATATCAATCAAGGCTGCTCTAGTCTTTGCCATAACTAATCCTGAGGGTGTGGTCTTGTAAAGAAATGTAGGCAATGCATTCATAGATCTTACTAAGGCCCATTTGGCAGCCTAGCATTCTTTGGAACAATCTCTGCACGCAGCAGGGATGGGTTGATCCACTACAAATCGGCCCATCATCCACCTTCTGCCTGCCTTGGGCACAGAATAAGGTGGTGCTAAGTGTTACAGTGTATATCCTGCAGTATTATCTAAGATGTCTTCTGAGAAACTAAAGTTTTGCCTGACACTTTACAGTGGTACCTTGTATAAAGGAATTAATTCGTTCCAAATGAAATTATGTTAAGCAAATTTTCCTTTATACAAATTCCCATAGGAATGCATTGAAAGCAGAGTAATCCCATTTTTATGTTGTACGGATTTTCCCCATAGGCAATTATGTTAAGCAAATTTCCCCTATCTCTGGAATTTTTTATGTTGTACAAATTTTCTGTTATACAAGCTGTCTGTTATACAAGGTACCACTGTATTTCTCTCCTCCCTCTCCCGCCACCCCAGAGCATCCTGGATTATATGGAGAATCTAAGCCCACAGCAAATTCGAAAGCTATTCCACATTCTTAGTGTGCTGGCATTCAGCCAGGGGCACAAGAATAGCCACATTCAGGTGAGTGAGGGGAAAAAATAAAGTCTAATTGCTGAAATCTGAGGCGGGTGGGGTTAGTCATTTATCCAGCTACAGGTGGCCGTATGCCATGGATAATGAACTCAAGAACCACCAGTAGTGAGCACTTGGACAGGATTACCTAGCCTGTTGTGTAGATGTTTGTGTTTTTAAGGGGGGGGGTTGGTGGGTGGGGGAATGTTCGGGGATTTTATGTGTGTGTGTTGAAGGGTTTTTTTATTTTTATTTTTTTAATGTGTGTGAGAGTGTTTGGAGATTTGTGTGTGTGCGTGTTGAATCTGGTCTCTGGGTGTCTGAATTTCGTTGTATGTGTATACTGTGTATATACACACAATGACAATAAATTAAAAATAAAAAAAATATTGGTACAATTGGCACACATGTGTTCACTTTGCATGGTCAGAATTTGGGCAATAGTATCAGTCTCTGGTTACTTAAAAGAAGGCCAGCACTGCAGTTCATTATAGCAACCCACTGATGTGACTCTTTGTATTTCCCTGGAATTTCGGGATTTCACAAAATTAATGTGGATTCACTGAGAATCTTGCCATGTACCAAATTATAGACAGTTTGGTTTCTGGAGCTATATTAGCCGGCTACAAGAAAAGCTGCAGTCTCCAGACACCTTTAAGATTAACAGTGTTTGTTTATTTGTTCAATTTCCAAAAAGAACTTGCTAATCTTTCAGGAGCCATAAGACACCAGCACATTCAGTAACCTGTGCACGACCTCAAATAGACCAAAGAGTGGTTTTACTTATTTGACCACCCACTCTTTGTGGGAAATCTTTGTGTCACAGTATACTTTTATATGTGGGTGCTGGGTCCTTTTTTCTAAACCAATGCAGTAAGACATCTTCATCCTTCCTCTTTCTTGTGTATCTGTTTCAGTGTGGTTTACAATTATGCAACTGGCCTTTCACTCAGTGCTTGGTGCTAGCTAATCCCCCTTCGTTGGTTAGCACAGCATTTGTTCCTCCCCATATTCAAAGGTTATCCCCAAAGTGCAAGCGTAGGTAAATGCTAGTTTGATGCATCTCAAGGAAGAATTGGCAGCAGAAGCTGCAGGCCGGAAGCAAAGCCTAGTTTGCAAAGTAGAGAGACTCAAAGTCATTTTTTCTTGCATGCCTTGACAGCTCTGTGCTGTTTTTAGGGCTCACTTATAGGCCTTCCCTGTAATTTAGCTGTATAAGAGATATCTTTTCCTGGAGGAGACGTCCATCACAGGTTACAAACCATGATGGAGAAGTGTCATCTCCAGGCTTAAAACCAGGGTACTTCAAGGGCCAGATGCAGGGGAGTGGTATCAGGAGACAGATATCTAGTCTTGTGCACTCCCAGACACATTTGAAGGGGCCACTGTGTGATACAGGAAGCTGGACTAGATGGGCCTTTGGCCTGATCCAGCATGGCTCTTCTTATGCTCTTATGTTCTTATCATGTGTACTTTTGAATGAGGCATCATCCCCACCCACGCACCCACCCACCAACACCATGTTCCCTCTCTTTTCTTGCAGGATGACATGCACATGGTGATTAGAAAGCAACTTTCTAGCACGATTCCCAAGTATAAGCGCATTGGGATTATTGGCGCAGTTACTATGGTGGGCAGCATGGCAACAAAGAGGTGAGCAAGGGGAAAGAAAAGGGCGTATTTGCCATGTTACCTAGTTCTAGACCAGCCTCACCCAAATTTGGGTCCCCAGATGTTCTTGAACTGTATATCTCAGGAAATCTCTCTCTCTCTCTCTCTCTCTCTCTCTCTCTCTCTCTCTCTCT
>JAHTLZ010000015.1:50718156-50752488 GCA_023846285.1 Phrynocephalus versicolor
TCTCTTTCTCTCTCTCTCTGTCTGTCTGCTTACCCAGCTAGCCAGGCAGAATTAATGAATATCACATTTGATTTCAGGAGTAAAGAAAACGGGCAGATATTGGAACGGGCACAGCTAAGCAAGGACCAATGTAGACAGGCAAGTATGTGTGAGGACAGAGAAGAGGTTTCTGGATGCCACAAATAGCTAAAAAAAAGAGGAAGATGTGAGTTCTAGATCAAATCAAGTCTGAGCTATCTTTGAGGATATTCATGGGACATATCATGAGACGATAAGAATGGCTGGGAACGGCAAGGATGCTGGGAAAGGCTGAGTATACAATAGTAGGAAGGAAAGAGGAAGACCTAACAGATGAATTAAAGTCAGCCCTGCAGTCTTTACATTTCAAGACCTGAGCAGGACTATTGATGATCTGAGCTTTCAGAGATCCTGGGAGCAGCCTGGGGTGGGAGGCGGAGATATGCTGCTTGTCCGGAGGGACTTTCCTTTGAAGGTGCTTCAGGGTAGATTAATTCAATCAAAACCAGATGCCTATGGGTGGAGTTTTGTGGAGTGATTTTCATCATTAATGTATTTTCGAAGGCTTTCACCACCAGGATCTGATATCTGTTGCGAGTTTTTCGGGCTGTTTGGCTGTGTTCTGTCCGGAACACGGCCAAACAGCTCGAAAAATTTATAACAGCTACCCCATTTTAAAAAAGCAAAGCAAAATGTTCTGCTTATATACCGCCCCAAACCACTTCAAGTAGTCTCTGCGCGGTTTACAGTGTTTTTAAATTACAGTATGCAGGCTACACATTGCCCCCCCCCAACAAGCTGGGTACTCATTTTACCGACCTCAGAAGGATGGAAGGCTGAGTCAACCCTGAGCCTGCTATCTGGGATTGAACCCCAGGATGTGAGCACAGTTTTAGCTGCAGGACAGGCATTTAACCACTGCACCACCGGGCTCCTTAGTTACTTAATTCCTTTGTTGCTGCTCTCCCTCCGCAGATCACATCTTTGCTGGAGCTGGTGTGTTCCTGCTGTGGGCAAGTTCCTGAAGCCTTAGCTCTCTACTACGATGAGCTTGCCAACTTGATTCAGAGAGGCAGCTTGGATCTGCAGATCCTGGTAGGATGCGGACCTCCAGTTCATTAATGCTACGCAATTGTAGCTGGCTCTGACCTCTTGCGGGCCCAACTGTTTAGTGGGTTCCTTCTTGTCCCATATGATTTGCAAATGGTTGTGTGTATTTATCAAACAATTGTTTGCAAGAGGAATTCTAAAGATTAACACAAGTGTCCATGAGTTTGCAGTTTTTGGAGAAGGACAGTGTACCTTTTGAGATTGGGTCTTTCCTCCTTTTGTACTTAAGTGCATGCGTGTGATTTTCTCCTTATTAGATCGCTTTTTAAGAAACTGTGTTAATGGGTTAATCTACTGTAGATTGCCCTTGCTTTTTGGAATCGTTTTTAAAGAGAGATTTTCCAAGTCCACCTTCAGCAGGATACCCTTGTGAGGCTGGGCAGCCTGAGGGAGGGGGACCTCGATCGAAAGAAGGCACCCCCATCAAAGGAGACGAAAGCCTTTTGGCCATCAAAGGCCAGGCTTTCGGAAGACCCACACCCACAGCCCCCTCCTTGCATGGTGAAGAGCAAGGGGTCAAAGCAGGCAAGCAGTGGAGTCACCTCTCACCTACACACCCCACTGCTGGGGCGGGGCAGCCAGGAAAAGCCCTTTCCCAAAGACGGGAAAGCAGTTTTGCTTTCTTTGGGGGCGATGGGTTTTTGAAAGCCTGCCCAGACCCAGCAAAGCAGGGTTCGGGCAAGCTTTCAAAAAGCCACCTCCCCCAAAGATGGCAAAAGCCCTTTCCTGTCTTTGGGGGCAGAGGGTTTTTGGCACCCCCACCCCATTGCTCCTTGCGATCCGGGGCTGTCAAAAACAACGCCACAAAAGAGGTGTTCCCCTCTTTGATGGTGTTGGGATGGCCTTCCCATAGAAATGCACTGAAAACATATGTAATCCGCCCCCCCTTTTTAACTTTTCTGACTTCTGGAACAGATTACAGTGGTACCCGTACTTACGACACGCCTGACAACAGAGAATCCCGACTTAACTAGCTGGCTTTGGTTGTCTCCCCACCCACCCCAGCCGCATTACGAGCCAGATGGGGTCTCCCCTGAGTAACGATGGCGGCTGGGCGGGGAGAAGGGGTCAGTCATTTAAAAGGTCTTTGAGCCACCGATCCAAGCGCTTGGGTCGGTGGCTCAAAGACCTTTGAAACAGTGCGCGCTTTCCCCCTCACCAGGGGAAAAAGCGGGGGCTGCTGCAAAGGTCTTTGAGCCACTGACGGGAGCTGCCTCCATTTAAAGAGACAGCTTCCCTCAGTGCCTCGAAGACCTTTTTTTAAAACAAAGGGTAAAAAACCTCCACTTTTCTCCCCCCACCATCGGGCATGTAGAGGGAGAAGTGGTGGGTTTTTTTTCATGTTTCCCCCCTCTTCTGATGCAAGTGCTGATGGCAGCCTTTAGCCCTTGCATCGGAAGAGGAAAAATTGAAAAAAAAGCCGCTTCTCCCTCTACATGCTCGATGGTGGGGGTGGGGAAGAAGCGGCAGTTTTTAAAAAATGTCCTTAAGCAACCGAGCCAAGCGCTTGGTTCAGTTGCTTAAAGACATTTTAAATGACCTGCGCCCCCCCCTCCGATTGGGGAGGGGGAAGGCCACGGGTCATCTAAAGCGGTTTCCCACAGGAATGCATTGAAATCCGTTCCTCCAAAATGGATTAATTGATTTTCAATGCATTCCTATGTGAAACCGTTCCCCGACTTACGAGCTAATCGAGTTACGAGCCTGCGCTCGGAACAGATTAATGTCGTAAGTCAGGGTACCACTGTAATTGGTTTTCAGTGCATTCCTGTGGAGTACCGTGTTTTGAGATACAAAAATTTCGAGATAAGAAAATCCCATTGGAACGGATTAATTTTGTATCTTGAGGCACCACTGTATATCTTAAACGTGGGCATGACAATTTTGCTGTGCAAATGTATTTTACCTCATATGTCTGAAGAAGTGGACTCGTCCAGAAAAGCTCACATTAAAATGGAGCAGTTGTGACAGAGACAGAAGGTTCTTGTCTTATTTTTTACTTATTTATTTTCCTTTCGGTTTTGCCTGATATGTTTACACTAACCACCGCTACCTCTTCTAAAACTACATTTGTGGTATGTTTCTGTCTTCTCCTCTAGGAGTGGATGGGGAATATTGTAGCCAAGGACTTTGAGGGAGATTTTGTGACAGACCTTGTTGCTACAGACGACAGGTATTTCAGATAGCGTTCTCCTAAATGTAATTATTTAATTAAATTTAAGAATTTAATTATGACCGTGATGACCTTGGTTTGACTTTCGATCCCTCTGCAGTGCTTTCCTGTTCCCAGTGAAGGCCCTATATAGCTTAGAAGAGGAAGAAAGTGAGGCCACAATTGCTATAAACTTGTTACCTCTGCTATCCCAGAACTATCTGTTCAAGAATGCAGATGAAATAGCAGCAAAAAGCAAGGACAAAAGGTAACAGTACTTTTCTTTTCTTACTGAGAGGAGCAGAGACTCTCCCTGCGAATAAGAGAACATGGCTGTTTATTAGTTACCTTTATATCTCGCATTTCCTTCAGTGGCTCTGCATGATTGTCTGCTTTCCTAATGCCATATAAAACGTAAGAAGTATTTCTGATGTGAAGCTTTGCAATTGCTGTGGAATAATGGAGTTTTCTGCTTCTACCACCTCTTCAGCCCAAATTAAGATAGTTTTGAAGACAATATGCATGCCGTTTTGCTAAATTCCTAAAGATCAAGGAGACAGATGGGCAGAAGGGGACAGTTGTGAACAATGATGTCTTCTCAAAATGGGGTGCTGCCTCTCATCGCAGTTCACAGCTGTACAGGGGTACCTTGTATAAAGGATTAATTCATTCCAAATGAAATTATGTCAAGCAAAATTTCCTTTATACAAATTTCCCATAGGAATGCATTGAAAATAGTGATCCCATTTTTATGTTGTACAGATTTGCCCCATAGGCAAATTTCCCCTATCTCCGGAATTTTTATGTTGTACAAATTTTATGTTATACAAACCATTTGTTATACAAGAGTCCACTGTATTTGTCTTTCTCTAAATACGTGCTCATCTCCCAGCTTTACCAGCCCTTGTTTATGGGGCGTGGGATCAAAGATTTTAAATTCACGTGAGAGGGGAAATTATGTGAGCACAAAAGTTAGGTAAATTTTCAGAATTGGTTGCATTTTATTTGGTAGGAAGAACAGAGAAGCCTCCCCTGCATCAGGTTAGTCCATTCAGCCATTAGTCCATCCTTTGCTCATGGGCTTTCCAGAGTTCCCTTCCTGGGCCTAAAGCTGGAGATAAGGAGGACTGAACTGGGGAGATTCTTTCTAGAAAGCGTATTCTGGACCAAAGGGTTACACTCCTTTTTTTTTTTTTTAATCTAGGGAATGGCCATTGTAATCCTTCAGCTGTTAGCCTTGCAGCTTCCATCCCCTCACCATTAGCAATGCTGAGGGACATAGTGTAAGGCAGAAATCATCTGGAGGGCCAGAGCCGCCATAGACTTGCATTCCTGGCCCATCGGTGTATATAGAGGTTTCTCCTCTCTTCTCTCCCTAGGCTAGTCTCTCCATTGTGCCTGTCACCCTTCTTTCGCCTCCTGAGGCTCTGCGTGTCGGAACTGAATAATGGGAATTTGGAAGATATTGATGCCTTATTAGGTACTATTTATTTACTGATTTATTTATTTTGCATATTTTTTTCTCCTTTCTCTCTAAGAAGGACCCAAGGTGACTTAATTCACTAAAAGACTATCCAAGCTGAAAGCAAGATGTTTAGAAATATTAAGGAGCAAATAGCACTCTGTGAAATAGTAAACACAAGCAATACTAAAAATACCGTAGAGGACAGTTGGCTCTTTCTGACCTAATTCGCCTCTGTAAAATGTTTGAAGGATTGGCATGTTGTGTTTGTGAGACTGCAGCAGATCAGAATCATGAGTAGGCTCTTCATTCTTGATCAAAATCTTTGCCTGTTTAATTCCTCCTGCCTCTTGGGACAGGCTGAATTTTACTTGAGGAAATAAGCAGCCACCGCCACCACCCAGGGAGGGGCCACTGCTTTCTGGCACCTCAAAAGTGATCTTGGGTTCTTGAGAAAGGGAAGCGTGCTGATTACAAGCCCTCTCTGAATACAAGAGAGGTGGGCAGGGTCTTGGCAGTGTGTCTGCAGAAGGAAATGCGCTTCATGACTGAGATCTGTTCTTCCGCCGTGTTCCATCGCAGTGTGTCCTTTGTATCTGACCGGCCTGGAAGTGGGAGGAAAGCTAGACTCCTTGTCAAAGCATGAACGTGACTTCCTGTGCTCGCTCTTATTTTATGCCCTCAACTGGTTCCGTGAGGTAAGCGGTGCCGCAGGGGAGTCGACGTCTTATGAGACTGCACAAGCTGCTCGCAGGAGGCCCCTCTGGAACTGACCAGTGGCCCAAAGGGAGCAGTCATTTGTGGCAAGGGCGCACAGTCTGAGACCTTTTACTGCTCTCTGTGCAGCCCTTGGAACTCGAGGTACCCCACCCCCGTTCCCCTGCGTCCCATCCATGCACAGATTGTGGCAAGTAAGAGAGGGGATGCATGCATGTTACCAATGACATGACCTTTGGGGGCCGAAGGCAGTGTGTTATGCCTTTTGAAGATAATGTTTGTTGATACAGCTTTTCCACCTGATCTGGGAGGATCAGGAGATTTGCATCCGCTTTGGGGGAAATCTTTAGCCAGCCACCTTGCCAGATGAGTCCAAGTGGCTAGGAAAGGAGAAGTCCCCATCTAGATCTCATAAATGCTGTTTCCTTCTCAAGGTTGTCAATGCCTTCTGCCAACAAAAGGACCCTGAGATAAAAGGAAGAGTTTTGGCCCGGTTGCAAAACATTACAGAGTTACAGAGTCTGCTGGAAAAACACCTCGCAGGTGAGCAGAGACAAAACCAAGGCACTTCTCAGTGGGGGGTTGGGGGGTTGGGGAGGCAGAGCATCCCGTACCTGCCGGAGGATGGTCTCTTTGGCTGTAAAGGCACTTGGAGGCTCGGATGCAGGAGGAAGCCACAGAGCCAGGCCCACCTTGTTCCCTGCACCACGTGGACCGCTCTCGGGCTAAAGGTTTTACTGGCTCCGTCTCTGTTTGGCGGTGGTGCCTCCTAAAGTGGGTTAGAGGAGGAGCATCTCCTTGCCAGTTGTCAGGTGGCTGTGTGTGCCTTCACCAATCCTTAGGGGCTGGCTGGCTCACTGTATATACGTAACTCAAAGCTGTGTTTCTCAGTCTGAGCAACTCGTTTAGTGGAACAGTAATGCCAATTGCTTCAGTTTGTACCTGACCTCCAAGATGTCATTGACGACTGTCCGAATTTCAGTCCTCAACCCAGATCCTGGACGGCATCCCACCTTCTGACTGTACTCCAGCCCTTGATCCTTGTTTGGCTGATCCGATACCCGACTTCCGCCTCTGGCTTATTTTACATCCACTTGCCTTGCTACAATTAAACCCATCTGCCATGAAGCTGTGTATCAGACTTGATGCTAAGATAGTGAATGGTTCTTCATTTAGACCTCTTGCCTTCCCTTGTGTCTTCTGAGATAATGCCAAACCGTTATTACTAATTTCTATGATATTCCCCGCCAAGGTCTGTGTTTTCAGCTCAACTGAATTATGCAGCAACGAGATTATCCCGGCAGGAGGGCTGAGGCTGTGTGTTCCTTCATTAAGTACCCTTTTCTGTAGGAATTTGTAACCGCCTGGAGATGCTCTTTGAATTAAGCTTGGCAGCACTGTATATAAATCCAACAATAAGCAAGCAAGCAAGCAAACAAACAAATAAATAATGTGCGAAGCTTTCTTTAACTTGGCTAACTGAATCTATTTCCCTTTGTTTTATTTATTTCAGCAAACCCTGGATATATTCCTCCTGCTGCAAATTTTGATTCTGAAACCTTGGAAGGACTACCTGTTGCCAATACCACTGGTGCCTCTAAAAAGAAGGGCAAAGGTTACGTGTTCTATTCTGTTACATTGCTGAGGGTTATCTCGAAGAAGTCAGTGGAAAGTGGATTTGTTGTCAGTGGAGTGATGCTTGCTTGATTGGAAACAGACTTATGAAACTGTTGTCTCTTGAGTCTGATCCTTCGTCCGTCTAGCCTGGTCCTGGTCATTCTTATTTATTTATTTATTTATTTATTTATTTATTTATTTATTTATTTATTTATATAGCTTGTATGCCGCCCACTTCCCAAAGGTCTCTGAGCGGCTCACAATTAAAATAAACAATTTAGACAATTAAAACATCAAAATTGCAATAAAATTAAAACAATACAAACATTTAAATACAATAAATACCATACATTAAAACACTACACTAAAATTGCCACCAGGACCCATAATTGTCAGTTAAGAAAACTTCTGGTTTGCACTGGCTTTCTCTTATCCAGACCCACAACCACAATATCTAGCCCACATGATGTGCGCTTTAGGTGCCAGAGTTGAGGCTCATGCCATGCTTCATGTGCTCTAGACCGTAGCCTCTCCTTCAATAAACTTAAGCAGAGGTACTTCTGGAAAGTAGTTATATTTTGGGGGGGTTATATTTTCTCCTTGCAATGTATATTGTTCTGTTCTGTGGCAAAAAGCGGTAGCTTCCTATCGTTATTGTGCCACTTATAGTCTTGTATTTTTTTGATGCCTCTTTTCCTCTCAAGTTCCTCTAGTTGCGACCCTTCTAAACAGACTTGTCGGCTTCTGGCGTCTCCAGTAGTAATAGCGGGAGTTGTACAAAAGGTAGCTGTGCTAGCATATCAGGCAAAAACAAAACAAACATAAAAATGAAATCTTAAAACTAACTCTAGTAAGGCTGCCATATCCACGGGGGATCGGTTCTGGGATACCTCACGGATAGTGAAATCGGTGGATAAGAGCAAACCCTCTTATCTGAGGATAATAATGGCGGAAGGGGTGGTGGGTTGCTGGTGTGAAAGCTTTAATGGCAAGGGGGGAAGAAAGCTTCCCTCCCCTTTCTCTTTTCCACTCGGCTGTGGCAAGAAGGGATTAAAAAAAATGTTCTTCCCTCCTCACCACTGCCACTGCCGGGCACCCGGGCACCCACTGGAGGAGTGGAGGATGGTCCTCTACTCCTCCGATGGGTGCCCAGCTGCCTGGTGACGGTGGTGAGGAGGGAATAAAGCTTTTCTACCCTTTCTCTTTGCCACTCGGCTGCAGCAAGAAGAAGGGGGGGACTTCCTTCCGTCCTTGCCACTGCCGCTGGGCACCCAGCTGCCTGGCTGCCCTGTGGTGGCAGCAGCAGTGAGGAGGGGAGAAAATAAAACTTGCCGCCCCGATGCCCATCACCCTCCTTTTTGCTGTTGCCACTGCAGCCATGGGCCGGCCAGCCACTTGGACTTGGAGCTTCCAGGTCAGGTCCCCAGGTGACTGATTGGAAGTTTTGAATTCAAGAGTGTGCTTTGGTGGCCTGCTGCAGGGGTGGCGGCGACAGCAGTGGTGCCGGTGGCAAGGAGGGGTTTGGTGGGCATTGGTGGGGGTAAGTTTTATTTTTAATTTCCTGCTTCCTTGCTCCCCCCCCCCCGGGCTGATCACCAATTGTGGATAACTGAATCCCCGGTTAGGAATCAGCAAATAAGGGGGTTGTACTGTACTGTATTTCAATGTGAGCTTTTGTGGCCAAAGATAATGTCTGAGGAAGAGGACTTGTCCACAAAAGTTCACATTAAAATCTAATCGTGAGTCTTAAGGCACCACAATATTTTTGTCTACAGTAATACAGTACAAATGTCCACTTTCTCAAGCAGTGGGGTTGCTACTGCCTGTTTAATTTATTATTTTAGTTCTCTCTTCTCCAACAACTCTTGGAAGTAGGTTAGGCTATGAGTTACGCCAACACTTAACTGACAGCTGTGTAGCTGACTGAGGATTTTAATGTAAGTTTTCTTGTAAGGGTGGCATACAAAATTTCATTCATTAAATGCTGCAGTGTGAACTGAGCAATTGGACAGAGTGTTACATAAATTTACAAAAGATATAAACCTCCTACTTCCAGAGTTTCACTACACACAGTTAACTGACTGCACAATTCGCTTTATCGTTTGAGAAATTTATTCATTATTTTTACGGTCTTTCTGCCATGGTTGAGAGCCAAAGCAGCTTATAGTATAGTTTAGAAAAAAATACAGTAAGCTATAAATATTAGCTCACTAAAATATGGTGCACTAGAAATAATAAAATATAATTAAATCAGTTAACATATTAATATACAGTAATCCCCCGCCTATTGTAGGGGTTAGGGACCTGCCCCACGATAATGGAAAATCTGTGATATGTGGATGCTGGATTGGGTTGGAACTTGGGGGGGGGGTGCTATCTGGGGCCTCCTACACTTACCTGAGGCCTGGTGCTGCCCGTACAAGCTTCCCAGGCCTGTTGGGGGCTCCAGAGGTGGCTTCCAATGATCCAGAAGTCACTTTGGGCGACCCTGGAGGCACTTCCGGTTTTCCGGAAGTGCCTTCTAGTTCTCCGGAAACCACTTCTGGAGCCTCTGACAGGCCCATTCGGGGCAGCGCCAGTCCTGAGGTAAGTGCAGGAGGCCTCAAACAGGCACATCCAGCTTGCCCCAGAAGCCCTTTGTTTCAAATACTGCGTTCCTGCGATATACCAGGACTGCAGTACATGAAACGCAAAATGGCAGGGGACGATTGTACACTTAAAATTAGAAACATTTAAAACAGCTTCATTGAGGGGCTACTAATACTTCATCTTAAAAATTCAAGAAATCCTGTTTCTCTTTTTCAGGAGAAAAACATGCAAAATCTGATACTAGCAAGAGTCGTTCTGAAGACAGTTCACAGCTGGAAGAGAACACTGAAGCCAATCAGCCTGAATCTGAGAGCAGCCAATTGGACAAGGTTTTGGCTATCTTAACGTTCTTATGAAAAGTACACAAAAGGAACCTTAAGAAAGAGGAGAAGCTTGGGGTGCTGTGGGTCTAGAAGTTTTAGGTTATGCAATTTTTTAAAATGAGGGATATCCTCTTATAAAAATCTGATAAATAAGAACTGTATGCAGATAATTATGCAAGAAATAGTAAAGTGCAAATGAATCACTTTTATCCATGAAGTGGGGAATGATCAGGAGCATGAATGGGAGAAATATATAATAGCTTTCTTGGAACCATGTTGGTGTATTCTTGGGGTTTCTACGATTTTTCCAAGCGACTTCATGGTTTTCCTTTTATTCAGGAAAGCAAGTCATTCCCATGGTGACTTGTTTTTTTAATCATTTAGAACATCTTGGGTCCTTACAGAAAAGGCACAAGTTTCTTCCGCTGTTGTTTGGCATTGTTCTTTGAATGTTCAAAAGAGAAGTACAAGCTGGATCCCAGTCTATCACCTCTTGATTCCCTCTGTCAAAGTGTCACCAACAAGCACCACCAATCATATGTGGAGGGAAGCTTTCCTTTTGATTAAAACTAATATCCAAGGCCTCTCATGCTGACTAATTCTTTGTTTCTCAGGACTCCCCAGATAAAGGACAAGGGACGCCCCTGGTACAGCTCCAGAGTTATAGCCCGTATTTCCGTGAATTAGACTTGGAGGTTTTTACCATTCTTCACAGCGGACTGCTGACCAAATCTGTTCTGGATACAGAGATGCACACAAAGGCAAGCTGATTTTATTAACCGTACTGGGGTGGGTGGCTGGGCGAAGACGAGAAAGAATTTGTTTTCCTTTAATGTACTCAAGTGGAAGAGCTAATTGCTGGGGAGCAGCTGGGGGAGCAGCAGGAGACTTTGGCAATAACAGTTAACGAGCGGACTCCTTTCTGGTACAGGAAGAACTGCAGGAGCTGATGTGCTTCAGTAGGGATGCCTTTATGCCTGTCTCCCTTGGGTTGCCTGCTGACGGTTAACTGTATAGTATGCCAGAATTAGAAGGAGAGGAGAGGACCATGGCATATGTTGTGGCTAAGGAGTTCCCAATTGACTACATGGCCTTTGCGGCAGACAGGCCAAGGATACTTGGCATCTTTGTTATCTCATAAAGGAATGACTGCTCCGCATTCCCTCCTTTGTCATCCCTGTTACTCTGAAGCCCCACAGGAAATCCTCAAAGCTGCCGCATTCCCTGCTGTTCCAACACAGCCAGTTTTTGGGATCTGATTAGGGGCCAAAGAGAAAACACCTTGGTTCTGTCCTGCCCTGCGCTTGAGGGTGTGTGATGGTGCAATGTGTTTAAGTCGAGTGAGGCTTTTTGTTTTTGTTTTTTGCATCTAGGCTCCAGAACTTCCCACAAGTTGCGGAAGGCCTGAAATAAAGGCTCAAGCCTCTGGTTTGCCACCTTAGCCCATTCATTCCTTTTCTCCAGCAAGGCTTTTTGAGATCCACCTGGTGGTGCAGATCTAGGCCTCAGCGGGCGGAGGGGCTGCTTTGAGGCTGCCCAGCGTACAGTTGCGTGCTGGACTGGGGTGGGTGCACGGATGGGGGTGGGGGTGGCTGGCGCCTGGGTGATCTCATACTCCAATTGCACTGAAGGACAGGGCTGGTCTCTTGTGATTGGGATTTGAAGGCCGGTTGCTGCTCCAGTGGAGAGGGGCCACCTCTGTTTCCAGTCATGCCGGGGAAGTGGGGATTCAGCCAGCTCCTTTGCGTCAGAGCCCAGGGTGTGGCTTTGGCAAAGAGTCCTGATGGGTTCCTTCATTCTGGGTGTGGCCCTGCCTCAACCACCTCTTTCCCCCTGCTCTCGTCATGCGGCATCTCGTCAAGGCACCTTCACGACAGACTGTTCCACAACTCTTCTTGTTTGCCAACCTCCCAGGGTTTCAAAAGACAACCACACCCTCCTGTTCAGCTGAGTAACAAGCACTGATGAAAATCACTCTTAACAATGAGCTTCTCAAAGGGAAACCAACACTCGGACAACCACACTTAAGAACTGAAGGAGCAGTTTGTCAGGCTTTCATCCTGACCCCAAAGATTCTTTTGGTATCTCCTGACCTCCCCGGCAGGCCTCTCTTGCTGGAGCGTTGATAATTCTCAGGTTGCTATCTCTGGGGATCCTTTCAGCACATTTCTGTACAGTGGCTTCCAGTTCGGTTCTGCATCGACTTCCAGGTTTTAACTATGACATACAAAGGCCTAAACAGTTTAGGACCTCGCTGCTTGTCAGAGGGCCTTCTCCCATTGAAAACCACCCATAATACCCGATCCTCCCAGGCTAGGCGTCTGAGGCAACTAACACCATGAGAGGCCCAAAAGGAAAAAAGTAGAAATGGGGCCTTTTCCTCCATTGCTCCTCGCCTGTGGAATAAGCTTCCACCAGACACCTGCCTGGCCCCCTCTTTGGCTGCCTTTAAAAAATATTAAAACTTGGCAATTAAGCAGGCATTCGCTCAAATATAATGCCATTTTAGTGTTCACCCATTAAATTTATTTATTTATTTATTAGATTTTTATACCACTCATCTGGCAGCGAGGTCACTCTGGGCGGCTTACAACAATTTACAGTTAAACAATTCATACAATAAAACCATAAAATAGCAACACAACAAGATAAAAACAAAAATAAAGATAATATTAAAGTGACATAAAACAATATATTATTATTGTCAGGCTAATCAGTTAGAAAATCAAGATTTAATGGGTGAGCACAGAAATTGCATTATATTCGAGGGAATGCCTGCTTAAATAACCAAGTTTTTAATAGTTTTTTAAAGCCAGCCAAAGAGGGGTCAGGTGAGGGGCAACGGCAGAAAAGGCCCTATTTCTTGTTTTTTCCTTTCGGGCCTCTCGTGGTGTTAGTTGCCTCAGATGCCTAGCCTGGGAGGATCAGGTATTATGGGCGTTTTTAAATCATGATTTTAACTGATTAGCCTGCCAATAATGATATTATTTTAGGTCACTTTAATGTTAATTTTTTAAATTTCTATTTTATGATGTTACTGTGTTTTATGATTTTATTGTATGAATTATTTGGATTTATTAATTGTTGTAAACCGGCCAGAGTGACCTCGCTGCCAGATGGGCGGTATAAAAATCCAATCAATCAATCAATCAATCAGTCAGTCAATCAATAATGGGTACTTGTCCTACTGTATTCTATCCTTTCTTTTTAAACTAGACCTGTGAAGTCATACAGATAGGGCCAGCGGAGCTCCTGTTTCTTTTGGAAGATCTGTGCCGCAAACTGGAACATGCGTTGACCCCAGCCCCCGCGAAGAGAGCTCCTTTCTTGAAAGTAGGTACAAAAGAAGGAACAAAGCCTTATACGTCCAAATAGGCAAGTGCTGAGAATGGAATTTATAAAGAGGTCTCCCACAGAGAACACTTGGTATGCAAGCTGCCTCTGAGCAGGGGACTGATGCCTTGTAGACTTTCTCTCAATGGACATATTATATATCTTCTGTGCTGCCTTATTTCTTTGTCTATCTCAAGCTCTTGACACCAAATGTCTTTGTTTTTGGATTTTTTTTTTTTAAAAAAATCACATTTCATTTTGGGGAGGCAGATAGACCTCAGTGGCATCCAAAATTGTCTAGATATGACAGTGATACCTTGTATAAAGGAATTATTTTGTTCCAAATAAAATTCTGTTAAGCAAATTTTCCTTTATACAAATTTCCCATAGGAATGCATTGAAAACTGAGTAATTCCTAGTCACAACCATTTTTATGTTGTATGGATTTGCCCCATAGGCGATTCTGTTAAGCAAATTTCCCTTACCTCCGGAATTTTTTATGTTATACAGATTTTATGTTATACAAGCCGTTTGTTATACGAGGATCCACTGTAGTTTGAATTAGTGGAAGTTAGTGTTCCTTATACTTCTGCTATCATTGAGAGACATTAGGGATACTAATTGGATGCAAAAAATTGGATGAATGCGTAAGAAGGATTACAAATGATACGTCTTAGTGCTAATGTGGTTTTGATTTATTTAAACTGATCATTTGGGATTTAAAAAATCCACCTTAATTTCCTATAGGGAAAAGGAAATCGAAACGTTGGATTCTCACATCTTTGTCAACTGACATCTCAAGAAGTTGTTGAACATGCTGTTGACCTCTTAAAGCCACTGTGCAACCACGTGGAAAACATGCATAATTACTTCCAGGTCAGAAAACCAATTCTCTATACCTGCATGCCGTGTGCCCATTGTCAACATTTTCATCATTAGCGGTCCTTATAAAGTAGGTGGGCCACGATGTAGCCCCACGTTGGGCAGTGCTGCACTTTAACCGTGTGTTCTTGACCCAAGGCAACGACTGCAGAGAACCATGGTGTGGTTGATGGCCCCAAGGTCAACGTTCAGGAATACCAATTAATGTCGTCCTGTTACCAGCGCTTGCTGCAAGTTTTTTACCTTCTCTTTGCTTGGTGAGTGTGCTTAAATGCAAATAGGATAAGGAAATATCAGCAATCTTGTTGTGGTTGTTCAGTCGTTCAGTCGTGTCCGACTCTTCGTGACCCCATGGACCAGAGCTCGCCGGGCCTTCCTATCTTCCACTGCCTCCTGGAGTTTTGTCAAATTCATATTGGTTGCATCGATGACACCGTCCAACCATCTCATTCTCTGTTGTTCCCTTTTCCTTTTGCCTTCAATCCTTCCCAACATCAGGGACTTTTCCAAGGAGTCCTCTCTCCTCCTGAGGTGGCCAAAGTACTGGAGCCTCAGCTTCAAAATCTGTCCTTCCAGTGAACATGAATCGGGGTTGATTTCTTTTGGGATGGATAGGTTTGATCTCTTTGCAGTCCAGGGGACTCTCAAGACTCTCCTCCAGCACCACAGCTCAGATTGCTGATCTTAGTTTAAGCATAATTCTTTTCTTCTTTGGTTCAGACTGGTATCAAGAAAACCATCTAAAAGTGTGAGCTTAACAGTGAACTGGGTGGGACAGGTCTTTTCTACAGAGTCATATCACTGTTAGTTTCTCTCTCTTACACTATCAAAATAAATAAACGGTGGGCTATTTAGCTATGTAACCACAGCTTATAATAGTCTTCTAGACAGATCAGACCAAAAATTTCTGATGTGGCTTGGCTGCCTGGCTGACATGGCAGACCTTGCAGAATCTGTCCCTTGGCGGTTCTTCTCCTAGCAAGCATAACAACAGAAACAGATGTGGGTTTTTTAAATTCTATTTTTGGTGTTCTGTTTTTCCAAGGAGTGGATTTTCTCAACCTGAAAACCATGGCTTGCTGAAGTTGGGTCTCCGGGTGTTTGCAGACAGACTCAAGCCAGGGGAGAGGGAGCGCCCTCTTGAGGAACTGCTCAGGTAGGACTTGTGCTACATCTTTTAGGGCAGAGATGGGCAAGGTGCACCCAACTGGCCGCATATGAATCCACAGTAGCATTCTTGGAGCACTCCTAGGATCCCCAATCCCCCAACTCAAACATGGTTTAAAATTAATTTAGAAATATAATTGCTGAAAATGTCCCCTTTTTCTAGAGTTCCTAGGAGGCAATTCTGCCATATTTTCTTCAGTTCGCCCTCTTACTCTTGTGCAGAATAGTGCCGTATGAGTAAAGTGTTCTGCTTATATACCGCCCCATACCACTACAAGTGGTCTCTGGGCGGTTTACAATTTTAATTACAATGTGCAGGCTACACATTGCCCCCCCAGCAAGCTGGGTACTCATTTTACCGACCTCGGAAGGATGGAAGGCTGAGTGAACCTTGAGCCTGCTACCGGGGATTGAGTGGCTTTAAACTTACCACATTACTCCCATATTTACCATCACTGTAGGGTGTCAAGGACATATTTTAAAACCCTTCTCCTGACATTTAAAGCCCTACTTTCCGCTTGTCCTAATTTCTTGGCAGAGCTGGTGGGATGGCATAATCCTTTTAAAAGATTCACAGATTCTGAATTTTTGTTTGCTCCTTGGATGAAAACAGCAAATTCCAGGCTTTGGGTGGAAGCTGTAGAGGTCCTCTTCACCCTTTGCATGGAACCAGAGTTGGACAAATTTAGATGAGGTTTAAAAACCTATCCGTTCAATTTGGATTGATTGTTCTTGTGTGTAGGGAGAGGCCAGCGACCAGGGTGCTTTATTTGAATGTTTTAGCTCGGGTTTTTTAAGCAGTTGGTTAATTCTTCTTCATCATTGATTAGGCTGAGGAGTTTTATGTTGATGCATATTACTGATTTTACTGGAATACACACTGGTGTAAAGAGTAGCATTGATGATGATGATGACGACGACGATGACGACGATGATGATAAGAACATAAGAAGAGCCATGCTGGATCAGGCCAAAGGCCCATCTAGTCCAGCTTCCTGTATCTCACAGTGGCCCCAGCAAATGCATCTGGGAGCACATGAGACAACTAGATATCTGGCAGTTGGTCCTCTGAGGCCACCGGCCGGGAGGGAAGGAAGGAGGGAGGGAAGGTGGGCGCTGGAGGCGCTTCTGTCTTCTCCCTTCCCGCTTCTTCTTCTCCTCCTCCTCCTCCTCCTCCTCCTAAGAACATAATAAGAAGAGCCATGCTGGATCAGGCCAAAGGTCCATCTAGTCCAGCTTCCTGTATCTCACAGCGGCCCCACCAGATGCGTTTGGGAGCACATGAGACTAGATATCTGTCTCCTGATACCACTCCCCTGCATCTGGCCCTTGAGGTACCCTAGTTTTAAGCCTGGAAATTACACATCTCCATCATGGTTTGTAACCTGTGATGGAGTTTTCCTCCAGGAATCTGTCCAATCCCCTTTTGAAGGCATCCAGGCCAGATGCCATCACCACATCCTGTGGCAGGGAGTTCCACAGACTAACAACGTGATGGGTTAAAAAATATTTTCGTTTGTCTCTTCTTACTCTCCCAGCCCTCAATTTGATGATGATGATGATGATGATATGTAGGGGAGCCCGGCCTCTCCGGAGCACTCCATCCATTCCATTTCAAAAACAATAGGCACCAATGGGCACAAAACAGCTTCTTCAGTTGTTAATACTGTATCTTTTAGTGAAACCCATTTTTTAGTTAATGAAAATTCATCACTGCTACACTTACAGTACATAATCCTCTCACTAAAATGATTTTTGAAAAATCAAATTAAACATGCCTTTTAGCCACTGTGGCTATATATACTGTTCACCATTTAGCCCTATCCCCTTGCTGGTCTGTCCATCAGACTACAAGCCTAGCTGAAAGATAGCCTTCTGCCCCACAGATATGGCCCACATCCACCTTTCCTCTCTTCGGAATCCTGATAGCTAAAACCACAGGCCCTTCTCTTCCAGATACTCCTTCAAATAAGCCAAAAAGAAAAGGAAAAAACGAAGGTGAAAACCCCTATGGAAGTATGGCAATTCTTGGGCCGGTGAGACTCTATGTTGTTGTTGTGAGTTTTTTGGGCTGTTTGGCTGTGTTCTGGAAGAACACAGCCAAACAGAACTTCTTCCAGAACACGGCCAAACAGCCCGAAAAACTCACAACAACTATCAGATCCTGGCTGTGAAAGCCTTCGGGAACACACTGTATGTCTGCTGGTGTATCAACAAGTATATCCTTACTGACATATCTTTTCCCTTACCTTCTTTTTTCTGATTTACAGCCAAGGATTCCAGTACTTAGTGAACTTAAAAAGCAGTGTTCCCAGTATTTACTGTGCACTGAGTCTCACTCGGCTTCTGCTTGTGATCGCTGAAAAGTCCGTGGCCCGATTGAAAAAGAATGAAATAGGTAATGTGTACAACAATTCCTTTTTATCTGCGTTGCACTGGTTTAATTACCAGAACCCTTCTGCAGTTTTGTGATATTTGTAGCATTCCTTTCAGCAAATGTATTGAAGCAGACAAGCTACACTTTCACTGGGATCACTTGAAAAATAAGAAGAGGACTAGATACCAGTAGCTCCTGTTGACCCATTGTCTTAGGTGCTTTGATCCCACAACAGTCACAGAAATGTTAAACAAATAATAAGTTAACACAAATTCAAGTTACATTTGGGATGTATCATCTATTTAAACACTGAAATCAAATACATTCCTGTCTTCCTTTCTTTTTTGTTCTTCAATAGCTTCTGTAACGAAATGTTTTCTTTGCCAGTCGTGGGTGCAACCCAATGGAGCTCGTGAAAAGGGCACCCAGTTTAACGATGCTCTCCATACTTTGTTTTGGTAAGGATTATTTTCTGTGCAAACGTCTGAGAATTTCCTGTTTTTACTGGCATGCCCCTACAAGTTCCCCCAAAAGGTAACTTACAAACTTGTACATCACTGGAGAAATACTGAAGGAAAGCAATATTTTTAACTACATGTTGCCAGTTACAAATGTAGATGCGGTTAGGAAGAAAATACTCTTTTTGAACACTGGCACATGTCAAACCCAATCTAGCATGGAGAATATCTGTAAAATAGCTTGCCTAATAAATACAATGTGGCATTGTTGTGTGCCTTGTTTCACCCAGTATATACATGGAGCACACAGATAATATATTGAAAGTCATAGAAGACATTTCCAGCATTGGGATTCCAGAGTTGATGCAATCTAAAGATGGATACTCTTCCACTTACCCTATGTTGACCAGGTAATGGAATCTCTTAGCACAGTTCATTTGGATTCAATGTATACTTTGATGTTTACGCCTCACCCTTAGTTATTTTTGAACAAAGCACAGGTAGTGTTCCCAGATTAAATTACATATAAGTAGGTTACATAAAAAATGAAGGATGTTCTCTGCAGGTTGTAGAATACAGTATTCTGACAGGACACACGTTGTTGGATTCTAAAGATCAAGGTATTTGGAGAAGGACGTGAGAGCTTTTCAAGGTGCTGAATCCCTGACCACCAAGGACACATTTGATACTTGTGTTTAGAGTACCTTCACATACAGTATTTGACCATTTCTCTGCAGTCATCAGGGCTACCAATTTGTTTCAAGTAATAAATAACCAAAAGTTGGTATGCTTTAGGTAGATGCATTTTCTGCCAGCAAATCTGGAAGATAACAACTGCAATGTGGCTGTATTCTCATCATAGTATTTGAGCATTTAGTGAACATTTAGCTAATATCATATTTAGATAGCCAACTAACAAGTCTCTCTTTGTCACAATGATTTATCACTTGTTAGCTCATCATAATGCTAAATTGTTCAAAACAGCTTTAATTATCACAGTAGGCGGCACTTGAAATGCCATCAGGGTTATTATCTCATCCTCCATTATCTTCCTAGCTTCACATGTGCCTTTCTCCACAACCATCTGGTGACAGTCATTGGAGAGTGGCATTTGATGCAATGTAGGAGATTGTGGTCAGAAGGATAACCATGCCATGCACATGTGGGAATGCATTTGAGGTCTCTTACAAATATGTCATAAAGAGTCCTTGCAACAGAAAAGTTGACTGTCAGCTTGCATCTTAGCTGGGGTTTTAAGTCTATAAAGTCCACAAGACCAATCTCATCAGTAGATCTGAGTGGATAAAAATGAGAATGCTGGAAAATTGAGTCTGATCTAGATAAAATTTCCAGCAATTGCATTTAACATAGAATTACATCAATACAGACGCACAGTGGTCGGAAAAGTTTTGCAAATTTAACTCTCCTCTCTACCCTCCTTGTTTTCTTCAGGCAAACTTTTCCCATTTTCTTCCGAGTGATGATGGCTCAGCTAGAAAATTCAGTGAGAAGCATTCCTGCTGGAGCACCGTCCGATTCCAATGAGGTAGAGTGATAGAAAATGTCTCCTGTTTCTAGAAACAACCTGCACACCAAGGATGAAGCATAAAAATGTTGTGGCTCAGGAACCGTTTACACCTCTGTACCATGTGCTTCAGTCCTGAAATTTAGAGCTGAACAAGTTTTTAAGGAGCAAGTCTTACACTGGCAAAATATTTGTGTAACTTTGTCATAATCACACACACACACACACACACACACACACACACACACACACACACACCTATCTATCTATCTATCTATCTATCTATCTATCTATCTATCTATCTATCTATCTATCTATCTATCTATCTATCTATCCAGAGAGAGAGATATTTAGACATAATGGCCTAAATCTTCTTCCATAGCTGAGCCAATGGAATACATTTTGGAGACAAATTGCCCCAGGTTAAGAAATCACTATAGACATTATCAGTTGTACTACTGTGGGTATTTAAGATGTAGAATTTGCTTCCAAACGTGATGTCATTTTTGTTAACTAGACAGGAGAATTTGAGACAATTTTTAGGCAGCCACACACACACATTAGCATTATATATAAAGCCGGACACACCATGGTTTAATCTTAACTGTGGTTATTGAAACACATCAATATAAGCCTTCATAGTACTGTACTGTATTATTGAAAGTATAGTTTCAATAAACCATAGTTCAATAAATACATTAGGTAAATAAATCAGTCATACTTCAAGTTTAGGGCATCATGTCAAATGTTGGTTTCTGCAAATAAAAATTCAGTAAGCTTCAAAATGAATCCTATTCAACAGATTTTATATTTAAAAAATTCTGGCTGAATCTAACTCATCATGCTCAGAGTCAACCTGCCAGCCAGATTGCAGTTCCGCAAAGGCATTTGCAGAAATGGAGATATCCATTTCCCAGACTGTCTGTCATGTGCCTGAGTCTCCTGCAGGTTGAGATATTCCTGTGCCGGAGAAATAATGCCTTTTTGGAGCTGCTCATATGACTGGGTATATGACCAGAAGCCAGGAAATAACGAGACTTGCATGATTACATGATATCTGTGGTTTTTCTTCAGCTGGATTTTGCCCATGAAAATTTGATACAAAATTTAAATATTCCTACAATGCAGTCTTTCTGTGCAAACCTGTATGTGTCTACTCATTGCAAACACACACCCACGCCCAAATTGAGTGGAACTTAAGTGTGTGTGTGTTGGATCGCTGCCTTCATCTTTAACAGAACTATAGCCTTTTACTCAAATTCTCTTGAGTATACCGTAAGCACCAATGGAATGCAGCGGGGCTTCTGACTAAACAGGCTGCTTTCCCTGAAGTGAGTTTAGATCGGGAGTCTGAAGCAATGATTCCCAAAATGATAATGGGCTCAAGGCGACACTTTGAAATTCTGTGTGTGGAGCTGATAGCAGCCCTAGGTCTGGAACCTTCCGTTTCAATTCCACAGGCATATTAACCTACAAAATCTGTGATGCTGTACCTGTGCTTTTTATGCCTGTGGTAGGCCTGCTAGCTGTTGCTGCAGAATTCAATTTCTCTCTGGCAACTGAAATAATCTCAAGAAATAATTTTGACTGATTTTATCATTCCACAGGCCCAGCAGGAGAAATTGCTACAGTGGAACATAGCTGTGCGGGATTTCCATATCCTTGTTAACTTAGTAAAGGTGAGAAGCCGTCACATTAACTAACCCTTTGGGAAATCATGACACATTTATTGTCACCAATGATTTCTCCACAGTGGAGGCTTGGGAGTTTTAATTAAGCTTGGCCTTTGATACTGGTACGCTGCCTTGAGAGCAATAAATACCTTCAATGTATTTATGTGTCCTGGAGGTATCATGTTTCCATTACATGGGATGACATCTTATTTTAATGGAAATCTTATCATCTGATCTGCACTGTATTGCACTATTTTACATGCTTCATATTATGTGTCCCTTCTCTAAAGCCAACAGTGCTGATCCTTTCATTTTTAGAGTAAAGGCCAGAAAAATGTCTCTTCACAATGAAAGTAGCATTTCAAGCAATGCATGGCCTTGAATGTGCTTGACAGGAAACCTCAAAAACTTGCCTAAACAGGGTGCCTCATATTCATGGCTACAGGCAAGTACTTGAAAACATAAGAGGAATAAAAGAAGCCTGGGTAGGTTTTATGATGATATTCCAGATAGGAGGTAGGACGGTATTTGTTTATTTTAATTACTTTTGGCTGAAACCCAATAATAAGTTTGCTCTTTCCAAACAGGTCTTTGATAGCAGGCCAGTACTCAGTGTCTGTCTGAAGGTGAGTTGAGGCATCGCATTCTGCAAAACCAAGAAATTTTGAAACTTGTAAGGTTGGAAGATTTCTGTGTTGTTTTCCCACTGCTGTTGTAACGGGAGCTTCTCTGCAGCTGCCACCAGCTCTGTGTGCCTGGTTTCTGAAGCATAACCGTTCACAGCTTGTCCGCAGAATCATAGAAATCCTGTGGCACCTTTTTCACCACAGTGCATTTCCCATCCGGAAATCACAGTGAGAGTTGCTGTCTAGACTTCGGACAAAAGTCGTGTGGATCTGACTCATGCTCTCTTTGCTGTTGCTGGTCTTGCATTAAAGCTCTATGCTTTTTCTTTGGGGTTTTAGTTTATCTATTTATCAACAAAAATTTATTTACCAACAACGAGTGTCACCTCTGAGCAGCAATGAGGTTACCCCTTGGGATTTTTATGCATTCAAGTTTGTGCTACTGATTTTAATGCTTTATGTGTCTTTGTTGCCTTGACAAAACACCACAGAATTAATGTGCAGAGACAGAGATAGTAAATATCTATCTTAAAAAGCTAGAGGCAGTTCACCATTTCTCCTCCCTCTCTGTGGCTTTAAATGGACTCTGCACCTTGTTCTCAGCAGCTCTCATGGTGAGAAGAGAAGGGCCTGTGAAAGTAGGTGTATGTATAAATGAACACCATATTAATGACTGAGATTACACTCATGTCATCTACCCTGCTAATCCTCTCCCTTTGGGTTAAATATCACAACTAGTGTAGGCAATATTTAGTTAACAATGATCTTTGGTTGCATTAGACTGAATTTAACGATCGTTCCCTCTTCACAAGGAACTACGGAAAGGGTATATCCATGAGTGAGGCTAATTAAAATTATCAGAATTTTCAGTCCCCTCATGAACCTAGTGTTCAAAATTATCCGGAGGGAACCACAACTATTAAGATTGTATAATCTGATGTCTTTTGCAATACATTTCCCCTAAATTGTTGTATCTGCTCAGGTTAGGCAGGATAGCTCAGCATAAACCTCAGTAAATGGAAAATCAATGGATGTGGATTCTTGTATGAGACGTATTTATGTATTTGATTGTACAAAATCTTTGCCATGAATCCTGCCTCAGTCAGGACCTGTGTGAAGAGTATTTTTTAAACAGAAATACCCACTCCCCCCCTTCCTCTCTTTCTTCCCTTCTGCCAGTATGGTCGTCTGTTTGTGGAAACATTCTTGAAGCATGGCATGCCCCTCTTGGACTGCAGCTTTAAAAAGCACAGGGTAAGGCTTGAGAAAAGGAGTTGATGTGGGGGGGGGCATGGATTATATGTGTACACAGTGAGAACAGAAATGGGGAATAAAGGGTTTGGCATAATTAAATAGTCCCAAGAACTGGATGGTGTGAGCCAGGACACAATTTTGCGCTGCTGTTTTTAAAAATTGTTTTTAATTTAAATTTTAGTTTTAATTTATTTATTTATTTTAATTTTGACACATCTGCCAAGATAGGGACATGGTCATTCACACTTATCAAAAAAACAACTGTGAGAATTAGCTTTTGTTTGGGTAAATGGTAGTTCACGAATGAACAATATAGTCAGCTTCTAAGATTTTCCTTCTCTTTGTCATGAGCACAAGAGGGGTGTCCTGTAGACCAGGCCTGCCCAACAGGTAGACCGTGGACTACCGGTAGCCCGCGAAGGGTTCAAAAGTAGCCTGCTGGCCATCAATTTTAAAAAAGTGAGGGGATAAGTTCTCCACCCCTGCCTCCCCCACCTCAAGGACCACCACTGCCCCAGCAAAGTTCTGGGTCTGCCAGCCCATTGTCTCAGCTGAGCGGGGCAGTTCAAGGCCATGGTGCAGTCCCTGGTTCCCCCCACCGGCCAGATGATCGGTGTGCCACTGTCTTGTGACCAGCTGAGTTGCTAGTGCAGAGTGGAGGGAGGAGAGGGGCAAGAGGTGGAGTTGCAGGTGTGCCCATCTCCTTTGTGCAGTGACATCTCCCTTCTTCTTCCCCCCTGGAGAATTCCCTCCATAACGGATTAATTGATTTTCAATGCATTCCTATGGGAAACCGCTCTTCTACTTACACATTTTTTACTTATGACCACGTGCTCAGAAGGAATGGATAAAATTTGTAAGTAGAGCTTTTAGTGTAGTAGCCCTCAGGCACTTTGGGCCAGAAAAAGTAGACCTCGGCCTGTTCAAAGTTGGACAGCCCTGCTGTAGACTATCTTGATTACTGCGATTGCTGTTGTCAGCATTTAGGTTGCCTTTTGCACCCTTGGCATCCTTTTTCCTGCTGTCAGTGCGGGCCGTTTTCTGGCATTTGGAATTATGGATTCAGAAGCACATACATTATCTCACCAGAGGTTTTTTTTTTTTTAAAATAACCTACTCATTCAAGTCTTGCTTTCCATGAGGCAAACATTAACACCCCACAGATACGCTGCCAGAGAGGGCATGTCTTCCTTCTGTGTGCACTTAATGGCCCAGCTGCGAGTGGCCCTTTTCCAGATTTAAAGCAGGCCCAAGTGTTTTAGGACCTCCCGTTAAGTGAAAAACTACTGTCCTTAACATTGAGAGGTAAAAGCACCACGGAAATTCAGAAGCCCAGTCCGTGGCACTGTTGAACAATAATTCTGTGACTGGGCCTCTTTGCATTTGCAGGCAGACGTGCAGAGTTTGTTGAAAACCTTGCAGCTGAGCACCAGGCAGCTCCACCACATGTGCGGCCATTCCAAGGTAAAGGAAGCCACCAGCGGGGGTGGCGGCTTTTGAACCAGCAAATTCTGCAGATTTTTCTGTCTCTCTTCTGTTCATTCCTCCTTCCTGTTTCCAAGACGATTGGTGAGCATGGCGTGTACTACTTCTTTGCATAGATTCATCAAGACACGGGACTCACCAGCCACGTGCCTCTTCTAAAGAAGTCCCTCGAGCTGTTTGTATACCGAGTGAAAGCAATGCTGGCTCTCAATCACTGCCAGGAGGCCTTCTGGGTAGGCGTCCTCAAAAACAGGGATCTACAGGTGAGTGTGTGTGTGTGTGTGTGTAGGCGAAAGGCCACTTTTACTGTCCCAGTTTGATATAGTTTCACTGGATATGGTTATTTGAGGGACTTGAAAATGAAGAATTCCCTTCCATCTACATTGACGGAATTAAGTGATACTGATTCAGCAGCCAAGGGAACATCGTGAGCAAGCGCTGCACAAAGATAAGGTCTGCAGCAGCTGAATGGGATACCAGTGATAAAAAGAGAAATGTAGCATGACTTGGGTTTTCCTGTCTTCTTCAAAGTGCACAAAATGCCAGCATTTTTCTACGTATGTCTCTGACTTGTCGGTAGAGCAGAAGATGCAGTTGCTACTAGTGAAATAAGTAACAAAGGTGTTTCCACGGCAATGATGCCCATTTGTGTGTGTGCGTGCGTGCGCACGTGTGCGTGCATGTGTACGTGTGTGTGCGCGCGTGCGTGCGCACGTGTGTACTGCAGGAAATTCCTTTTCAAGAGTGGCTTTCAGAAGGCAGTTTTTGGATTTTGTGTGCTCCTCTCAGTGGGATTACATCCAAGTGCCTCGCGAAGTCATTGTGTTAGTTCCCAGAATCCTATTAGCAGTCGTGGAGCATAGCTGCTCTGCTGGCAGACCCCTTCGCAGTTGTACCAATGGACTGCAGCTTGGCGTTTTGGAAGCCACGGAGTGCCCTCTTAAAAACAACAGGGGTGTCTGTGAACACTGTCTTGTGCAATTGAATAAAAAGTCAACCGTATGTGCTGCAAGCTACTGCACATGTGGAATTGAAGCAGATTATTTATAATTTACCGCTGCATCCCACATTTCCAATAGGATGTTCATTAAGCAAACTGGTAATAAAAGTACCATATTTTCTTGCCTATAAGACGCCCACATGTAGAAGACGCACCCGTGTTTCCCACCCAAAATTACAGTTTTGCATTCCTGCAGTTCTCTCTTCGGCTTACTTCTGTATATAGAATACCATCAAATTTTAGTCTAACAATTTGAGACAAAAATATAGTTATACATGGGAAAATACTGTAAGAGCTATGTTCTGGTGTCACGAGAGCTAAAATTAACAGCTAGGTATACTCCAAGCTCATCTAAAGAGAAATACAAGACCATCACAGATGCCTTAGTAAATTAAAGCTAAACAGGGAATTAAGCTAAACGGAATTGTATATAGACTCCTGGAATCTATATTAAGCTAAACAGGGAATTCTATATAGACTCCTGGAATCTTGCTTCCCAAAGAAAAATTCTTCCGTATCCCAATGAAACATGTATCGGATGTGCAAGAGCACCTCTGTGGAAGACATTAATATACAGGCTGGTTCATATGAGGGAAGGCAATTTTTAAGTAGCAACGACACAACCTGCCCAGGGCTTTAACGTACAGCATGCATTGGGCCTAGAAGGGAATCAGAGCTGTCGCCAGATCATCTTGGGAATGTGCTCACAGCTCTTCTCGGAGTTAGTGGCATTTGGAATAACAGTTTATCTATCACGGCAGGTGTAAGCATATTGAAACCAAGAGTGTCAAGAAAAAGGGTCAGATATGGAAAGCTCTGAATGGGAACTAGAACATTGCTGGGCAACCTGTCTGGTGGCAAGGGATGCGGTTTATTGCTTGCTGGTCATTTACTTCCAGAGTGGCTGCCATGTTAATCTGTTGTGGCAAAAACAGCAGCAAGTCTTTAAATACCATGTGGTCTACAGTAACCCATCGCCTATCACGGGGGTTAGGAACCTGACCTGACCAACGATAATTGAAAATCCGCAATATGTGGATGCTGAGTCGGGTTGGGACTGGGGGGCCTCTCTGGGGCCTCCTACACTTACCTGAGGCCTGGTGCTGCCCCGAACGGGTCTCCAACGGCCTTCCTAGGCCTGTCAGAGGCCCCAGAAATGCTTTCTGGTGATCCAGAAGTGCTTTCCGGTGATCCAGAAGTGACTTCCGGTTTTCTGGAAACCACTTCTGGGGCCTCCGACAGGCCCAGGAAGCCTGTCGGAGGCCCGTTCGGGGCAGCACCACGCCTCAGGTAAGTGTAGGAGGCCCCAGAGAGGCCCACACAGCAAGGAGAAAGACAGGGTAAAAGTACTCTAAAATAAATAAGGGAGGGGCTTGCTTTTCATATACTGCAGTCCTGCAATATACCAGGGCCGCAATATATGACCCACAAAATGGCGGGGGACGACTGTAATACATTCATTGGATGTTCAGTTACTATTTATTTATTTATTTATTTATTAGGCTTATATACCGCCCGTCTTCCCGAAGGAACTCCAGGCGGTTTACAACATTAAAAAAATACTAATAACAACTGTTAAATAAAAACAATTAGACAATTTAAAACAATTTAACACAAATTACCAAACTGAGCAATGAAGAATGGCTTTACAGATGGCGGGGGGGGGGGGGGAAGCAGCACTTCAGTCACCAAATGGTCTGCTTCCTTAATTACACATCATCTAGCATATTTCTGTCTGGTTGAAATGAAGAGCAACTTGCACCGACTGTGTTCATTCGACATCTTCACACACCACTGGGTGGATGCCCGACATGAACTTCAGAGGCCCTCTTCTGAGTGACACCCAAAGTTCATTGTTTTTTTTCAGGGAGAAGAAATCCTTTCACAAGCTTCCCAGACAAGTGAGATGGAAGAGGAAGAGGTTTCCATGATCACCAGCGAGGATCCTGTGGAGGTACATATATAAATATATTTGAAGGCAGCATGTTTGATGTGATGGCTATACAGTGGAACCTTGACTTACGTCATTAATCCGTTCCAGTGGTCTAGACTTAAGTCAAACATGACTTAAGTCAAATGAACGTTTCCCATAGAAAGTAATGGGAAAGCGGATTAATCCATTCCAGATGATGAAACAGACCCCCGAAAACAGCAATTTAACACAAATTTGACTGGGATAGTAGATTCCTTCTGGGGATGTAAATGAAATGTCTCTTCAAAGAGAGGAGGTGGCAGTGGAATTATAGTCCACAAGTTATATGCTTCCACTTTTTAATGTTCATAGCAACAATGTCTAACCTTTAAGTTTTACTGATTTTTAACCTGACGTTGCAAGTTCTGAACAACTCTATGCTTACCATTAGAGTCCCACAACTTTACAGCTCCCCAACTAAAATGCTTCCATTGTGGACCAGACTTCTGCAGCCGGATTTTTTACAAGATTGAGCCGACTGTCTAACCAGCGAGGCCAGCTCTGAACTCCTGGCCCTTCTTCTCCTCTGGCAGCAGCGGCGGCTTCGGTGAGGCCGAGGACCAGCTCCAGGTGCTCTGAGCTGTCCTCGCCGAAGCCACCGCTGCCGGAGGAGAGGAAGAAGGCAGGAGCAGTTTGGAGGCGTCAGTCGCGATGCTGGGTTGTGGCTGCCGCCCGATTCCGGTGCCTTGCGCCGGGGCTCCGAGATGTAAGTCAAAGCCTGCGACTCAAGTCAAACAGGCCCCTTCTTGCTGCAAGTCAAATATTGATGCAAGTCAAGCAGTATGTAAGACAAGGTTCCACTGTATATTGCCTGTTAAATTTTGCATTTGGGTGGTAGTCAAAATGAAAAGTAAATTGCCTGTATAGTCAGTGCTGATTTGTAAAATGCATTTTCAGATATTTTAATCCAAACACTGCAAACTAGAATAAAGGCTGCACTTCCCAACATCTTTTGCCCCAAATTAAGTTGCAGCCTCCAGGTGGGGGCTAATGAACATACGGGCAGGCTAGCATGATTAAATACATACAGTTATTCTGGAAAAAGCTCTCCAGGTCCCTCCTTTTGTGGACATGGAACGGCGACAAGGAGGAAGGTTCTTTTTCTCTAGTCTAACCTGTTCAGGAGGACGAAAATACAAAGATGTGGGTGCATGATCACAAATTAAACATTATAATTCTTATTTATTTATTATTTATTTTTTGCACTTATATACCGCTCTATTTCCCACAAAGAGGACTCAGGGCGGTTTACAACAGTAAAGATAAAACAAATAAAATCGATACAGCATCTAAAACAGTAATGTCCAAGGGTAAGTAAATCTTCACTTTTGATCTGAAACAAATGCTAAAGCACTTAACTTTTTAAAACAAAAAATATTTATTTTCTATACCAAACAAATAAAACACATATATTGCTTATTGCCTGTCGTGTTACATAAGTCAATCACAATTATTTTCCCAACATTTCAGCCCAATGTAATTCATATTTCCTTTCCCATCTTAGAACATATTTTCATACTTAATTTCCTTTTCCCCCATCACTTTTCTATATATCCTTATATGAGTTATCATTTAATACAAATGATAGAAATAGCAAAATACAATATTGAAATGGCCTATCTCATCTTAGCAGTATACTCAGTCCTAATATTGTAATTCTTCAGTTAGCTAAACAGCTTAAAATATATTTTAACTAACTTAATAACAAAATACAATATTGAAATTTCCTATCTAATCTTAGCAGTATACTCCACCCTAATGTTTAAACTCTTCTGTTAGCTAAACAGCTTAAAATACATTTAAACTGATTTAATATACAATAAGTGACACCAACAGGGCATATTTACCTATTCTTCTAAATGTTACATAATTTCAAAAGCCTTCTATCACTAGAGTTAGTGCTTGTAGGCAGTTATAAAAGGGTTACATCTTGGTCTACATAGTTTCCTTTAAGTATTAACATTCCTACCTATACCTAACTACAACAGCAGTTCTTTTAAAGATCTAACATATATTACTAGCATATATTAACATTTCAGTCTGGTCTTCACATTTTCATTTTCATAGCTTTAGACAATTAAAATACAGGGAACAAACTACTTTCTACATAACTGATTCATTAAGCCAATAATTCTGTTTCTGAATTTTCTCTTTTTCTGCTAAATTCATTGCCTTCATGAGTTTTTTTTTTTAAATCTTGTTTATTGCTTTATTGCTGGAAAGCTCCAGGGCTTTTCCTCCTCTGTTTCCATATCCAATAAGACAAATGTGTTTATCTTCCTCCTCTCTGGATTTGGCCTATCCTTAGGTTCCTACAAAGCTCTTATTGCGGTTGTCTGTAGATTAAGATCAACTCTCTGTTCTGGCTCTATATCTTGATCAAGTTTCAATTCTTAAGCCCTCTGCTCTGATTCTATATCCTGATTTGATTTAGAAGATTGTTCAATCTTTGATGTAAGAACATTTAAAATTTTCTTTAATCCAAGGAGAATTCTCTTTGCAAATTGTTCTTGTAACATCATTTTCCAGCTCAATTGCTGGAAAAGGAGGGGGTAAGTGTTCCACTCTCTCCAGCAGAGTTTATTTTGAAAACATTACAGAGTCCATTCCAAGGTCAGGTAAAAAAATTCTTTAAAAAACATCAAGACTCGTTGCCAGCAGTTGCTCTTAAATTCTGTCCTTTATGTCCACCCATGTTCAAAGAAAAACAAAGTGAAAAAAAGTTCCTTTAAAAATTATTTTCTACCAGCCTGGAAAAACAATAAAGCAAAGCCGATCCGTTCTCTTCAGGCAGGTTTTTCTTCAATAGCTGATGGTTTGAGAGGGATTTGAAATGGATTGTTGTTTTAAATGTTGATCTTAGTTACCATTTTAATATAATACGTGTTTAATTAATTCTCTTTTAAATGTATACATACTGATCTTTGCTTTTAAATACTGTTTTAGATTATGTTAGCCATCTTCATTTCTTTGGGAGAGAAAGGCGGGAGAGAAATTTATCTCTCCATCTTTGCTACTTAATTGTATAATATTTGTCCTGTTTTTGGTCGTTGACCGTAAATAAAATTTCAAGTTCTATAATATTTATCCTCACAGGAGCAGAGGCAAGAGGAAGATACGGAGACTGAAGATGGGATTGATCTTAAAAACAGTGATGATGACAGCTCTGATTAAAATGGACTAAATCCCTTGATTAACTCCTTGGGGCACAGTTTCTGGAATGTGTAAGACAAAAGAAACATATTTGGGAAGGAAACAATCTTGTCAAGATGAAAGAAGCTTTCATGCCCCAGTGAAGTTTATAACTAAGTCAAAGCAGGGATCAAGTAGGATAAATTATAGCCTAAAATAATGGAAATGTGGTTCGGCATTCTTTAAATATTCATCTCTCCCTAGAAAGATTTTCAGCTTGGAAATCAAAACACGAAGCATTTTTTTACCCTTGCCTACAAATCTCTCTTTCCTTACATTCTGCAGTTTGCTCCCTATCCACTCTTATCTTCACGCTGCCAAGCAAATCTTAAAATATTTATTTTTGTGCTGCTAAGAATTAATGTTGTATGTTAAGCAATCTCAAGAACAGGTTTGCTGATAAAAAGAAAAGTGCTAAATATTATTTTGTGGTAGCCGGGCATGTTTTGTGTATCTGTCTAGATTTAAGAACTTCTTGAATTTAAAAATTTCCTGAGAGATGTTTTAATCTCCACCAGGAATAGGAAACTTGTCTTGTGACTACAATTCCCACCGTCTCTCACCAGTGGGTAAGGATGGCAAGGGCTGATGAAAGGTGCACCCTGCACACATTTTGAAGATCATATATTGCCTAACACTGATGTTGATCTCACATCAGCAACTAAAAAGCACCTTAACATTTGAGATCTCATGCAAGTATATCACTTAAAAGACATGGCTTCCTGAACTGGAATAAATTTAAAGGTTAAAAATATGCTTCAATTTAAGATGATGTTATAAACATTAAAAAATAAAGTTGTGTTAGTATCCCATTTTGGCTGGGCTGCAGTAGTTATTAGAATCCCTGATTTCCAAGCCCAAAGATGGATTCTTTTACTTTTATTTAAACAGCACTTTTATTTACTTTCTGATCACAATGCAATGAAACCTATATGTGTTCAAGTGCACTGAAATGTATCTGTTTATGTCTGTCTTGGGTTGTAGCCTTTGTCCTTATTCATTTGTAGAATTAAATGCTCTTCTGTAAAACCGCGGAACTGGGAACAGTAGCAAAAATATTTCTTTTTACAAATCTTCATTGTAAGATTTCAGAATACTCATTTGCATAAATAAACTATTCTCATTTGGAGGAGCGCTTACAAGAGCATGTATTTAAAATGCTTGGTTTTTGATTCACCAATTTACTAACATGCTGCATCAAATCTTTACAATTCTTCCACCAGATCATTCATAGTATCTATACATTTACTTGACAGTTTTTCCTCCATCATTGTACTGTTTTCCTGCAGTTTCAAAAACGAGTTGGCATATGTTAGAAGCATTAAACATTTGCATTGTTTTATCAGTTAAATGCCATAGCATCCCATGCCCACTAGTCTCTCTCTCTCTCTCTCTCTCTCTCTCTCTCTGTTTAAAAGCCTGAGCTCATGTATTCATTATTTTACACAAAGCTTTGTGTTTGTGTACAAATTGCTGTGCAGTATCACCACTCCCCTTTCTGTCACATTTTAATGCCATTGTAGTGAAAATGCAGATAGGTGGAAGAAGCAAAACCATGACTCTGGGAAACTTAAACAGCAGTTCTCTCCTCACAACCTACTGTTATATCTCCCCATTTAATAACACCCTCTCTCGATTAATTAAAAACGCACTCCCACTGCATTTCATTTTTTCTGCCTTGAATTTGGTCATTCTATGTCAAACATAAGGAGTTTTCTGTTGCTTAATAGGTGAAGAAGGCATTAGCTCTTTCCCAAATGTGGCTCCATTAAGTAAAACTCCCTGAGCCACTAAGATTTAAAATGGAATCTATGTTTTTCAGATGGAATTGTTTTATATATGGGGAATATTATTTCCTAAACCCTTTGCTACATCTTTATAGTGATTCATCATAGGTAGGGGGAGGTATACTCTCATAGTAGCCATGAATATGTATCATAAACTTTCCATAGGGCAGTGTCTGTTGCAGAATGAAAAAGTGTATACAGTAAAACTATTTCAGCAGGTGCATTGGCTGGCTTTTCCAGAGACATTTCAGAACTATGGAAAAGTATTGTCATCCATAACACGAAGAAAACATGCACTGTAGTAACCTGGCTGGCACTACTCCCAGGGGCTAACAGAGCCCAGAAGAGCTGCAAACCTGTGGCTGGATTACCACTCTCAAGCCACTCCAGTCCACACAGCCACGAAGTGAAGGTTGATGGGAGATGAACTCGAACCCGCTGTGTTCCGCATAAATTACCCATCCCAATAATTGTTTGCTCTACTAAATTTAACAGTTTACATTCGTATTTATTTAATTTATTTATAATTTAATTCATAATATCACCTATCTGGTTACTAAAGGCTACTCTGCGCTGTTTGCAACCAGAAACAAAGCAATTAAAATCAAATTATATGAAATACTGTATATATAATTTAGATTTAAATTTAAACGGACAACACAAAACACTGGCCATGCAGTTCCAAATTAGCATGTAAAATACTCGTTTCCAAAATAATCTATTTTAAACTATGAGTGATCTTCCGCGTGGGAGGGGCCGCCCAGACGTGAGAGAGACAGCCCCTTCCCTCCCTTTGACCGGAGGACAAGCTAAGGCCACGCCCGCCCTCGGCACAGCCAGCCTGAGCTCCGGTCAAAGCGCACCAGTTCTGCGCATGCTCCTGCCAGGGGAAGGGAGAGGAAGAAGGAGAGAGCGGAAGTTGGGGGTAGCGCACGCGCAGTTCGGCTCCCGGCCTGCTCCTGGAGATCGAAGGGGGGGAAATAAGGCCCGGGGACGGGGGGGGGGCGAGCCCTGTGTGCGCGGGCGCGGGCGTGGCCCTCGGAGGCTTGCTTCGGGGAATTCAGGAGGAGGCGGGGGTGGGCGCTCGTGCTCGGAATCCTGCCGGCGGGGGTCATGTCGGTGCAGGAGGACCCGGTGCAGCGCGAGATCCACCAAGACTGGGCCAACCGCGAGTACATCGAAGTGATCACGAGCTCCATTAAGAAGATCGCGGACTTCCTCAATTCTTTCGGTGAGAAGGGCCCCTCCGTGTTGGTGATCGTGGTGGTGGTGGTGGGGGCTGGTCTCCTGCCTTTCAGTGTTCCCATCGTCCTCGTAGGATGGTTGTGTGTGTCTGCGCGGTGCACCGAGGTGTGGGTGGAGGAGATCGGACAGGGGTGCTGGCGGCTGGCCCTCTTCTTGGGGGGGGGGGGAAGTGCCTGATCGCTCACTTCCTCCGGCTGTGTCCCCCTTTGCTCCCTGCAGACATGTCCTGCCGCTCTCGCCTGGCCACGTTGAACGAGAAGCTGACGGCGCTGGAGAGGCGGATCGAGTACATCGAGGCCCGGGTGAGGCTCCGCTCTTTGCTGTGTGTGTGTGTGTGTGTGTGTGTGTGTGTGTGTGTGTGTGTGTGT